>JANCRA010000026.1:0-322500 GCA_024362935.1 Setophaga petechia
AAGAGAGAGAAGAAAAGAAAGAAAAGAAAAGAAAAGAAAAGAAAAGAAAAGAAAAGAAAAGAAAAGAAAAGAAAAGAAAAGAAAAGAAAAGAAAAGAAAAGAAAAGAAAAGAAAAGAAAAGAAAAGAAAGAAGAGATTCAAGGTCTTCCTCTAGCTGAAACTCTTAATGCTGTTAAGCTCCAAAAGGTCACACTTCATTTAGGAAAGTTTTCATGTGAATTTCTCCAACTTTATGGTGTGATACCTATCTTTTAATTTCCTAAATGAAGTAGTAATGTTTCTGTCTTCAAATTAATTCTGCATTCCCCCAGTAACTATAAATAATGAGTAAGTTTGCAAAGCATGCTGTGAATGTTGCTAACACTAAATCAAACCACAGACAAACCAATAATACAGCAAAAAAAATGACTTCTAAAGAAATGTTAATGAGAAAAAATAACTCTCTTGCTTCGTGCAGTACAAATTAAAAGTTAAAAAAGTCTTGCTATAGATTAAGGTCATGAAAATACACAACTGCTATATATGTGATAGGGCAAACAGCCACTTCCATTGAATTTAAATCTTAAATGTTAAAAAAAGAATAAATATTGAAAAAATATTTTTTTTTAAAGTCACAAGTTTTTTATATTGAAGAAGCATAATAATTAAAAAAGCTCCACAAAATAAGACCAGGTCTTCCAGGGATATTTTCATTGTATTGTAATATGATAATATTTTTTAGGAACATGACTCTTACATAGTTTTTTGATGCCTTACCTGTACTGTCAAAATGCTGGTGCAGATGTTATTTTACCATGTTAAAACATTTATTCTGAGACTAATTTTCTAGCTTCAGTACATGGATGTTTTGGAGCTATGAGTTGGAGGAGTGCTTTCTTTTCCATGATTAAAAAATGGGCCTGACTCTAAGAGCAGTGAGAATTCAGCTGCTTAAATTCATGAATAAGAAACAAGAATAGAAAAGGCAATGGCATCAGTATTTCAAAGGAAACACAAAGAGAAAGGCTGTGACGGACAAGGCAGGTGTAGTTAAGTCTATGGTTATGCAGGTTTTGTCTTTTTAATTTCATAGTGAATAACTTCAAGATCAGAAGTAAACCTTAGCTTGCTGAATGCCCAATATTGTTTTTGGAGGCTGTTACTGGAACAGCATTAACCAGGAGCACAGTAACAGTGAGCAAGAATTTTGTCAGTAAATAATGCAAGACAGGTCATGTCCTACATGCTGCTTTTTGGGGAGGGTAGGTGTTTTTTTGTTAAAGCTATGAAAGGTGAAAACTAAGAATTTCTACAGTTTTAACACTGAAATATTGATTGCATGAAACAGTGGTAAAACACAGACTCACGACAAAGCTTAGTCTAATAAGAAAGGTAGTCAGTTTCTGGAGCCACATTATGGTAGATTAATATTTTGATTTAGATCAGGAGTGCAATTTTAAAGAAAACCAAAAAGTTATTCCTACTAATTGGGCTTTCATTCACATGAACTGGATTTCTGCAGATGAAATTAAGCCAGGAGAGGTGCTCCCAGTACTGGAGCTGTTCAGTCCCTAGGACCAGGCTAGAGATAGTCAGAAAGAATCTCCTCACAGCTCTGTGTACAGGATGCTTTTTTCAATACCAGTTACTTCATTCCATATGTCCCTATTTACAGTATATGTCTTTGTGTATACAAAGATCTCACCCATCTATCCTGTAGAATTATATTGCTCTGCAGTGAGAATTAATTCCACAGAGGAAAAAACAGTTTGCCAGATGCAGTCCCCTCTTACTCCATTTAATCTGTAACTTATTAGTCTTCTTCCTGCCTCAACATTCACAAAAGTTATTCCATGAACATCTGTATAAATGAATGTGAAGTCTAGGTTAGAAAAAAGTAACATTTGTTCTTGCCTGCATATGTTATTATGATGGTTTTTTTTACAAAAACATCAACTACCTAAGGACTCCATTGCAAGAAATGCTTCTGTGTAATCAAATAATTGTTTTGTCTCATTTAACTTTTTTCTCTCTTTTTCAGAATGTTTTCGTAGATAAACCAGCATTTCCAGAATACAAAGTTTCAGATGCAAAAAAATCCAAATTCATATTGCTGCATTTTAGCACTTTTAAAGCTGGCTGGGACTGGCTTATTTTACTGGCAACGTTTTATGTTGCTGTGACTGTACCTTACAATGTTTCCTTTATTGGCCATGATGAGCTGTCTACGACTCGAAGCACAACTGTCAGTGACATTGCAGTGGAAATTCTCTTTATCATCGGTAAGTAAGATTTGTTTGGGGATTGTTGTTTGGAATCTCTTTTCTGACATTTAGGACTTTCACAGAATTAATAATATTTTAGAAAAGGAAATAATCATCCCTTTCGTGACTTTAAAAAGAATCAATTTTGGCTGTATGGCTTGATATTTTATCTGAACTTTAGATCACATTTCTTTTTTTTTTTTTTTAACTTTAGATTGATTTGGGTAGTCCTGCTGTTACTCTAAAGAGACTTTTGATTTCAAGGAAGATTGAAACCCCTTGTTTCACCTTGGGGATGCCTCAAACCTTCCCAGTATAGGGATGTGCCCTAGAATAGCTACAGTTTTGTTCTCAATCAGTGCCTAATTTTTTAATTCACACTTAGAAGAGTCATGGACTACAAGCGGAATAGATTTTTTTAAAATATCAATGTAAAATTTAAACTCATACTGCAATAACACACATGTACAATATCAAAATGCTATATTACTATATATACTATATTGCTATATTATATGATAACTGGGATGGAATTTGAGAGGTTTGAGTCTGCCATCTGATCCATTCTCTAAACTTTTTATTTCTGTGATCCATTTAATTCTTATATCTCTTAAGAATCAAAAGGAGACAAGGTCATATCTAATAATGGCTTTGTACCAAAGAAAGGTTTGGAGTTTTTGTTGGTGGTATATTTTTTCAATTTATTTCTGAAGATTGAAAAGAATCCCTGAATAGAGTCAAACAGATTTTTCCCCAAGATTTTACTGTTATAATATCACTCAGTGATGTCACATTGACAAACCAGCACTCCACCTGCAAGTAGCTCACCCTGCTACTTGCAGGTGGAGAAGCTATGATTTTTAAGAAATAAGCCAAGTTAGGGATGTCTTTCTTGAACATGAAAAGGGTTCAGATGGGTTCTGAGAAAATGTCTTGGTTTGAAAAGAGAGGTGTCTGCTAATGAAGGCAGGAGCCTCTCTTGAAATGAGAAATGCAAACCCCCTTCCTCCAAATTATAATTTTGCAATTAAGGGGCTTTCAGGTAAAGATATGAGAGTAGAAATAACAGTTCTTTATTAGGAAAAATAAAAGGAAAAATAAAAATAAAAATGCAGTAATGCAAAACAACACTGACAGAGAATATGACCTGACACCCTGTTGGTTAGGGTGTTGGCAGTGGTCCCTTTCAATGGTGGCTGCAGTCCTGCTGGAGGGATAGGTGTGGTTCTCTTGAAGCAGTGATGCTGTAGAAGGCTGCAGTTTTCCTCTGAACGTCCAGTGGGGTGTAGATGGGCCTGGTCTTCCTCTGGGAATCCAGTGGAAAAGGCTGACTATCGTGTTCTAAATCTCAGATTATATCCAGGTAGGAATGCTTGGCTCCTCCTTTTGGGCAGAGCTTCTCACAACGGGATGATGTAGTTTTATCTGTCATGCACTGAGACTCAGGGGCCCATTAACAGAAAAAATCTCCGTGTAGGGAGGATTGGTTGTGGAAGAGATTAAAAAAAATTCTGCCTCACTTGGTTCTGACAGATGGCAATAGAATACACACCCTGGCCACATCTTGCATTTGCAACCTAAGACAGAAAGAGAACAAAAAAACCAAGAAAATAATTTTCAGGTTTGAAGCTTCTTTCCATTTTAATCTTCCTTATTTTTTTTGTGAAAAAATACAGCTTAGCTCAAACATTAAAAGCAGCATTACAATCTTCTCTAAAACTAAAGAAAATTGAAACACCATAAACACTTATAAATAACTCAGGGCATTTTCTTATAAAATTTTGAAAAGTTTATTTCTTTTCTCTGTCAGCTTTATTGTAGACAGTAAGACTGGTAGGCAATATGGCTGATGGAAAAATCAGATGTTATGATGAATAAATATTTGTTTCCTCCTTTGGTCATTGTTTTGTCATTAGACTTAAGGTCAAAACGTCTATTTTATGTTCACAATTAGATCTTGGTGGACTTTTTCACATTAATGCAAATAATTCACATTCAAAGATTCTCAAGCACTGCAGTAAGAACCTTGCATTCTGCAATGCAGATCATCAAGGATCATCTTTGATGTCTTGTGTAACAAGAGTGAGGTTGGGACTCTAATCAGTCACAGGTTAATGTTACCTTAAGAACACTAAACCAAATAGACCCACTGATGTACCTGGGTGACTTTATAAAAAGAGTAGACTCAGGATTACAATATTTTGATAACGGTATAAGTAACTGATTTGTGTTATAAATGTGTTTATTTGAATATAAGCACAAGAGAGTATAATCTTTATCTAACTGACTTATCTGATGTAGTATTCATTCAAAACATGAAAGATGGTGAAATGCTCAGTGTTACTTTTCTGGTTATACATTTTGCTGGAAATATAGAGTGTTTATATCAGCAAGTCAAAAGCAAAGACACGTCTATGATCAATAGAATGGCTGAGTAAGAAAATAAAGCAAAGAATATTTTCTGTAAATTTTACTCCATATTTTCTATTTAGATTTTCAGGTCTGTATCTGTAGTCCAGGTAAGCACACTATGGCTGTAACTAGATGCATTCAAAGAAATGTGCATGGAGCACTTGAAGAGACTTTGATTAATCATGTTACTGGTAACCACTGTACTGTGGGATACTGATATTCCTCCCCCAGAGTTTGAATAACAGCTCAATTTTCCCCAGAATAATTTTCTTTTTCTAGAGTTATTATCTGATTTAAATCTCCAACTCTAAGGAAAGGTTCATGGAGTATTTTCAAGACATTGTAATACTGCATTTAAATCCCTGCAGTGAATTTAAAGGAAATAGTGTGTTTATGATCATCTCTCAAGGGTCCCTTGTCTGTTAAAATGTTGAATTAATGTGTCTCAGAACATGTATAACTGTATTGAAAGTAGTAAGATTGACAACATACTTAAATTTAAGCATAAGTTTCCAGGCATTTGTTGCATTGTGCCTCTGACAAGCATATCTTTGATGGATGATCAATGTGCTCTGAGAGATGACAATGAGGAATGTTGAGAGAAATTCTTCTTATGATGCTGATGCCTCAGAAATGCAGTGGGGAGATCCGTCTGATATAAGATCTTCAGCTATATCACAGCTTTGTAGTCATGGATTGAGGTATCACAAAATAGTCATGGATTGAAGAAATAGAGCCTTTCTACTTTGATTTTATTCATATTTCTGAGAAGATGGAGCAATATCCCTTTTATGAGCATGGTTTGTATAAGCACTCATTTGGACTTGACAAGGTCTTGGTTTTTAGCTGTGTTATCCAAGGCTGACTATATTCTTGAGCACAGGGTGTGACTCCTGGGGATGGTTCTGTGGATGGCCAGGAACTGGACCTGATGATCCTGGCAGGTCCCTTCCAACTCAGCTTAATCTGTGCTTCTGTGATGTGTGTCAACCTGTGCTTAAGCATGATAAAAATACATTTGAAAGTGTTCTTCTGACTTGGGGAGGTACGAGTAAGAGCATTGATATGAATTAAATTATTTATGAGAAAATCATCTAGCTAGAGATGTAACTGCTTTAGCCTTTAAAGTTCTCTGAAACACAGACAGAGATAAACAATAATAACGGCCCATTTTGTGACATTGTCAGGGAAGAGGATGAAGGGAGAACACAATTAGGGTTTCTCATATGAAACTACATTTTTCACTTGATGTTTCCTGTGATAACTTGCGTGATGTTGTATTTGAGTGTACTTCCATTATCTGTTTCCCTTTGTTAGTTGTGCAAACCTTCTCTAACATCCTCCTGTAAATATATCTTTTGCTTCCCCTAACCAAAGATAAAGTAGGATTAGTTTAGTTTTAGAATTTTTATGCTGTCTTATGTATTCAAAAACCATAAAGAGGTGCAGAAAAAAAAGCTTGTTAGCTTTAGTGCATTTTAAAAACTCATTAAAAATAGCCTAAGAAGTGTTTTATCTGGTGAGGGCTATTTACTCCTTTATTGCACTATTTGCTTCAAAGTTTATGCTCCTGTATTTGTACAGACAGTAGCTGAGTCTTTCATTTCTAGATAGATATGTCTGGGAGCCTGAATATCAATACTTCTAAGAAGCATAATGGATCTTGGTTACTTTTCAATAACATTTTTTAAGTTTTCTGTCTTCTGCAAAAAAAAAAAAAGGCAGGAGAACCTCTCAGCAAGTTCATTCAATTTAATTAATAATAACCTTCCAATTGTTTAATTTTGCTCTTCCATAACTATGCAGTTAAGTGTTTTTAATTTCTGCAACAGTTTCGTTCCAGTTTTCAGATATTGCCTTTCTTTATCCATTTTGTTTGTTTTTAAATTTATTGAACATTTTGATTGAAGAAAGCAATAATATCTGAAAAATTATCAGTACTTTATTGTTTACTCACAGGTTTACTTGAATAGGAGACCTTCAAAAGGAATTGAGACCAGTGCAATGGTTCAGTGAAAATATGTACAGGCTTTCTGGGTAATGGTAATGCATTATTTGCTAAATAAGAACAAAAGGGTTTGAGTATTTTGTATCTAAGGTGGAATAACTATAGAGAGAAGAACAACTATAGAGAGAATAACTACAGAGAGAAGAGCTCAATTTTCTGTTTGTGGATCATTTAGATTTTAGTGGAAGACAAACACTGGATACTAATTATGGCTATAAAATTATACTTTTTATGAATAGACTGGAGAGTTATTTTAAGTGATTTCCTGCAGTATACTACTTTGCCACCTGTGGAGGAAAAAAACCTTTACCCATCCCTTCCTCTGCTCTCCACACACACACTGGCAGCTCAAGACTTGATCTGTGGTTTACAATTTCAAGAGAGAAAATTTATTTACCTTAAGATTTCCTCTATTTGTATGTATATTTCTCTCTGTCCCACTACATATTGTTTAACAAAGTATTTTATCAGCAATTTATGTTTTTAAAGCAGTATGTTTAACAGTGCTAAAGCTCTGATTTGTGTGGCACTGTAGACTAAGGGGACTTGTGTGGCCATTACAACCTATCACATATGTAAATGACTCAAAATCTTTCAAAAACTGTTTTAAATCATATGAAGTCCTTGAACCTCACGTTTAATATATAGAGACTTAAAGCTATGGCATAAACCTTGTAGAAATTAATATAATCATTCATGACTTACACAGTAATTCAAGTATATGTATTTTACTGAAAATAAGATGTTGAATGAAATTCATTGGAATAAGATGAGAAAGTATTAAATGCTATAAATTTTATTAGATCACTTTAAAATGGAAGGCTTGTTTTCTTTTTTCTTTCATCTTCTTATTCTTTATTATAATGATTATAATTTCCTATTTTGGCAAGTGCACAGAAGGTCATTTCATCAACAATTTCTGTGTCTGGGGGACACATCTAAGAAAACTTCTGCACTTTGAAAGGAAATAGCAGTGTCTTGAAATTTTGAAGGTGTGGTTTCAGATTGTAATAGTCTAAAATTTGGGAAAGGACCAAGGGAGAGGTTTGGAATTATCTCTGGGAATTTATTTCTAAGCAACAAATGGTCTCATCTGTGAATGCATATGAACTGAGCATGTAAACAGAGAGAGTCACGTTGTTGATACACCTAATATTTGAAAGAGAAGGTCATAAGAAAATGTTCATGCTCTATGGATTGCCCAGTAATGGGAAAAAACAGTGCAAAGTATTTATGCTGAAAAACAGTAGTAAGTTTCTTAAAGATTCTCCCTCAAGACATCAAAGTCAGGTAGACAAGACAACTATAATGTTAAAAATCTTGCCAATAACCTTCCTTGGATACTTGTAAGGACAAGAGATGCTTTTCTGCACACAAGATGCTGTTTCCAAGCACAAAAACATCAACCTCGACCTAAAGGAGAAAAGTGCAAGCCACAAGTGATTATTTCATGGAATTATTTCTGTATCTTCAGGTAGATGCAGATAAGTGTTATGGTAATGGAGGCACCCTGAAAATTTTACTTGTACTGCCTCTCCTAATTCCGCTTTATTAGAGCTACAATCAGACAAAAGTTATATTTTTCATTTACTATCCTTTACTACAGTGATAATACAATATTGTGTTTTCCAATAAGATTAAAGTCTTCAAATCTTTTCTAGGTAATCTAATCTAGGTTATTTCCATGGAAATTATTTGATGCTTAATAGTTTACCGCACTTTTTGTGAATTAGTATGTGGTCTTTTTTTTCCCTATTTTTGATATGATTTATGGTTATTATATATGTGAATTGCTGTCAAACTGCATGGGGTAAGTCTGAGAAAAATATTTCAGGTTTTCTCTTGGAACTGGTCAAAAAACTGGAAATGAATGAAGCAGTTATGCCACTTCCCACTGAATATTTTACTTATTTGATTTTTGCTTTGTTTGCTGCAATATTTGTGTGAAGAAAACTCTGTTCATGAAATACCCAACACCCATGTCTTCTTTACATAGGCTGAATTTAGTGAAAAGCTATATCATATGATTGATGTCTCTCCACTCTTTGGAATTACTTCTTTCTGCCATATTTCTGCAGGTTCTATTTAGAAAATTGCCCATGAAGAAATTTTTACACTTCTGCAGTCACATCTACTCGCTTCTTTTCAGAGCAGAGCTAATAGTTCATTTTTCAGAAATATTTGAAGTCTTTTGCTTTTCTTTCAAGACTCCAAAGTCTTTCTTTGTAGAAAGTCAATAAAACATATTTTAGCTATTCAATATGTTCAGGGATTGAGTCTGTTTTCAAAAGATACAGCACAGTATATAAGAAAAAAAGTCTTTCCAGTTTAGTGTGTTACTATAATGGTCATGATATGTGATGATTTTCTGTTGTGTCAGCTACTATGGGACTGAGATTAGCTAATCACAGTTAGGCACCCTCACAGTCAAAGAAAGCAACTAAAAAGGACGAACCCCAAAGGCTAAAAATCAAAGAAGGTAAAAGAAGTTACCCCCTTCTCTTGCCATTGGGGTGCTGGTCATTGATGTCTACAGCAGCCAAAG
The DNA here is from genome assembly GCA_024362935.1 of Setophaga petechia. NCBI lineage: Eukaryota > Metazoa > Chordata > Aves > Passeriformes > Parulidae > Setophaga > Setophaga petechia. The sequence goes on from JANCRA010000026.1 coordinate 9,209, forward strand.
TGTGGAGTTTGAAAGAACATATCATGTTAGTGCACTCTATTACTGACCACATCCTTCTGGAGGGAGTGACTTCTGTTATAAAAATACCCACTCAGAGGACGCCTTCAGATTCTTTTTTTATATATGCTAATGGGTAATTTACCCAAGAAAAACAGTATTTCCATCTGCATGTAACTTCAATATTACGTTACTTCCCACTGTAAGAACAAATAGTAAAAGGAGGAGTAAATCAGACTGTCAGTTACAGATGAATTTTGGGAGTCAGTGCTGCTATGATCCATCACACCCAAAAATGAATTTTCTTCCATTAATATCACTGAAAATGTTGTTTACTTGACAAACTTGAATGATTCAAGGCTTAGAACATACATCACAGCACTTCCTTAGGACAGGGTCTGTGCCACTCCTCGTGGACCATGCAGTGATAAGCAACTTGGTGTCAAATGGTAAATAAACTCTTCTCACTGGAGAAGTTTGCCTGGTAAAACAGCTCAGTGTATTCAATTGTGACTTTAACAGCAAAAACTCTGAATTATAATTACTCCATGCTAGCAGAAATCTCTTATTCAGAAGTCCATCATGTTACATAACATCATGTGAATTGTGGTAAAGATTTTAAGAATTTGTAGTTTTTAACCATGTTCCCGCTGTTCATCTGAACTTTAATCATACAGCTAAAGCCAAAAGACTTCTAAAAAAGAGCAGCTTTCAATGGAGGCGTAATGTGGCTCTTAAATGTGTTAACAACTAAACAGGGTTTTTAGCACAATATTCTCAAGTGCTAGTGACCAGGAGAAAATTATATTTGGGATTGCACCCAAAGGAAAATAGGAAGGGAGAGGTATACTTGATAGCCATATTTTATGCTTTTAAATGTACAGTTGCTTAAGGGCTAATTCTAATCCTTTTCCATAATTTTCTTGAATGATAATGTTCCTCAATTAGATGATTTTTTTTATTTTTTTTTCTGTTTAAGCAGTGGAAGAGAACAAATTTTCCTACTTAACAAAACACTATCCTGGTAGTACAATGATGAGTCTTGATATTCAATTTTAGATACCAGGTCCATTAGGATCTAGACATCATACCTTGGGATACTTAATTTCTTTAAGTTCCAGCAGTATATAATTTGGTCCAACTTCTTCTTTCTCACTTTCTCATCAACACACCTGAGACTTCAGTTATATGTAGTTTTTTATGATCTTTCAGTTTTCAAAGATTCTGACAAGAACTAGAAATTTTTACCATCTAGTTGAGTCTTAAATAGAATCTGTCATATTTAAGCCATGTATTAAAGAAACTGTATTCAGACAAAGCATGTTTTCCTGAAGGTCATCAACTCTTCTTCAAAGACCTTAAAGAATCCATAACTCTATTTTCTTATGGCTTGTAAACCACATATTTCTATTTTTGGAGTTTTTTCTCATCAACATGCAGAAGTGACATCTTGTTAAGTGTTTGGGTTTCAAATTGTTGCTACCTCCTGACTCTTATTTTGGGCACACTGGATTGCAATTTAATATCTGATATGACACAACATTGCTTTGCTGAGTGGGTCCAAAATTAGACAAGAAATATGTATTGAGTACATCTGGATTTTCTGTGAGATTATTATTAGCTTCTCTTGTAATGACATGAAACTATTTATCATTATCGTAACTATTTACAAAGGAACTCAAGTTTTCTATTAATGTTTCTTTCCTAAAACTGTATTTTTCCTTCCTCATGGGCACCAGTGATTTATTTCTCTTGCTCAAACAGGTCTAGGTTTTCATTACAAATTTTCTATAGTTTATATTGGTTGTTACTTAATGTCTGTTCACTGTTTGGTATAACTTCCAAAAAAAATAAGAAAAAAGTGCTGTTCCCCCGCCACCTTCAATAGGCTTTTATAAAACATAATTTTGATTATACTATTTATATAATATGTATTTTATATATCTATTACATAAAATTTCTACATTTTAGTACTTAGTTTATTGGCACTTAACCTTTGCTGTGCCCTTTATTTGATTTCATAGTGGCTCAAGCTCTTACACAATGGTATAAGATGAACATTACTTTCTTTTCCTATGTAAACCCAATTTCATCTCCCTCACCTGATCATGTCAGCCTATGAAAGAAAATCATCAAGCTAATTGTGGTTATAAATGTCTGGAAGGAAGATGCTGAACTGAAAAATCACACTTCAATTTGAATAAATTGTTCCTAGGCAATTTACTAGGAATGTTTATCTCAGCAGTAAAGTAAAAATAAAAAAAATAGGAGTTTATATAGGGACAGATAAATTGTTCTTCAAACAATATGGCACTAACATTTCCTGGAAACTTTCCTAAAAGCTCTCTGGCCAGATTCTAATATCATTATCCTTGTATCATTAAATAAAATTTGCTAAAACAATCAGATACGTGAAAGAGCCTGGACTTTGGGGAAAGTATTACTAGCTAAGAACATCCAATGTAAAATCACTTAAAGGAAAGTGGAAAAAAAAATACAATAAATTAGAGATGAGTCAGTCATACCATCTAGAAGAGGGAGACAATGTAGAAAACTGTCTTCTTTCAAAATCAGTGGGCTTAACATACCTAAATCATCTGCTTTACAATACAGGTTTGAATGACTGCAGTCTAAGGAAACATCACTGCTTACAAGTATGCCACTTGCCCTAAAGGCACAGGGTTTTTAATCTCATTAACTCCCAGTGAAAGACAGTTAAGCTGAGGTATATTACACTGCATTTTCTGAAATTTAATACTATGTCATGGGCAGTTTTTGAATCATCTGCCTAATCCTGAAATGTTATTCTGCTGTAACTTGATCATATGTTTAATCCCAGCAGGATTTATTTTTAAACAATCAAGCCTAAAGAGAGAAAAAAATGTTGTCACAGGGAAATCAGGTAAAATAATCCTGTTTATGAGTAAAGTGGCTCAGCTGGTCTCCAGATAACTATGTTTTTAACAGGGATTAGAAATTGAGATTCCACAAAACACATATTGTACTTTTAAAATTTTACAAGGGGAAAACATCTTAATGATTAATAGGTTAGCTTGATGGCTATCAGTTTGTGGCTTTTGTTCCATTTATATAATTTACAAAACTAATCTGCATTACACCCTAAGTAGAACCTCCATTTTTTAACAAAATTTTTTAACATAATTTTTTTTCCCTTTGTTGAACACCAGCTTCAGTTGGTGTTTTCCTACTATTCAATGTGTGAATATGTCTGTGTGAGAATGTGTTGTATAGTAGAAACTAGAAAGAGGCAACTTGGTCAAGGATGTAGCATGTCATACAGAGCTTTGAACCAAGAGAGGTCACCAGTTTCAAAACCTTTTGAGCTTGCTTAGATTTCCCAGCTCTTTTATGCCCAGTTCTGAAATAAGTTGCCCTTTCTTAGGAATTGGGCATTGCTAGGGTGTGGATTTCACACTGGATTTCACACTTTGTGAAAAAGAAAATAGTCACCAATAGGTGAGTAAAACCATTAGAACACTCAAATAAGGAAAGTAATTGTTTAGAGCTTTCCAGTTATATCACATTATTGGAATGCCATTGGAATTTATCATGTATTTGGAATGAAAATCTCACAGACTCATGTAGACATGATAATTTCAAACTTGGAAGACATTTGGGGGATAATGGTCCCTGTGTTCTGGTGTTTACTGCTGTGAATAATGTGTAAGAGTTTAATGGGAGCAAAATATATTAGGAACTGCAACTGTATATAGATTACAATTTTAAATTCATTTTATGGCTGAAAAAGCTGGTTTTTTTTTTAATAAAAATGTATTTTCTATAATCTTTCACTGTATCTTTGCATGAGTTTTAGAGATATCATATTTATTACACAATTTTTTTTAAGGGATGTGTGTCCACCAGTAGTGGAAGTAAAAGACTGAGAGAATCCATGCAGATGGAGCTAATTAGCCATGAGATCCAACCAGGAGAAAAATCACAGTCGTGGTTTCACAAATTCGCTGTTTATTATCTCTGCATGCATCTTAAGGACTTAGTGCCTGAAGGGGCTTCAGGTCTGTTTTGTGTTGGGTTGGTAGGGAAAGGTGATCAGTGTGCAGGGCAGAGAGAAAGGGGACTCAGAGGAACAGGACTCAAAAAGTAGAAAGTAATTGCATCAGCAGGGAGCTCTGATCAGAAGGTGTGTGGAGCAGAAGCCCATTTTCCTACACAGTGTGCGAGGGTGATGTGATTCCTCGTTCCAAGCCTCTTCACATTGGAGATCTTGGCTCCTCCCTGTTGGGTGCTTTCAGGTCAAGTTTACCTTTGTGTTCAGCAGACAAAAGAAGCCCCTCACAGCTTGGAAGGCTGACACTCTTTGCTCAAGGTTCCCACGCAGCAGTGAGTGCAGAAATGAGTGGGGAAGGAGGAGACCGTGGCTGGCTTAAGACACATTGGTGTTTGTTAACACAACGTGTGTCTGTTTTAAACACAGTGTAAAGCTTGTGGAAAAGGCCATGTGGTTAAACATTATTTAAGGACTTTTCTGAAAGTGAATAGGGTAGTCTAGACTCTATACTGAGCTTTAATTTTCTTGAATCCTGACTTTTTTTCTGTCTAATTTGAACTGAAATTGAATTATATAACAAAATAAGAACTCATATTTTTCCTAATAAAGATATTTCACTTTTTTTTCCCTCTCTACATCAAGAAAAATATAGTATTTTAGATATGCATGTGCTGTGCTTCAAGACAGGGGCAATGAGTTAAGCAGTTTGATATTTTCTGCTATTCTTCCTGCTTTAATTTTAGGCAACTTTGTAATGATATTTTTCATGTCAGAGACGTTATTTAAATGCTCTGTTTTGCTTTCCTGAGCACATGACATGTGTGGCTCACAAGTCCAGTTAAAACGATCCTTTCCTATGTCAAATTAAAAAAATTGCAATAAAATAAATTCCAATTTCTTTTCCTTTAGTAATAATCTTTGTTATTAATGTTTGGTGAGAGGTGCCAAAGCAGAAGAGAGATTGCAGACTTTGTCCCAGCTTGAAACGTTCAAACACAGCTTTAAATACGAAGTTTGCACAGGCTGAAGTTTTTGTTAGAACATACTTAAAGATAGTTTAAATATCTTTACCCTTGAATACCTTTGTGAATATCTTTAAGCATACTTAAAGGTATTCAATTGTATCTCTTGTAGAAAAAATTTAAACCGTGAATTATCCAAATATATTGGGGTCACTTCATATATGATTTAAGAATCAGCTCAGAGATCAAATATCCCTCTTGTCTTGTTTATAGGTGTAAACTTAAAATTGTTGCCCTTCATGTTGTAGGAAATGATTTAAACTCACCTCATCTGAGAGCATTTGGAACAAACTCAGCACTAGAGAAAACCATTAGTTTCGAAGCCCTTGAATTATCTGGAATCTCCAAAACTTTACATTATTGATGCCCATGTTGAATTTCAGATTGTTCTTTCAATTGTCATCAGTTTGTAGAAGCTCCTGCACAGTAAGATTAACAAACAATTTCTAAAATGTTAAATAATGCATTAGTATTTTCTATTTTTACATTAGTAAATAAATTATTCGTGATAAGAAAATATTTATTAAAAAAAGGAAAAAGAAATCTTCACTTTCTTAGCAGAAGTCTCCAAGAACATTTCGGAACATATAATTCCTAGAAATGATACAATCTCTCAGAAGAAATGGTCATTTCTAAACCTGTGTTAAAGATTTTGTTGTGTTCTTAGAAGTTTCTTGCCTCAGGAGTTCTTTTCTTGTGTTTTCCCTTACAAATATCTCAGTAAGTACTTTAGCACAGCAGTTAAGCTGTAAATAAGATTGCTCAGATGAGGAAATTGTTTACACCCAAGTATAGCTCAGAAAGTTGTAAAGAAATACAAGATGGGTCACACTTACTTCCCACCCTCTGGACTTTTATCTAATAAACTGGATGCAGAAAGAAGCACTTAAAATTTCCTTTTTTTTTTTTTGTTAATATAGCTATTATCTGGGGCTGTTGCCCTAAATTGCCTTGATAGGACGGCAGAAAAGTGTGCAGTGCAGAAAAACCTCTAATCTCCTCAATCTTGAACAGTGAATTGCATATGCACATTGATAAGCCTTTGGTGTACTGGAAGTATTTATATTTAAAGCAAGAATTTATCTCCTTTTCTGTGAAAGCTTTAGTGGTTTCACAGACACTAATGGGCAATAAATAAGCAAATACTTTTTCTGACTTTGATAACTACACCTTGGAGTTTGTGACGCAAATGAGAATGAGCAGTGTCAAAATACTAGTGGTGCAAATATCTTTATCTTTCTTCTCTCTGTGGAACAAATCTTCATGAAGGTGTTCTGTATGTGTTGCCATACTGATCTTGAAATGTGACTAGTAAACCAGCTGTCTCTAAAAAGTACCTGTGGAGTTAAACTCACTGCCTTGCTCATTATGAACCATGTGAAATTATGCTATATTCCCATCTTAGCTGTATTATTGGAAATTTCATAACATTTTTGTAGCTTGAAGAATGCTGGGATGAGACTACTTCATGAGGTAATCTAAATCATTATATCTCTGATTTCACTTATGTGTTCTCTTCAGCCTGAGGACCTGGTTGAAGGAAAACATTCTTAAACCATGAACCAGTTATAACCTGCAAGACCTCAGTCCATGAACCAGATACCTGCCAATGTGTGTCTGGTTCACTTTGTGTTACGGTTTTCACCAAATCCTAAAAAAAAATGTGGAATCAAATGATTCTGTGCCCAAAACCTGAGAAATTCCTCAAAGATTTCATTAATTTAGGAATTTCATTATTGACTCTACTGGGTCAAAGGGAGGTAGAAGCCAAGGTCAAACTTTTGGAAATAGTATAGGTTTATTGTGAGCAAAGTACAGGTTAACCAGTATGACAAATGATCATAGCAGGCTGTCTAGCTTCCAGCTGCAGAAGACAGCATAAAAATTTTCTACCAGTGAAACCTGGCAAATTATTATTCTTCAGACCCAGTGCTTTAGAACTTGGGATTTGATCAAAATTTATCCTAAATGAATCTTTTCTGATACCCCAAAGGAATGATCCAGCATGGTTTTCTCTGTGTGCTGACCCTCTCACTTGTTCTCTTTTGACCCCAGTGAGGGGGAAAAAGATTGTCTAAGTGTAGCCTACCTAAAGAACTTCTAGGGAGAAATGCAAATCAATCTCTTCTTTCTCCCTAAAGCTATCTTGCTGTAAAACACCAGGCTTAATGGTTGGCTGCATTCTTTTCTGACTCTGTAAAAGTTACACGAGTAGTTCTCACTAATATTAGTAGAAACAGGGTGCATAGCTTGAGGGCAGATTATAGTCTTTGTCTTGTAGGACATGAAAATAATTGAGACTTTGTTGTCAAGACCTGAGGTTTTTTTCGAGCGCTAATGGATTTTGGCAAGACACGTCAAAAGTACATCTCATACTGCAAGACACGCATCCTGGAATGTTAGATGGGAGCACACAAAATACACAAGTCACCAAGCAATTCATATCTCTTTTGTGATCTCCACCATAGCCCAAAAAACCTTTTATTCAAGTGTGTTCAGCATTTTTTCAGTTGCTAAAAAAATGGTTATCCTTGAGGATGACATTCATCATCTGTGATAAGTTGCTATCACTAAAAGAACTTAAATCACATTTTAAAATAAAATAATTAATGATTTTTTATTTCAAAAAAATGTAAGTAAATTTTATGGACAAAAATAATATTCTTTTTTTTCATTTAGCAAAATAACAATATTTATACAGTTTAAAGATCAGTGTGTGTGGATGCTGGTTTTTAATTCAAACCCCCTTTTAAATCAGGGAGTGATAAATGTTTTAGATATTTTGTTTACTCCTTGAAAAGAATAATGCATTCATTGGTTTAACTCTGTGTATGTACATCTCTTACCACCATGTTTTTTGGATTCTGTATTTGAATATTCATCTAGTATTTATGATGCAGAAGAAAACCAAACAGCATTATTCTGAATTCTTGGTGCTGTGCCCAGGAATTGAGAAATCACTGTCTCTGATTCTGTTCATTCTTTGTCAAGCAGATATTATTTTAAATTTCCGAACAACATATGTCAGCAAGTCTGGCCAAGTGATATTTGAAGCAAGATCTATTTGTATCCACTATGTGACTACGTGGTTTATCATTGACTTAATTGCTGCACTTCCTTTTGATCTTCTTTATGCTTTCAACGTCACTGTGGTAAGTATTAATTGCCTTCTCGATTGTTCTCTTTTTTCAAGAGGGGTTTGTTGATGTGGGGTTTTTTTCCCCCAGATCTGGAAACTAATACTGAATTAACTAAAATACCTAGGTGTCTTTTACAGCTTTGTGGTGTATTTTCACCCTGGACCTACCAATTTTTAATTCAATTATCTTTACTTTGTAAACAGTTGCATCTATGTTAGCTTCATGTCTAATTATTTTACTCAAATACAGTTTGCTATGACTGTTGCTCTCTTATGGTGCATAAATTCAGTCCTTAATTTTTCAAGATTCATACTCTTTTACTGTGGTAAAGTAAATCATTATTATGATCAGTATGTTTATTTAGTCAGGAATCCTCTTTCTCTTTACTTGTGGGAATTTTCATGAAAAAAATTACAGCATGACTACCAACTTTTTTATGTTCTAACATGTATTGTTTACAATTGTCACTTACTTTGACTTTGGTTTCAACTCCTTTTTTTTTAGGAAATGTAATGACAAAAAGCCTAATCTGCTTTGAAAATGTTTGTTCTAAAATTAAGTCATGTCACAATCATGATGGATTATATTTGTGTAGACTTACTTATCCTAAGACAAAGGTTTTTATTCTGCTAGCCCTATTGGTTTTTGTAGAGTAGGGATCTACAAAGTAAAATTGCAATAAGCAAACAAGCAAATAACCCCTCCCCCCGCCACCCAAGAAATGCACCCTCTGAATCAAAAAGTTTAGTTTTTGAAAAAAATATCAGCAGATGTTTCTTAATTTTGTGGATTTTTGTCACAAAAAACTAAGGTTATCAGCTGTCTACTTTCTATTCCCATAATTTTGATCTTTCATAAACAGATACACTCAATCTCAATTTCATTACAAGTGAGTTACAGGCAAGTACAGAGATGATAGGATAAACACATACCAAAAAACACCCCAAGAGACATAGAACAGAACTAGCCAGGAAGAGTCCCATACAAGGTGCCATGCTTGATTTTATAATTTAGTTTCATTTCCCTCAATGAACTCCCTTTTCATGTCATTTATTACATAAAGAACCATCAATCTAATGCTAGTGAAGATGCTTTTTAGAACCTGATAGTTAGTTTCACATTGTTCACTGTTTCCTTATAAGAAGTGGGTAATCTATTTCAACACATTACTATCTCAGTTTATCCCTTGCACTCCAACCAAACATAATAATGTTGGCTTAATTTCTATTAATAACTTCCATTAAGTTAACCATGTTTACTTTTACAGTCAAAGAAAAAATTAAAAAACCTGAAAATAAATTTTTGCCCCTAAGGGAAGGACTGTACTTAATTCTGGAAAAGAAAGCACTCTCCAATGATTATTTTTACAATTAAAATGTCACGTTATTAAAAATGCTGCCGTAATACGATTAATACACATCTCCTGTCATACTTTTAAGCTTTTTCCCTTAATGAGACCTCTGTATTATTCCCTGATGGGAACACAGTGCCTCACTCTATCATATCTCCTGTCGTGACAAGACTTGGCAACTGTTAATATAAACCTCAAGATAACAATGACTTATCAGTTGTCTCAAAACAGGGGGAGGTGTTAATCACACTGCACTGTTTCCAGACTCCATGATTTAATAAGCCATTTCCTCATGTCTGTTCTCAGATTTTCACATCATCAGCTTTCAGATGTTGCCTCAACAGAACGGTGAGAAGGGGCATCAGGGAGCATCTCACCCCTTTGCTGCTCAGGCCTCGGCACAAGGGCCAAACCTTTAGGGACAGTGTAAATTCTGCAAGCCATGGGTATAGTGCCATACATACCCGTGTATGTGTGGCACAGATTTGTCACACCCCAGCTGGAGATTGATGGAGCCAGAGTGCATGTAAATGCTGTGGAGTCGTTTGCTGGTTTTGTATGTATTTTGAAAGAAGCAAAAGTTAAACTGTATGAGTTGGCTCTACTGCCTTTACACCTGTAGAAAGGGCTAACAGCAGGCCTGTTAGCTAAAGCAGCGAGAAGAAGCCGAGAAGTAAGAAGAAGCTGATAAGGAGCTCTCTCCAAGGCTGTAACCAAGGAGATCGAGAGAAGAAAGATAAGAATACCTTGCAGCTGGATGAAGGAATGTTAGAAAGATAGGTGGAGTCACTATAACTTTAACCAATAGCATCATGTTGATTTATTGTGGCCAATAGATCAGGTAGAAGAAGTATCAACAATTGAAAAGTGTATAAAAGTTAGCCATGTTAGAGAATGAAGTGTTGCCAACTGAGACTGCTTGTGGTCTCTGCTTTATGTCGTGACCGCCTCGACAACGACATACACCTTATCTGGATTGTGCCCTAACATTAAAGTCAGGGGCTCTTGGGAGATGTGAGACCACAGGCACATTCCTGCCTGTCCTCAGTGCCATGCTCCTTCCATCCCTTTGTTCATCTGACATAAAGGTTCTCTTACTACAGGGAAATATGTTTGCAAATGCTCCCATATAAACCAGGCCATTAAGCCCTAGTTATAATGATTGAATTGCTCCTTTTTGAGTAGCTATCAATGGTTTTAGGGCAATAGTATCATTATTTGAGGAAAAGCAAATAACCAGGTGGACAAAAAATTATTAAAATCTCTCCTATCAGTCATTTCTTAAAATGTATATCCCATTTCTTCATTAATTAATTTTTTGTGTAGGAGATGATTCTTCCAAGCAGAGAACTTCATCATTGGTTTGTAGCAACTTTATTTGTTGTCAGTAGTTCTCAGGATTATGCTGATTGAATTTGTGTTAGTCTCAAATAAAATTCTGTCCCTGTCCTTTTGACAGAAAAAGGTTAACCCAGCTAGTCTAAAACGATTAGCAAAATGGAGAATTTTGATGATTTTATATCTGTGGGCAAAGAAAAATCTTTCCAGGCACAAGTATGAGTGCTGACTCTTTATTTTGTCGTCCTAAATTTGTGACATAGAAAAAGAAGCTGCCTGATGGCATTTTAGATCTTTCAATGACATATTGGGCACAATACCAGAGGAGCATTTGGCATGACTAATGAGAAAATTAAGTGTAATAATACATGATTAATTACATCTGCGTTCAATTTTATGAAGAAATTATTTTGAAATGGGGCAGTCCTTAGGCCTTAAAATGAAACCTGCTTCCACATTAAAAAGAATATTATGATATATGATTCATGTCTTTGTAGCTTAACAAAAATTGTCAGAATTTGGGGAAGATTGCTAACTGGCAGGGCACACAGAATTATAACAGTCCTTTTGCAATTTCTTGTTTGTAGGAATCTTTAAAAAAGAATGAAATAATTTCACCAAATTAAATAATGATTTATTTAATTGTGATGTTTTACAACATAGGCTCCCATGGGAAGATGAACGTTCCAATGTGTAGGCCATAGCACATATAAAATCATTATATAAATAGACATTATACAAATGTTTGTATGTTACTTCTACACCTTGAAGAGTCGGCCATGAATTTATGTTTAAGTGCATTTATGTTCTAAGTGCAACTGAACCATGTTTGATTCAAACAAGCTGATGAGAGAGAAGAAAATGAGACTTTGTGAAATTAATTACCACTGAAACAGAGGCGGCTGGTACAGTTTCATGGCAGTTCAAGGGTAACTATAAATTAAAGCTATATTATTGTAATAATATAAACATGGCAACTACTTCAAGTATTTTGCAGCCTTCTGCCCTAGATTTGCAGATATTCTTGGGCTTAAGACCACAGACATAACTAATTCTCTGGCACTGTAGATGGAGAATGACATAGAAATGAAATGCAAGAAACGACCTTGTAAATATTTGTGTGTTCAAATGTCAGACCTTATTTTAACAATGTTTTTTGAAAAATGCCATATTTTTTGTTGATTTTGGTTTTTTCTTTTCTATGTACATGAAAAAAATGTAAAGGTTCTTGAGAAAAAAAAACCACATTAAATAATGGGCTGCAAATATTGCCCTTTGAAGAGGCTCATGGGAGAATAACTTACACACTACCAAAACTGTATTGGCAAAAAAAAAATGTTTGTAGATTCCTTATTTTCTTCTTTACATCTTCACAGGTTTCTCACATACTTAATTCCTGAGAGTAGAATATAATCAATGAGTTGTTAAATCTTTGAAAAAATCAAAAACATCTGATGTTACAAAATATGTCAGTCACCTCAGATCTAGCTGTTGGTGAACGCACACCAATAAAATTTAGATCTTAGATTGTTATCTTTGGTAACAGAAAGGCTGAGCATCAGGATATTCTGGATTAGAAAAAGCAAAAGGATATTGGTTGAGCTGTGTTTTTAGACTTGCTTTTGGGAGAGCTCTTTACTGTGCTCTGGGAATGCTGCAGCAAGACACATCAAGTCTGATGTTACTTTTCCAGCTGATGTGGGTATCCTGTATCAAGCAGGCTTAATCCTGCTCTCTCATTAATGGAGCAAGCAAAAAAAAATGCTTACTGTTAAAAATTATGGCTATTTAATCTTAGACAAATACATTAAAACTGTTTGGATCCTAGTCTGTATATTGTTTGCTAACTCTATTTGCCCAGCAGCTGAAGCACAAGCCAAGTACATTCACAGCAAAACTGTGGGCTGTGCACGGTATGGTATGGATGTCAGTTGCAGGATGCTCTGGAAGGGTTGGGGTCATCCAGAGACTGTTTGCTTTATGCTGGAACTCCTCTAAAGCCAGAATCATAAACCTCATAAACTACTGTATACTTAGGGTGCTGAGCTGATTAGGTGCCGCTTTTGCCACATAAACTTGAAAGGCAATAATATTTTAGTTAAGGAATTTAAGAAGCAGTATTAGAAGTTTTAATGAAAGCTTTTTTGGACTACTACTTAGTGCAGAGCAGTAAAATATGCCCAGTCCCTGTTAAACAGGGACCACAGGGTGTGTGATTTAACACAGGGTTAAATCTCAAGAAAAAAATCTGTGCCTTCTCTAACTTCTCTGCTTTATTGTTCTGCAAAATATCTGCTATTTGTTATTGCCTCTTCTGTGCAAAATTTTTTTCCATGCAAAATTATAGGCTGGTTTCATCTCATACACAGTTAAATTAGGTCTGCTGTTAGCTGAAACTGAAAATCATTGTGTGCCTGGAGATACTTATTTTGTGGTTTCATGTTGCAAGCGAACGATCTTTGGTCAGTTTGACAATTGTGCTTCTCTTCTAGAGCTGGGAAGAGTCAATTTTTCACAAACACAATTTTTTAAGATAAATCTGAAAGAAAACTGGAGGAAACAAAGATAACATGAAAGATCTCCTAATATTTCAAGTTTGCTTGGTTTATATCAGAAATAGTAATTGTGTATTTACACATCAAAATTTCCCACTTTTTTTTAACATCTTCTTTGCTGTTCTCTGCTGTCTTAAGATTTAGTCCAGTCAGATGTGCCGCTGCATGAAGAGTGGACAACATTTCATAGAGATTTAGAATTTCCTTTCTTGAAACAAGAGAACTGTGTGATAGAAGTAAGCTGCTGCCAAGCTGCTTGGGTGCTGACAAGTGGTTTTGTCTCCCCGTTCTCCCAGGTTTCCCTTGTGCACCTTCTGAAAACCGTGCGGCTCCTGCGGCTGCTGCGCCTCCTGCAGAAGCTGGATCGCTACTCCCAGCACAGCACAATCGTCCTCACGCTCCTCATGTCCATGTTTGCCTTGCTTGCCCACTGGATGGCCTGCATCTGGTATGTCATAGGGAAAAGGGAGATGGAGCAGAACAACCCCCTTACTTGGGACATAGGTAAGTTCTTCCTTCCTGCATGGACATATCCTTCCTGCACATGTATATATCCATAAATGTGGGTAAATATATAAAAATGCGTGTATAGCTCACTCAAAATTTCAGGTTTTGCTCAATATTATACCATTATTTAGTGCTGTTTGTACGGAAAAGGAAGAGACTGGCACTCTCTGAATTTCTGATCAATCTGAAGAAGAGGGTTAAAATAAAAAGCAGTTGGAAAAAATACGAGATAATTTTAGATTTTTAAGAGTAATTCAAAGTTGGGAAAATTCAGGGTCTGTATAGGAAATGACTAGACAGACTACGTAGAAGAATAGATTAGACAACTTATCCTGGTTTGGCAAATTAGGAAAATTCATCAGCCAAAACATTCCCTCAAGTGTACAGATTATTTCTCCCTATGCATTGAAACAGATAGGCCCTGAAATGTCCTCAAGTTAAAAACTTTGAAATTACTGTTTAGGGGATCTGCAGGCTTAGATTTTTCAGAGCAGATGTTTATCAATGTTTATCATGTTTATCAATGGAATGCTCAGTTTTGGTCCAATCTTTAGTTTCTACCCCAGCCTTCATTGTGATCTGCATGTTCTGCATCAACTCTTCAGCTTTCAAACTTTTCATTTTTTGTAATGAAACATCTTCCATAAACAAAGTTTATCTAAAGGCAAAACAGTTCCCCAAGAGAAAAAATATTTAGTGTGGGGAAAATAATGAAAACACCTGTGAACAAAAGCTCAGTGATATACATTCAAACTGCAGATTGCCCTATTTTTATCTCCTTTAGATTCTTTGGTTTTTCTTACCCCCATTATCATCTGTCTAAATATCACCTAATTATGATAAATATGAGGGAAAAATAACAATCATATAAAAGTGCTTTATCTCAGAGAAGTGAGGATGCTGGGTCAGGAAGAGAAAAAGAAGAAAGTTCAAGAAATATGTGTTTCTAGTTTTTCAATAGGTTACTTAAAGACTTGTGGAGTCTTCTTATTCTGCTAAGTGGATTGTTGATTTGTCTTTTCATTTGTAAACCAGGTCTGTGACCTGCTGCTGTACTCTTATAGAGAGCAAACTTCTGACAGAAAAGACTGCAGCTCAAGGGGAGAATATACAAAGAAAGCCCACTGTGCAAAAATTGGTCAAACACTGCAAACAGAGAAACAAATCCAGATAATAATAATAACGATAATAATGTCTCTCTGGTGAGAAGCAGCTCTGAAGGCACTTTGTCAGCTTATGTAGGCCACAAACAATAGCTGCTTTCAAAGCACTCATTGCAGTCCAAATGATGATGGTGGGCTGCATCCTTGCTCCCCGGGTAGGGCTGTTGGCCACACTCCCCATGCTCCCTTTTCCCTGAGGTAAGGCCACATTCAGAAAACACTCCTCATGGGGCTCTTGGCATTTATTACTATGGAAACATTAACCTTCACCCATCAGGTTTGTCCTTTCTTGGGCAACAGCAGTAATAACTAAATGTCCCAGCAACCTCGCTAGAACCAATCCCAGTTTAACTGGAACAGAGACATTTCCCAGAAGTCCTATTTGTGTCTCAGTGCAGGGGGTTGTGTCTGGGTTGTCACAAACTGATCATCTTCCAGTGGGCTTCCCAGGCTGGAAGTGCTCCTTAACAGCCCCTCACCACCAACTTACCTCAACCTGTGACAATCAGGGACATTCCCTGGACAGCTGTAGGCAGTGCACTTCCACATTGCATGGGACAAAGCACTCAGTGGTGCGTGCTCTCAGACTTCCACATTCTGCATGGAAAAAGGGCTTTTCTGTTGGGCTTACAGATAGGTAGGCCTTCTTCTAGGGTTTTTCTTTCCTAAAGGTATGAGTTTGCATTTTTGCCTGGAAGGCTGTTCCACCACCTTCGTGGGTGGTCTCTAAAATATTTAGATGCTATGAATTTATAATAAAAATGATACTGCAATGACTCCTGTAATGCTTCTACAGATATTAGTTCTAGAGCTAAGTTAAATGATTTATAGCTTTGGGGATTTGTTTGGATTTTTTTGCTTGTTTGGTGGGTTTTTTTTTAAATGAAATGGTTTTAAAATGTTAAAGGTTTAAAATGTTAAAATATTAGATACTGGTTAAAAGAAAAGAGCTGAGAAAATTCCAGATATCTGTCATGAAGCTGTTGTTTTGCAAGGACCATTCCAGCACTGACAAAATTTCTGGTTAAGCTTATGTATCACATATATGAGCACAAAAATTTAGATTTTGTAATTCTTTCAATCAGTACATTTTACTGCTCTTCACATGCAAACTACTTGCTGATGAAACACAATGAAATTAAGTCTTGGTCCTCTGTGTACCTTTTCCTATTCTGGTGATTATATGTAGCCAACCAACCTTTCTTTGTCATTTAAGAAAACTTAAATGACAAGTTCACTACACCTCATAGCATCCACACTGGGGATAATTTGAGGGGAGAATAGTAATTGTAATTTAGAGTATGAGTCATTAAGCAAAGTAAAATGAGGTCTGGAAATTATAATAAATCATAAGCAAATAATGCACACAGGAGAAATCTTGCTTGGAGTAGAATTAAGGTAGTATTACTGTAAGGCACTGAGGATATTCTCTTCTCCTAAAGGAAGACCTCAACTGAAAAATTTGTGCTGTTTTGAAGAGCATGTAAAAGAGGTTTCTTACTGCAGGCAAAGCAGTAGAATATGATCCCTACTCTTAGACTTCAAGGTTTTAATTTTTTAACTTTTAATTTCTATATACCAGACTGGAGACTCAAATTTCCATCAATGCATCATACACAGAGTTTATTTCAGCCTTTGAGAGGCTTTCTAATGGCAAACATTAAAAAATACCATGAAAAATTATAATTCCTATACTTTTTTTAATTAAAGGAAATGTGTCTCTGCCTTGGAAATTCTATTTTTTTGTTCTTCATTGGAATATCTCAGGTGATGTCCACTTGAAAACAGTATGGCACCATGAGTATGGATGCTGCAATGTATGGAATAGCTGAAATATAGGGATGGCTTTGTTCTAAGAAAGGAAAATTATGTCTGGAATGAAAAGAAGATTAATTTGCTTTTTATGTTTGCTGCTATTTTTGGGGGGGTAGAGGCAGAGGGAGAAAAAAGCTATTAGCTTTTACTTACTCCATTTAGTGTTTCCTCAGACATAGCACAAGCCGTTGCACAGATTTCAAGACTGAGGTTTGCTAACACTTAAATCAAACATTTTAAAGCTGCAGTACTGTTAACATAACACTTTGAACCTTGCTGTGCCATCAGATATGCACCATGGCCCAGATCTAGCAGCATTTGCTTCTTGTATCTATTTCTCTAGCTAATTCAAACAACTGTGGTGCTTAATTTGCATTTGAATAGGGGCAATGGGAGTGATAACATTGTTCCTATGAAAATACCCAGAACAGAAAACAGCATTTGCTTTGTTCTTCCTGGACCTAATTGTAAGCCTTTTTTTCACTTTTTGTCCTTATTCAGGCAACATTCCCATGGCAAATAATTTTAAAATGTGGTTACATTCACAAATTTAGCCACGTGGTTGTACAGTGAGAAAGGTGAAATATCTGGGTCTGTTACTGATGAACTGTCCTGACATGGGGGCATTGGGACATAACATTAGAAACTGGATCTCTTGCTTAGCCCTCATATTGCTAGATTTAACTGATTACATTATTTGGAAGATATACACCATGGGCACGGCTTTTAGATGCTGGAAACCTTTACCTCAGCAAGTTCTCCCATCTTAGGAAAGAATTGTTCCATGTGCAACATTTTGACTCTAATGCCTGATAAAACCACAATTCCTGGACACATCATTCCCACCCATTGGAGAGAGTGGTACAGTTCTTGTCCCACTTTTCCCTTTTGGTGTTTTCAGGTCCCTCTCTGTTACATTTCACCTTGTTCCCCTCATTTGTTTTCATTGGTGAAACAGATATCTCAGGGCACATGGCATGATCCCCACCAACCTGTAAAATAATACATTTTCTGTTCGCTGACACAGAGTAGAGGCTAGACTGTGTTTAGGTTCCTGGCTGATACTAAAAATCCAGTTCCATTGGCTCCCATTTTTATAGTTTAATTGGCCTCAGATTTAGACATGGGCTCTTTATTTGTTGATTGCTTTTTTGTATTAATATCTACTGAGCTATATACTATACACATTAAAGATCTTATTAAACACGAGAAACTGATCTTTCTACCTGACTCTAGAGGAAACGGATAATATTGAAAATATTTCCTGTTGCTGAAGGCATTCATTCTGTGAGAACCATGTGAGCTGTTGAAACCCAGCTGTCTTGAGTCTAGCAAGGAGATTAGGAGAGGGCCAAGAGTCAGGATGCTGGCTCCCTTAGATAATCAAAAGTGTCAAGTATAATTTATGCCACTGTCTCAAAAACCATTCCTTCCTGTCCACCAGAAATTTAGTTACAACTTTTTATTATTCCTACAGTAACACAACATTCTGGCTAGGGATGGGGTTGTTATCAATGCAAAATACAGTAAAAAAATAACCTGTGTTTTCTATGTTTAATAAATGTTTTCTTTGGAATAAGCTTTAAAATCAATCCTGTAAACGACATTGTTCTTCAGCTATTTAAATCTTTATTTCAGTTGAATACCTCCATATTCATCTCAGGTTTTTACTCATTTTCTATTAGTTTTTTAATATACAGTGTTTTGAAAACAAGAACTCAATTGTGCTTGGACCACATACTCTTCAATACAAAACTTCCCACACACACTTTGTTTATCACACTCTTGCAGTCAGAGCCTTTAAAAGGACTTGGATGCTGACTCCCAGTGAACACTCACAATTAGCTGTCAGTGGCAAGGTACAGGAAAAGGTGCTCAGCACCTGAGTAGTGCCAGTAGGAAAGGGTGAAAATATGACTGTGCCTTCAGGGTCTTTCACTCAGGTGTTATGTGTCCCATGCTGGACTGAAGTGAACAGCCTGAATTCAAAATACTACCTTCCCCACTGAGTTCTTCAGTAAATTTAGATGGAGGGACAAGGTGATTGAAAGATCTCCACTTGGTGCAGATAGGAGAGAATCTCCAAGTATCTTAAACATCTAAAGATTGTGATGCTTCTGGCCCAATGCAGAAGTTGGCTGAAATGGGTTTTCCAAAATACAGGTGTCCTACATCATAGATGCAAACTTTAGGTTAAAACCTTGAGTTCAGGTTCCCGAATTCTGCCCAAGTCCTTTGTGGTCCCCACATAGCTTCGCTCTTGTCAGAATTTTGTAATTCCAGCATCAAGTTGGAATATCCATTAAGAGAGACATTTACCTGTAATTCTCTTGAGTTTCAACAGCCTGGGAAGTTTTAGTGCCAGGAAGCTTTTTCCTAGTTTATGCTAAGAAACCAGAGGCAGTTTGGTCTTAGTTTTCACAAGGTTCTTAGCAATTTTTCCAGGAATTCTGAAGGTACAGATTTAAGCTTATCCTTCACAATAGATACTTGTGGCATTGGTATATTTATTCAGATTAAACCTCAGGCCATCCTCTTTCCAGAAGAAAGATTATTTTTAGATATGTATGCATCTGCTAGTTCTTCCACAGATATTTTATGTTAGTGAACTAACAAGTTCCTGGTGTTCTTAGACTCAGCATAACCATTAGCTATATAACAATAGAAGTCATATGGGAAAAATCAGTGCCATTTTTTCCATTCTCGATCAATGCAATATGTAATTTTTCAAAGCAATAATTAACTTTCAACTCCTGGTGTTTTCATATTATAGTAAGTCTCAGAATGTACTGCAGAAGCAGGTAAATATGAGGGTATTTTTGCAAAGCAAAATTACTTAAATGGATAGGTGTGACAGAAGACTTGGTGTGAAAGTTGAGACAGAGGTGGTGTTTATTTTTCTTCTTTTATATATGAATTATCTTCACTATTAATGATCTTAGATCATTCCAGATTTGTCCCTGTACATTTCCTTCTACTAAAGGATTAAAAACTTGGGTTTGAATGTGACATAAGCACTTTTAACCAAATCTAAACATTCTTAAAAAACATTTTTTAAATATGAAAAATAATGATATTTTTTAACATGTGTGATTACTGGTCTGCTTTTGAACCCTTTGAGACTCATGTTTGCAATGCATTCTTAGCAATGTTGGCAACCAGGAACTTAGTTCCAAAAAAAACAAATGAAAACTGAGATTTTGTGTGATCACAAGTCTCCAGGTAGTAGGATTGTCAGGAAAATCAGCTAACAGAAGCCACGTGATAAAAGTGTAGTGCTAGGAAATGAAGAGGTTTTGGACCCAGATGATGGGAATGCTTGGGTCATGCAGGTACGTGTACCTACTTCTGTATTCCAGATCTACCTTCTGGAGCTTGAGTCTGGACCTACATCAAAACAGCTTCCAGTAATTTCAACAAATGTTCAGCTTGTGAAGAGCTGGTTCTAATGAGCTCCAGCTGGAGCCTTGGGGAAGGCTGCAGCTGGCCCTGGCTCTGGAGCTGTCTGGCAGATGGCAAAGCTCAGCACAGGTGCCCAGCATGCCCTGGTCTGCTTTAGTGGGAACATCAGCTCCGCTTGTTTCGTGGCACTGTAGGAACTTGTCGGGATCATTTGTTTGTCAGAGTGACCCCGAGAAAAGTTCTAAAGTCTCTTTTCCCAGCCCGGCGCTTAAAGAAGTAGTCAGGGCTCTTCATCTTTCGGTCTCAAGGTTATTTATTAGTTCTTATCTAAAAAATTTTTCTTTCTGCCCAGCAGAGATCTGTTCAGCAGGGCAGCCACAGGCACTCTGCCTGCCCCCGGGGCGGTGTTGTGTCTTTATACTACAAACCACGTGTGCAGTGTTTACAATTACTCCCC
Source organism: Setophaga petechia (assembly GCA_024362935.1). NCBI lineage: Eukaryota > Metazoa > Chordata > Aves > Passeriformes > Parulidae > Setophaga > Setophaga petechia. The sequence goes on from JANCRA010000026.1 coordinate 29,986, forward strand.
AATGCCCATCACCTATGTTAGACAGTGAGCTTCTACTCTAAACCAATCTGTAAGTGCCACCATCACAGCAGAAGATGGAGGCCAAGAAGAAGGAAGAAGAAGCACGAGGCATGCCCCGATTCCTCCATCTTGTCTCCATAACCCCCCTGTACAGGGATAGAACCCCCCTGTACAGTAATCTTAAAATACATAATTCACCCTGTGATAATTTCACTATTATTCTACCTAAACTCTTGTGGCTTGCTATCTTCATAGAAGGTTGGTATTTGCTCCACGGGCCATAATCAAACTCACAGAGGCATTTTGGGCTCTGTGCCAGGGTCTCTGAGCCCCCCGGCAAGGGTCCTGGCTGCTCAGGACAGCCAAAGGGATGTCCTGAACCCGACAGGAACTGAGTGAATTCTCCTCACTGCCAGAAAGAGTACTTGTAAATTTCCAAGGATCTCAGCCAAGGGAACTGTGTTCTACTGTAAAATATTGGTCTGGTTTCAGTGCTCCAAACACACATCCATCAGGTTAGAAGCGACACATGTAGATTTATGAATCCTTGTGCAGAACAAGAAAGAACATCATGCTGACTACACTGCACAGCACTGCACAGATATTATAGTGTATAAAATATTATAGTGCTAGTGCGTTCCCTAGCAGCCATCAATTGTTCATTTCAGTCTGTCATCTCTCTACCTGAATGTTTGACTTTTAATTTCTTTTCCAATCTGCTTCAATTATGGGTGTTCTTCATTTTTAGTCATTAGTAATAACAGAACCTATTCCTCTAGAACTATGGTCCTTTCTAGTTTTGAAGTTGCATCTTTAGGAAAAAGAGTTTTAAAAATATATTTATGTCATGCATGAGTGCTGGTATCTTCAATTTAGTAAAATAAATTTTAATGCCATCTTGACCTGGAGTACCTGTATTGAAGGTCCATTGTTGTGTGGAAAAGAAATATCTGTATACTGACTTGTCTAGTTTTTTGGTGGTTTTGGTGTTTTGGTTTTTTGTTTTGTTTTTTTTTTGTTTGTTTTTTTTTTTTTTTTTGTAGGAAGCAGGGCTAAAATTTCACTGCTAATTAACATTTGAGGGAAATGGTTAGTGGCTAATGGTTACCACTCTTGTGAAGTATTTGGGGTATCAATATCTGAGAGACTCAGCCAACTAGTTTGGGTGGTTTCTTGCAGCATTATAGAAAATAATTAGCCCCTGGAGTGTCATACAGAACTAATAAATAGGAATAAAGTAGACAACCAAAACAAGATGATCACTTTGAAGCTATGAAACTTTTCAAAGTACTCATCTTAAGAATGACTACAAACAGTACTTACTACATCACAAATACTTTGAAAAAAACAAGAATATACAAAAATTCTGAAGCATTACATAGTGATGAAACATTTTAAAGCAGTTCAAACAGAAAATTTTAATCCCAGGAGAATATCTAACATTGGAATGCTTTTAAATAATTTTATTGCTGTTTTTAATCCTTAAAAGTTTTAGTCCTCTGTGAAAGTAAAGCTTTTATTGTGCATGCAATGAGTAAACTTTCCATTAACTCTGAGGTTCCCAATATCTAGCCTTGTTAGAACAAATATAAATAAAATCACTAAAATCATGAAGAAATTAGAATTATGTACTATGTATTTCAAAAGAACCAAAAAATCTTTATTTAAAGTCTGCAGGGTATCTTACCTGAATGGTGAAAATAATTTTTTATGTAAAATATTATATATGATGCAAACTTGGAGAAGGTTGTGGTGTGAAATATTAACGAACAAAAACTTTTTTTTTCCCTAATTGAGTTAGACTTTTGAATAAGGTAGAAATGAGAGAAAGTTCATCTGGCTTTTGAAGAAATCCTATTTGCAGATAAACATAGCTATTCATTATTTTTGCACAATAAAAGCAGAGGCACATAGCATTTTCTGTGTCAGTCAGTTAGATTGGACAGAGAGAAATCTAACTGCTGCAAGGGAGTTTCATGTGCAAAACATATGTGGGAAGTATGTGTGGAAACCTGTCTGCACATGGTAAAGACCTACACTTACAAATTAAGGTTTTGGAAGGGCTTATAAATTTATATTTTAAATACTCATAGAAATTAAGTTTGTGGAAATTATTCATTTTCTATTTCTAAACCCAAACCAGTGTTTTTGAGGTGCAGGTGTGTGCAACTAAAATATCATTTATTGAGCTGAACTGAAGCATTCCCTTTGCATTTAGATTGACATCAATTTGTATTTTAGCTGCTCTGGGCCTTAGTAAGTCTTCCCTGCTGTTCTTTCCTATAGGCTTAGTTCCTTGATTAAACTGTATTTTCCTTTACACACCATACTTTGCCTTCTGATTGAACCATTTTAGCAATCACCAAATAGCCCAGGACTGAGACACCCTACTGGATTTGTAGCCCAGAAAAAAGCAGGCATGAAAGTAGCTTATTAAATGGAGTGTGAATTTTTTACATCATTATTAATACATTTCCAAGATCTTGTAACTAATAAAAAAATTTTGGATACTTTTAAAGTCAAAGGTAAAAATCTGGCGTGCGGATGAAGCCCCTGAGATTTGACAAAGTGCCCTGCTGCATTGAACCACAGATTACCTGGGTACATTTATTAATTCTACAAAGCAGTTTTTATCTCAGTGGAAAAGCTGTATCTGGACCAATTTCTGCAGCCATGACAGAAATTCTCAGTGCCACATGTAAGGGAAAAATCTGCCTAGTAAACACCCCAGAAGAGGGGGTGGTCCCAAGAGGTAAAATAACGCCAGGATTTTCCACATGGCTTCTGTAATGGGAACACCAGAGAGCATAATTAATTGCAAGCTGAAAATATTGTGAATAGAAGCTCTGTTCAATCAATTTGAAGTTACATCAGAGTCTTTAACCCTTAACTGTACTTGGAACTGTAGATCTCTTGGCTGCAGAAAACCTCTGGGGTTTATTTAAACCAGTTAGATGGTTGAACCAGGACCATCACAAGCAGTAAATTGGGTCAAACACAGCTTGCTCCATCCAAGTCCTGAAAACCTTGACTGGGTACCTTGTACCAGGGTTACACTACCCTCCTCTGAGAGCTCTGTACAATTTTTTAAAGCATTAGTGTCTCACACATTGGCGTTACAGGAAGTTCTGTTAGGACTCAGAAACTCCTACTTCTGTTTTAAAGCTCATGGCTTGGCTGTTCAAACTGTAACTTTTCAATCTAGTTTAAACCCACAAAGCCTTTGCTATGTATTTTGAAGTTTTTCCAGCAGCTGCTTCAATAGGTGATTGGACTGCCTCTCAGCCCCATCACATCTCTAGGTAGAGATCCTGGGGTGCTGGAAAGCCATGTTGCATTCCAAAGACATCCCATAAAGATGAAAATAGCTTTTCTTTTCTTTTGTAGCACATGCCTTAAATTTTTAATGTAGAGATGTCCCTTGCATATATTCCTATTTTCTATTTATTTATCCTTTTTTCACTGCCCTTTACCAGAGCAGGTGCTTATTAAAAGAAGCATTTTCTGCTGCCAGAATAGAAAATCATTTCTGTACAGAAATGAAGAAATTATTCAAGAGTCTTTCCTTTCCAGTCTTCCTTCCATTTTCCTATACCCTGTAAAATATTTCTGTTCCTTTTGTCCTTTCAGGTGACAGTGCTTAAAGTTACCTAGTACTTACTTTCAGTCAAAGAAGCCAATGTGAAGCTGTGAGAGTATGTCAATGAAATCTGCAGCATATAAAGTTTTTCACAAGACACATTCTGTAAAAGTAATTATGCCTAATTAATTTAAATTGTTTTTCATTGTCAGCTTTAAGAGAGCTGGAGTGAAAAATGCTAATGCTTAGGATTCCCTTATGTCACACGTTTCAAAAAGACCTGTCATGTCTGCAGACACTAAGGTATTATTTCAGAACTGCATCAGCTTTAAAAATCTAGCGTACTTTTCCATTAAGACGCCACCTTTCTTCTTTATTTTTTACTCTTTCTTTGCATCAAGCTGTTATTACACTGCAAATTCATGGGGGTTTTTTGTTATCTTTAGCTAATCCAGAGTAACAGATCCCTTGTTGTTGATCTCCCCCTCACAAAAGCCAGATATGTTTGGATCTAAACTTCCTTGATTCAAGTAGCACATAATGAAAAAAAAGAATTGAAAAATGTTACTTATGCTCTAGAATCAAAGAATAAAAAACCCAAGACAAAGCAAGAGCAAATAAAGTGCTAATACCATTTATCATAGGGCTGCCTGTCAGAGGCAGGCCCCAGTACAACACAGTGGCTCCTTAGATAAGAACACAAAGGAGAATGTTTAGACAGTGCTGTAAAATCTATGGAGCAAGCAAGGAGAGGATTGTAGCAAGGGTTAGCTCACTTAGCTGTTATCTAACCAGCATGGATGTCAGCAATAAAGAAGACAAGGAGAAATGGATGTCAGGTAGGCTGCAGCAGTCTATGCTGACCCAAACTGAACTCCATACTCTCATTACCATCTCCTGTGTGATCATGTGCAGGCCATCCAGATGGAAATTAGCATGGTTTTATTGCAATTCTGCAATTAACCTTTCCTTTGCAGGTAGACCTACAGAAGGAAACAGTTTCTGTGCTGAGGCTTCTGCCCCTGCTCTAAGGCTTCTGCCCCTGTTTTGCCAAATTGGGAGACTGTATTTGGGCAGGTAGTAGGTGCTGAGAGTTGGCTTGATTTCTGGAGTGGGAAGGACGGCAGGGAAGGGGAAAGTAGCACCTGCCAGGGACCACTTCTTGCATTACTCAGATTTAAAAAGCAGAGTCTGGAAGTAAACAGCTCTACTCTTGCAGACTGCTGACAGTTAGACAGAATGAAAATGCAAAATATGTGTAGAAAATTACACTGATTTTCTAAAAAAATATAGTCTTCTTGATATCTTGTTCTTGCAAATAAGCAATACCTTTTTTTACAAAGATTTTAAGATGTTGATTACAACTGTCACTGCTTCCATGAGAATTTATTTGCAGATTCTGAGTCAGAACTTTAATATATTAACTCTTAGGGCTGAGAAATAGTCATAAGAACTGAAAGACTTTATTTTGTATTTCTCTGATGGTGAGACCTGAGCAGTGAGAACAGCAGGGTAGAGGTGAGATTAATTTACCAGCTATGCCATGCCACACACACTTAGATACAAGCTTTGCTAGCAACTTTAAAACTTACATTCTACAAGTGTGTGGTGTGTGGGAGACTTTGGCATATTTTGATAATAAGTATTTCATTTTAAAGTCATCTATATTGCTTGTGAAGGAGAGTTCTTATTCCTTTAAAAAGATACGAATAGCCTGCCTGTAGTAGCTCAAAACCTCTCTGGCATGATTTGGACTCCAAACACATAAAGCTTCAAAACAGGTTTCTAGCTCTTTAGCTGACACCATAGAAAAAACCCCTCATTACCATCAATATTATTGCAGGAACACCTGGGATGCTACTTATGGGTCAAGGCCCTCTTGTCTCCATTGCTGAATTAACACAGGATAAAAAGGCTGCTCTTGCCCAAGAGGATATTGCAGTCTAAATATAAGATCAGAAAAGCTCTAACAGATGGGTACAGACTGAGGGAGCACAGGGAAGCAAAGAGGGCATAGATGGACGTGCTCTTTGCACTGAATGGGTGACCAGCACAAATGTGTCTAATTCCAAACTTAGCTGCAAGGCATTTAATAGCCTGGAAAAGGACAGTAACAGCCAGATTGCCTAAGGAGCAATAATGTTAAATACTCAAACTCTTTCTACAGTGACACTGTGAGCATTTCCTTTAAGAAGATGATATTCACATGATTTACATACTTCTGAATATGCCCTTTCAATTTTATTTCTCAAATTATCTATACGTTTAGATTTGCATGATTTACCTCTAATCTAAAAATTAAATTAACATTATAATATTTTACCAAAAAAAGTAGTCAATTTACTTATGCTACTTTTTTTTTTTTGTGTGTAAGAACCCTAGGAAAACATACTGGGGAGAACAAAGCAAGATAATTTTCGAAAAATGAAAAAGTGCTTTTCTTCACTCCAAATAGAATTGGAGCTGTGTGTAAACTATTTATAGTAAAAAAATAAAACTTTTAATAAAAAGAGTTAGCTATATTAAGTGCTTTGCATGTATTGCCTTATACTATTGCAGAAAGTTTATATTGAAAATTTCCACATCTTGTCCTTTCATTGGACCCGATGGTCCAAAAATCTTTTCCAATCTAGTTGATTCTGTGATTCAATGGGGTGGGGGAGAGAGAGTAAACAGCTGACTTGCAAAACCAAGAGGGATTTAAACCTCCCACATTTTCAAACACAGTCTTCTAACAAATTACTGTTGAGAAGAGCTGTACTGGCTTATCGCAGACAAGAGTTTCAAGAACATTCCTTTTCTAAATGACTCTTTGACAAATGAGGCTGTAGGAAGTTATGACCTAGTTCTGTAGGAATGCAGGTGCACTGACCATGCACACTGGAGCTTCTTTGCAACATTAAGTCTAAATATTTAGAGAATTGTCATAAAATATCAAGAGAAATGTGCTCCTTTCAGGTCTGCTGAGTCAGCTCTTAAAATCCTTATACATAGCTCTTATAGGTAATATAGACAGGTCTCTCTACCTTGGAATAAATGTGTCTCTACTGTAAACAGAATCTTTATTATATTATACTGTGAGACTGGTACAGAGGTATATTGGAGTCTTCCTCATAAAAGTGAGGAGCAGATCTGTATGATTTGTTTAGCCACTCACAGAATAGCAGCTGCATGTCCCAGAGATGGAATCTGCAGCCTTGTGAGGCAGCAAGGCAGCAATGCAGTGTAGGGGTGAGGGGGACAACTCACCCAGAGCCTTATGGAGGTGATAACCTCTGTGTTCCTGCAGAGCATTTGCTGGCTTTTTGGAGACTGTCTTGAAGCTCTGCCCAAAGGGATATCTCCCCCCATTACCATTCCTTTCCTTCTTCTCTCACCAGAATAAACTCTACTTGTAGGCATGAAGTAACTTTTCTGTAAAGAAAATATTTTGCCACACGGTGAAGAAGCAATGTAAACAGCTAATTCACATGAATTATCTACCAGAGAAGCATCTAGGCCTCTGACTGGGAAACTTTATCTGGGCTCTTCCTCAGGGATTTCTCACAGTAGGAGAGAAAGTAAAAGTGCAAAACTTTATTTTGCAAACAAAAGAAGATAGGACATCATCTAGAAATTTTAAGATTTAATGCATCAACTATAGTTAGATTCTGGCTAGAAATGTGTAGGGCATGAAATGTGGGAAGCTGTTGATAATTCATGTGGATTGTGTTTTGCAGAGTGTTTAAGTAGCATTTTGCAGTAGATGGAAGATATGCCAAACTCCAGACTGTTCTAACTCATTGTTAACTGAATATTTTAAAATATAGCTTTCCAACATTGTTTTCTAATAAAATGCTATCATTGTAAATATTTGCTATCGGGCCTTTTGTTCTACTATTTTTAAGCCATGAATATGCCCAGGACTGATCAACCAGAGACTTTTTGCATTACAAATCTTATGGTGCCTCCACTGGGGTGCATTGCAAGCTTCCAATAGGAGGTACCTCTCCTTGCACTTATGGCTTCCCAAAACGGAAATGTAAATTGTTTAACAGACCACACCTTGGTAATGAAAAGAAGTTACTTCCTACAAGGAAGTTTTGTGCATATCTTGAAGGTGGCATCAAGTTTACCATGAGAAAAGAGAAATGCTACTTTTTTGTTCTAAGTAGAGATACTTGCAATTCAGAGTTGAAATTTATCAGATAATTAAGGCCTAATTTTCAGGTTTTCAGCACTTCTGTGGGCTCAGCTGTGTTTTTCTTGTTATAAGGAACATTGCAATTAGATCTTAGATATTTTTTTCCTTTTTTAATTCCTGGATTGAGCTCCTCTTCCTACTGAAACTGATTAGTTCATTGAGTATTTATTTCACCATGAAAGTTTCATTTTCAGGGAAAACAATGGGTCAATATCTTGTTACGACTTTGTCATGTTAGACGAGTTGAAGCTCAGCAAAATGTAATTCTTTTTTAAGGCTACCTTCTAAGTGCACATACAAGTAGAAATACAACAGCCAATTTATTTACAAAGAGTATTCGTTAGTCTTATAAAAGAATTCATCTTTCAACTCAAATTAACTTTTGGTAGACCTGACAGAGATTAAGCTTGTATCTAAAAATGCTCTAACACAACAAGGAGTACACATTTAGCTTGGAAAGCTCTATGGGTTTTGAAAGTATTTTTAAAAATCTGTCTCGATGTATGTCTCTAGATAGTCAAAACTCTCCCTAAGGATCTTGGGGATGATTTAGTCTCCTCCAGATTACTGCATCTGCAAAGAGTAAAGCAGGCATTCAAAAGGAACCAGATATAAAGGTATTCATGTCACCTACCTGCCTTTGACTGCAGAAGTTTGTGTATCATGAATGTCCAAGCCTCATGAGCAATACAGGAACCTTTAATATTTATCACTGTTTTTCTCTTCTGACTACATTATGTCCAAGTTCAAGCTTTCTCTGGATGATGCTACAGATACTCAAAAATCAGTGGTAAAATTCCCAAAGTCTGGCAGAAGATTACAATTTCATCTGATATATGCTCAAACCCTGATTTTTTAATTTCATCCATTAAAAAAAATTTAAAGATAAAAAGTAGATGCGAGAGTCTGAATTGTCAGCTTTATTAGGAGTGTGTTTATGTCTTGGATTTTAACTCATGACCATCTCTCTCTTCATGTGCTAATTTGGGAAGAGATATAATAAAAATCCTATCCAGTTTCCCTGCAATGGAAACCAAATGGCATATTTATTGAATCTATCCATTCCTAGTGTTCACCTGAATTCTAATATGACAAGGATCCTCAGAGTTGCTACTGGTGGATCTGTAATTTTGGAGAGATGTCTCATCATAGTTTGTTTCTGAGACTGATGTGGCTTTGAAATTCTCAGCTATTTTACTTGTAATTTTAAAATATTTCATTTTTGTAGTTTCCATTGTTTGCAAGCTCCCCAAAAATATGCTGTTAATATTTTCATAGGGATGTTTAAGTGATGTATATATATAGAACTTACATGAAAGAAGACTCGATTTTTGTTTGTGGATTAGACTTTAAAGAGGTGAACATCTGAGATCTGAAGCATGATATTATAAAATATCCTCTCCCCTCTGAAGATTTTATCTGCTGAATAGAAAGAGGCATGGAGCACTTGATGCAAAAGGGGTTATTTTTCTTCTCTTTGATTACATATTAAAGGGTTTTGAGGTGTTTTCATTTTTTTCTTATTGTCTGTAACATGCACAATCATCAAGTACATAGACTTCCATATATGTCTGTGGAAAATCTTGTGTGGTTTCCATCAAAGTAATATCCACATGTCTCACATTCTGGCACTTGAAAATCTACTCAGCCAGAGGTTAAGTATAATCTGCTTGTACAAATTTAACATAGCCCTTCATCACCTGGGTTAGCTGATGCAACCAATGCACCAGAAATTTGCCAGGGATTATGACCTTAACATAGAAAAACGGGGGAAAATACTAAAATAGACATCAACTAGATTTAAAAGTATACAGAAAATGGGTTTCAAAGGTAAGAGAAAGGCAATGCTATGATGTGTGGAGGGCAGATATCCCTGCCTTGCATTGACCAAAGCACTAATCCCCATCCTTGCTGCACACATGGCAGCTCCAAGGCAGCACAGCTGGTGTCTGGGCTCTGCTCCTGGGGTCACACAGGGCAGCCCTGAGAGCACCTCTACCACAAGGGCTTCATTCACAGGCAGTTGAGATAAAATTATGTTTCTTATAGGCCCAGTTAAACCTGTTTCTTTTTTATGCCATGGCAAAAATTTCCCTCCACAAAACTTGAATACTGCAGTGGGTGCTCCTTTACTTCTGTAACACTACCAGTCTCGTTCATAGCTATGTTATGTTCTTGTAGTTTAAGGAACAAAATCAATAAATTCATCATAATAAAGATTACACTGTGATAAGGACCATATTTTTCAAAGCTAAAATAAGAGGTATTTAGAATAAATTATTTTGAGACTTACTTTAAAATTTTTAAGCAGTCTCTCTACTTGAGAAATATGTTATTGTCTTTATCCTATTTGTTTTCTTTCTCATTTTAGGTGTCCACTCTTTGCAGGAAAGTGTGCTAGCAGAATAAAGATCAAGGGAACTAGATTAATGCTACTTGTTCCTGATTGTCCTGCAGCCATTATGATTATGTCTGTTATAATAATATCACAATCACTCTAGTTTAAATATCTGGCATTGCTAATTAACTTTTACTTATCTTGAATACCAGCTAATTTTCTTAAAATATAATCCTCTTGGCCAAAGCTGTTCCTTTGTACCCTGTACTTGTTGACATATCATATAGACACAATTCTGGTTTCCTCTTACACAGACAAGACTTTTTATTGTCTTCATTTTGAAAAGAGGATAAATTCATGTCCTGTATTTCACTAGTGTGCAATTCTGCTCATTTAAGCACAGCTGGATCTGTGTTTTCACACTCTCAGAGCCTGCAACAGTGTCTCATGTTCAGGACTGTGTCTTGTTTGGTGGGTTTTTTGGGGGCAGAGGGCAGGGGAAAGGTTTATGGGTGGGGGGGTATTTTTTTTCCCAATTTATGTGAAAGAAAAACCTGATTCCTGTTCTTCTTATTGACCCAGTCCAGTAAGATCTGACACATTTACTGTCCTCCAGAAGCAGTGGTATGATTGCTCTTGTCATCTCTGGGGTTCTTTAATTCTAAAACCATCTGCTCTGGTACCTGGGAGCCTCCCCTAACACGACAGGCACAGCTCCAGTATAAATCAACCTGTAAACAGATGATCAGGTTTTGTGACAATGAAAGAGTAACAGCAATATTCCACAGGGTGGAATAGTAGGAATGGTGCTGTTTGGTCTATTAATAGTCTGGGGGAAAACTACAAATGTTTTAGCAACAAAAGTTGCACATGTCAGAAAAATTTTGGCTAGACAGAGATAAAAAACTTTGAAGCTCTTGTGAAGAATCTCAGTAATCACCATGAGAACAGAGGCAATGATTATTTAATAATTTAGTCATATACACAAGAAGTAAAGTGATTTCATCTTATACACCTTTAGATTCTGAATGTATTATATCAGTCAGCAACATCTTGAGAGTAATTGTGCAAAATTCTTTGGAAGCAATCTTTAAAATGAAGCTACTGTTTTAATGTTTAATGAATGATAATTAGGGTTTGATATGGTAAAATGTATTCATTATCCTGTTCTAAAAGATCTCATCTGAAATACAATATTAGCTCTGGCCTCCCCTCTTCAAATGAACTTTAGCTATGATACATTATGAAGAGGCCACACAGACAGTTGAGGGAAGTGATTTGGACATCTAAAATCACAGAAACGGTAATCCCAGGTGCTTTTACCTAAAAAGAAGGAAATTCACCTACTTGGTCTCTCTTCACAACTGTTCTGCCTTAAGGTTTATTGTGTGGGGGTTAATACAAAGAAATATAGAGATGGATACAACCAAGAATCTTGGTACATTGAGATCAATAGAAACTTGGACGCTTTTTCCCCATTTAAAATGGAAATATGAGATGTTTATTTGCAGATGTTTATTTGCTGCTAAGTGATGAAAGGGTGATCATCAGCAGTGATCAGGGACTGCTGCAGTAGGAACCAGCACAGCTCTCAGGCTAGACGGTGATTTTCATTTAAAAATGCATTCCAGTGATGAAGGATCTAATTTCTCTTGTACAGTTTTTATCTTCTCTTTAATGGCACTAAACTCTTCACTGCAACACACATTAGTAGTCATAGGATATTGAAACTTAAAATCTGTTCATATCAGAAGGCTGCATATGCTACAGTTCAGGACATTTTTCTATTATTATTTCTTTTCAGTTGAGTCAGAAAAACAAAACAGCCTCAGACATACTCCTTAAATATAATCCTCAATAAATACAATCCTCAGTGTCTTTTAGTTAATTCCAGCATTTCTCACTACCTTTTGTCTTTTTCTACTATTACCTTAGTATTACTTACTGTCTCTCCTCACCAGCATGAAAGGGCCAGGTATTGTCTGGCCCTGAATGAGGTTGAAATACAGTTTAGACATCAAAAAAGTGGCTATGTGAGAGCAGATAGGCTTTTCTACCTTCATATTTCCCATAGGAATTCTTGAAATCTCTAAATTTGATGTGGAATCATAGCTGAGAGAAGCTCGGTCTTTGTCTCATACTTTTCTCTTCCAGGATCATCACTGCTATTGCTTTCAGACATTCAGGGATGCTCTCAGAGGCACTCCTTATCCACACCTTTTTACTCTTCTTGACACTGTAGTGCAGAATAAACCAGAGACCTGGGGCTTTTTTTTAAACTGGAAAAGAAAATGTTGCTCGTGTTTTTAAAATAAGTGCTGTAATTAATAATGCATTAGAAAATGCAACTTATTTCTAAGTTTTTGAAGTACCAGACAGTATTTTGGTATGTTAAGTGTCTGGCATAAAAGGAAAATCTAAGTAGTAGTATAGAATGAAGCTCCAAATTATAGGGAGTATTGTACATACCCAAGGCAGAGAAAGCACCAAGCCAGGAGAAGGACTGATTTTCTGGATGTCTAGTAAATGAAATAATGTGATTTACATCCAGTTAAAAAGTATGTCATCTATGGAGGTTTAAAAGCTTTTTTTAGGCTTCTGCTGATACTTGAGCACTTCCCAGATATAAGTAAATGAAACTCAATACAGATTCTTACAGCAATTTTCAAAGTAGCCTAATGGAGCTAGATATCCAATTCCTATTGACTTTTCCAATGGGACTTGATTACTTAAGTGCTCTTTTTCCCTTTGAAAGGCCTTCCTCTTAATTATGCTAATTGGTGCTTTAAAATGTTTTCAAAGTCAGAGAGCTGTGCCTAGACAATGCTAATTCTGAAGCAGACACGATTCATAATGCTAGATTCTAGGAAGCTCCCTCTGACTACAAGGTATATTTATTTTTCACTTCTTCCCTGAGGGCAGAAATTAATTACTCAAGCTTGCCAGAGAATCTGCTGAGAGCTGTTACCTACAGGAACTGAAGAGAAAAATGCATTAGTCAGTGATGCTACCTCATGACTATTTCCATTGGCTGATGAAAGTATTTACACCCAACTGTGTCATGCCTCTACCCTGAAAATGAATAAAAAAATAAAATGCAGTGCTATCAACAAATATGAGAAGTACAGTTGATCTGGAAGGTATTGCAGCATTTTATATACTCAGGCTGGAACACCACTTTATATAATTTTTTCAGAATTTCCTGATTAGGATAATCTCTACCAGCCAAAATAGAAATGAGAAACTGTAAACATGGTCTTATCTACAAGTCAGAGAAATATATTTTTGCCATTTTCCCTTTCAGAAATACATTTTCTATTCCAAGTCTAAATCTCTAAATACATTTACTTCATAGCTTTTCTTTACATTGTGGGCATGATTTTCGCAATTATTAAGAAATGCTAATCATTGCTAACTAATGCTGTTTTAGCTCAGTAATAAGCCATATATCCTACCAAGGGGATGATTTGTCTGACCTTCAGTTATACCACAGAACTAGACACTGAGTACTAAACTCATCTCAAATACTGGTATCTTGGCCAGAAGTGTTTGCTAGAAATTGTAAAATTATTATATTGGTATTTTGGTATTAAATTTTTGTAGGAATATTATAGAGACTTCTACTGATTGACACAATATAGACAAATATCTTTGTACCTCTCTTTTATTAGTAGCATGAATCCTTTAGGAGCAGTAATGTTTCAGTAGGGTTGGATGAAAACTTTGAACATAAAGTGAGTTTTAAAGGAGAAACTAATTCACATATATGTCTCAGTTAAAGAGTGCAGTCATCCACCTTTCCTGGATAACACCAGAAATGCATGAAAAGTGAGAAAAATGGAAATACACAGGCTGAGAATCAGTGGATTTTTAAAACACTCTGAGACAGGAGATTTTCTCTTAAAAGGCATATCAGTTACAGTTCTTTAAAATAACTTATTTGTTTCAGTTTTGCAACTGAAACAATCTTGAGCTGATCTTAGACTTTATGATTGTATTACTTCATGTTAGGCTTAGATAGACTTTTTTAACTTTGTCCTCTCTCTGCCAGAGATGTTCTTAGGTTTTTATTCTATGCTTTTTAATGTTTGTGGTTATATTCCCTACTATAAAAATATAGGAATTCAATCTGCCATAGAAAGGACCACACTACTGTTGGGGAAATGTAGTGCAATCTCAGAAAAGCAGATGTGCACAGAGTACTGGTATTGACTCATCTAGGCTTCTTTTTATCTTTTTCCCATTTTGCTCTACTTTCATTTTAAATAATTGGGAGCACAAATAAAAAAACAGCCCCACTTGATCAATACTATCTATCCAGGCAAAAACAAGGAGATTTTCATATGCTCCCCTGTCTGCTGGCAAGGTAAAACATCCTACTCAGTACTGCCATTGTATGACAATGCTGATTGCTTTCATTTATGCTTTTGGTCAAATTCCCTGTCCTGTACAGACTGGATCAGCAGGGTCATGGCCAGACTTTGCTGTGCCATTACCCAGCCCTTCTGACTGAGCTTTCTCTGGAGAACAGCATGCCAGAAAATATGGAGATGAGCACGGGAGCAACCATGGCACAGTAGGTCTTCTCTAAGAGCTAAATTCCTACAGGCATTTTTCCCAACTTAATTGGAAGTGCTGGGACAGATGCTCTAAATCTACTCCCCTGCTTTTGCAGACATTCTGTGCCAAGAGATTTCCCCCAGTTCGTATTTGGATTCATTGAATGGATGAATCCATGGATTCTGACTGAATTCATGGATGCTGACTGAAGTGGAGAGAGAATAATCTTCAGGAGGTGATTCAGTCTGATGGGCCCCAGCTAACAAAGGGGGACCCCCAAAGAACTTTTATAAAAATAAAACTCTGTCTGTCAGGATTATTTTCTTTTGGCAGTTCTTCCTGTATACCCAAGGAAGATTCCCAATCTCCCAAGCAAGCTGTTTAACAGGCAAAACTGGGCACACAAATAGATTTTTGTCCTTCTTTTTTCCCCAGTCTTGATTTTTGTGAAGCATTGTGTTTATGCAATTCATTCAGGTTGTGTTTTCCAGCTGGATATTTTTTCCTGCATTGTTGCTTTGGGGTTGTTTTGTTGTTTTTTTTCAAATATCTGAGGCAGTAGCTAATTCTGCTTTCTCTGGCACACATAGACCCGTTTATCAAAATGAAAGGAAAGATTTAATGAACAATTTGGAAAATACTTACTGAAGCATGTTTTGAAAATTAATTCTGGTTTGTAAGTTATGTTTAGTTCTTTGAATCTTTTCTACTGTAAAAAGAAACATGTGAAAAGCTCTGAATATGTAATTACTATTATAATGATTTAGTCTTAGGATGTCAAAAAGCTTTCCAAGCATTAATTAATGGAAAGAATCAAATGATGTTGCATTGTTGCTCCAGTGCTATTAGGTGGAGATGGTTTTTTTTAGTGACTTAATGGATTTTATAAATTATATAATTAGACCTGTAATATGCAATTCAAAACCACTTGATTTCAATGCAGAAATACAATTCTTATCATAAAAAATTGCACATAAAAATAAATATCCCAGAGACGCAATACTTAATGTGCTGCATAAATTCTCACAGTTTAATGGTCTTTTTATTCTTGGAGTTATGTGAAGAATATTATATTTTTTAAGTAGATTTGTGGGGGTTTCTAGAACTGTTTTTTTTAGTATAACGTAAAGTTTTCATGGTGGTGTCAGTATTACTAAAAAAGTAACTTTTTATGCTTTGTTTTGCAGGTTGGCTTCATGAGCTAGGAAAACGAATTGAATCTCCTTATTATGAGAATAATACACTTGGAGGCCCATCAATTAGAAGTGCCTATATAGCTGCCCTGTATTTCACCCTCAGCAGCCTCACCAGTGTTGGCTTTGGAAATGTTTCAGCCAATACCGATGCTGAAAAGATCTTCTCCATTTGCACAATGCTGATTGGGGGTAGGTACAATTAAGTGTCATTTAAAACCTTTTCAAGGAGTAGGAAAAAGTCAAACAAAAGCTGAAATTTTGCTAAGTTTCTTAAAAGAAACCAAAAACAAACACAGTGGAAAGCTCAATAAATTTACATTAAAATGGCAAAAGAAGGAAATAACTTTGTTTGGTTTATACTAGATAAACTCTCTTAGGCAGATATATTTCTAACCTTTTGTTCACTTATGGTGATGAAAGATGATGTTGTCCACTGAAAAGCAAGTTCACATTATTAACAGAGGAAGTGGTCCAACCATGGGTTGGGGATTTCAGTCACTTGTGGCAGACACTTTTCCAGAGAGCCAGGTATGATGTGCACACCAGCTGCAGCTCCATCCCCACAGCAGCCCTGGGAATGGTGATGAGGGGAGGTGTGCAGCCCATAGGACAAAGTGTCTGTGAGCTGGTGTGTATCCTCATCTGAAGGACCAGACCAGAAGGAGAGACAGGACAGAGCCAGGAGACTGCTTGGTGAGCCTTAGCATAAAAAAATTCAAAACTGCCGTTCAATTGTCATTGATAAACATTTGATTCAGAATTGAATCAGAATGCAATTTTTTTTGTCGTATTTGGAGCTCTTTGTAACATTTTTATTTATGCTGATTACCTAGTTGTACTGTTGGAGTAAGCCACGTGCTCATTCATGGTCCCCTTCCTTCTGCTGAGGCACCTGGGTACAACAAGCAGAGATTTGTAAGCCAAGTCCTTTAGAGAAAGTACCAGAAGCTCTGTCTATACATTCATCTTCCTCCCACAGAAAATCTGATGTGCTGTTTCATGATGTGTCAGGACCCAGGACATCCCTCTGGCTGTCCTGAGCAGCCAAGACCCTTGCCAGGGGTCTCAGAGACCCTGGCACAGAGCCCAAAATGCCTCTGTGGGTTTGATTGTGGCCCATGGAGCAAATACCAACCTTCTATGAAGATAGCAAGCCACAAGAGTTTAAGTAGAATATTAGTGAAATTATCACAGGGTGAATTATGTATTTTAGGATTACTGTACAGGGGGATTATATCCCTGTACAGGGGGGTTATGGAGACAAGATGGAGGAATCGGGGCGTGCCTCGTGCTTCTTCTTTCTTCTTCTTGGCCTCCATCTTCTGCTGTGATGTTGGCACTTACAGATTGGTTTGGAGTAGAAGCTCACTGTCTAACACAGGTGATGGGCATTGGGGAGTAATTGTAAACACTGCACACGTGGTTTGTAGTATAAAGACATAACACCACCCCGGGGGCAGGCAGAGTGCCTGTGACTGTCCTGCTGAGCTGACCTCGGCAGGGCAGGAGAAAATTTTTTTATAGATAAGATAAAATAAACAACGCTAAGACCGAGAAATGAAGAGCTCTGACTCCTTTAAGCGCCGGGCTGGGAAAAGAGACTCTGGAACTTTTCTCAGGATCACTCTGGCAAACGAATCATCCCGACAATGATGGGTACATTATACAACTCAAAGATGTCACACTGGCCATGAAGGGTAAAAGCAAGTCACTGCTAGAGTACTCTGTCCTCCCTTTTTATTTCTGCTGGCTTAGCTGTTCTGGAAATACTAGCAGGTGTTTCTCCAGGGCTAGTCAGTAAAGCCCTGGGTGTCAACTTTGCATGATAAATTTTCCTGGCAATAAGAAATTGGAAATTTGACACTTGAAAGTCAGAGAACACAATGAATTATCTGTAAGCTATATATTTGCAGCATTAAGTGGTAAAATAATTTTTCAATGAATTATTTTCTTTTTCCTCAGTCCTGAAAATGAGAGGCAACAATATAATGAATCATCCAAGAATGAAATAATTTTGGTTTTCACAATGTCACAAAACCACAAGCAGTTTATGAATTTCTTTTGGTGGTTGCATAAAATTATAGTTTTAAAATGCACTATGGTCTTTGCTCTTTGAGGTTTTCACTACATAAAATGTGTTGTAATGAAGGAGGGAGTTTTCATTTCTATCAAGAAATCAAGAGATCTTCTGTATAAGGCAGAGATGAATATTTAATTCACTTTAATATGGCAGAGCTTTCAAAAATATAATAGAGTAGAAAATAGAAGTATCCTATACATTTATTTAGCCCAGTCATAACAAAATTTCACATTTATTTCTTGTAATATGCTTGTATATTTAATGAATTGGGAAGAACTAGTTAGGTGAGTGGAGTAAGAGGGAACTGATGACTGAAAAGTGAAGTTGCTTAAAAGCAAGCAGGTAGGAGAATGAAATTATATCTGCAAGGGTCCAGTGAACACGATATGTCCACGTAAAAAAAGTAGAGCAGGCTGATATGGAGCTGTTTTCTTGAGGAATTATATTTTAGATACTTCTGAAAAAACTCAAGGAAATATGAAATAGGTAGAATGACACTGTGAAGATTGATGAGCATGCCTTAGAAAACTCTGTTAGGAATAAGGTGCTGATCTGTATGCTTAGGGACATTATGCCTTATCATTTCTTAAAACCTATTTTGGTGCGTCTCTTTCGCTGATATTTAATTTTAAAATTCCCTAATGGAAAGTGACGTTTTAAGAAAAATTGATGTCAGTTTTCAGACTTTTTGACCAAGTCATTAGTTAATGAAATTTCAGGTGTAATGGATAAGGTGAGTTAGTTTATCAGTAGTTTTTGCTGTATCTCTTTAATGTATGGCACTAAAAACTGAAAAAAATGAACTAAATTTACTTGAACCTTGAAAAAGTTGAAGACAGAAAAAAAAAGTGTAAACTTAACAAATAAATTGCATATAGAATACCTTTTTCATATTTACTGGCCTCTTCACATAAATTTTTATTTTGCATAAATTTGAAATTTTAATTTTTAACAAGTCATATCTGAAGATAAAAGATCTTGTTCAATACAGTAAAGTTGGAAAGAAAATTTAGTTACTAAAATCTAACCAGAATTCCTAGGACACCCAGTATCTAAAATATTGATCAGATCTGCCCTCCAGCAGGTAATCATACCATATTCTGTCTTATACACTCCATATTCTTTCAGCAAATAATGTGGATTTTTGTATTTAAGAGATTGGAGCCGCACTCTGGTAGCTCCGGTCCTGTATGGGATCAGAGGTGTTCCTCTGTTCCCTAAGCAAAATGTGATTTAAAGTACCTATTAAAATAAAGGCCACTGCTTGAAATATAGTTCCTAGAAGTTTTGAACTTGTCCTACTTGGGTTTAGACCGAGGTGTAAGAGGTTTTGTTACAGAAAGTAGGGTAAGTGTATGATTATTTGACAAAGAATTCTAATGCCTGTCACAGCCAAGAATAGCTTGTCATTATAAGAAGCAGTTGCCTTCCAATGTATATATAGGCAAAGACAGATTCTACCACAATAATAAAATTCTAGATGATATTTGTGCCAATAATAACATCTCTGAGATCTCTCCACTGTCCAGCTCCTAACCTGGGAGTCTCATGTGGGACTTATATCACATGTGAGTCTTATATTTGCATTCATACATCACGTAAGGCTTTATCCCACCCCTATTTTAAACTGATTATTGCATCCTTAAAGAGGTTACACTATTTCTTTAACCTATTTATCTGTGTCTGGCTGAATTGTTTCAGAACTAGCTGTCACATTTCTAATATAATATCCTGCATCTAGTCTACCCCAGTCCCTCACATTCTGTTGCTCTAGCTTCTGACATTAATGACTTAGCAATTCACTGCACCATCATGAGCAACACCTAGTTGAAATAGCTAACTATTTTTAGAAATAAATTTCCAGTTAGGCTTACTATTCTTACTACATCCATAATCCTTTTTTTCCTGCTATTTCTGCACTGCAGTTCTTCATCTATTTTCTGCACTCCCTTCACAATAAGGACACAGATATTGTTACTAGCTCCTTTGCATTTTTCTCAGCCTGTAAAAGTTTTCTAAACCTCCAAACTACAGAATTTTCTATTTCTACCATTTAAAAGTACATCCTTTCCTCCTCCTATTTTCCCTTGTCTCTTCTCACTTACATTGGACTTCTGTAAAGTGACATACAAGGTCAACAACTTGTTTGTCTCATTTATAAACCAATTTCTTCGTCGCTCTGAGAAGTCTGTCTGCTTTCTTTCAAGCACCATAAAGACAGATGTCTCTTTAAAGAAATAATGAAGGTTTTTTTAGTATTTTTTAAATCAACAATTTGTAGATGTGTATGTTCTATACGTCAGATCACTAGCACGATAGACAATCTTTGCCGTGATTTTTCCAACTCAAGTAATCAAAAAACATTTCTGCACAGACAAACCCAGATGACCATTGTTTGTAAATTTTTCTTCAATTTTGCTTCTGGTCTTTTTAATCCCAAGCCAATCACTAATTGCAGACAAACTCCAGGATGTTAGAACAATTTTAATCATATTTGACCCTGTCCAGCAACATAAGAATTCAGGTTGTCTCTTCAAATGTTTCTTTTACCCTGAACTTCTGCCTTACAATGGGGTTGTTTTCTGACTTTTTAAAATATCGAACCCAGAACATGATGCATTTTTAAATGTTATTTACAACCTTCTTCCTCTGGTAATTGTTTTTATTTACATGAGTTCTCTGAAATCTATTTCATTCTGTGCAGTTTCCAACTGACCATTTGAGTCTAGTTTCCATACTGATTATTAGTATCTCATTATTTTCTGAGCATACCTGCCTACTTGTGTTCCTTCCTGTGCGTTTTGCAAAGGCCTGTAGTGACAGCGCAAGTGGGAATGGTTCAAACTGAGAGTAGGTTTAGATTAGATATTGGGAGAAATTCATTACTGAGGTCTTTAAAGAGGGTGGTGAGGCTCAGGTAGATGCTGCTCAGGGAAGTTGTGGATGCCCCATCCCTGGCTGTGTCCAAGGCTGGGTTGGATGAGACTTTGAGCAACCTGGTCTAGCAAAAGGCATCCCTGCCCATGGCAGTGATTGGAACTAGATGATCTTTAAAGTTCCTCCCAACCCAAACCATTTTATGATTCTATGATTCTGTGTTCTGTTTTCTTTTTCTCTTAGACTATGGACTTAATTTGACATAATTCTTTTGTTAGGTACCCTGACTAGATAGAATAAATTGTCATTCTACCCTGTCCCATGACAGTGACTTGTAGCATCTCAAACACCAGAAATCAATAATCACATTAATACCACAGTATTAATATGCCATTACTCAAGGAGTCTTATATTCAAAAGCTTTCTTATATCTCTTAATCAGGAAATTTTCACTCTGAGAAGATACTCTTTATGTTCTGTGTGAAGTTTTATTGATCAACAAATCACTCCACATTTCATGTAATTTCTATACTTCCTAGCTCTGATGCATGCCTTGGTGTTTGGCAATGTGACTGCCATAATCCAGAGGATGTACTCCAGGTGGTCCCTTTATCACACAAGAACCAAGGATCTGAAGGACTTTATACGGGTCCATCACCTGCCACAGCAGCTAAAGCAAAGGATGCTTGAATATTTCCAAACCACGTGGTCTGTCAATAATGGAATTGATTCCAATGAGGTAACCATATGAGGGGGGATTTGTGTTTGATTGTTTTGACTATGAATTATGACTACGAGTCAAAGAGGGGGGTAATTTTTATTTCATCACGCTGTGTTTTGTGTGAAGTTACATAGCAAAGAAAACCATGCCTAAAAATAAACCTGGATTATCCCAGGAAGAGGGTACAAAATTGAAAAAGTGTGTTTAAAACATCAGATAATGTAGAAAAATTCAGTCCTCTGTGATTCTCAAATGCTGAAGAGGCATTCATCAGAAACCTTTTAGATGATGCCAGCAGAAATGCTATAATGAGCATTTCTATCTTTCAGTAAACAAAATATCTACATGGGGATTTTAAGTCCTTTTTAAAGGAGGGACTTTGATGTCTTTTCCTTCCTCCTTCATCTTATTTATTCCAATACTGTAAAAAAAAATTATTTAGGCTGAATTTTTATAATATTTATATCACTACCTTTTTAAATATTGCACAGTGTAACTCGAGAGTGAAATCAAAAGACAGATTTCTGGTGGTGTCTGTACTTGCTTGTTTTAAATTACTTATCCAGGTTATGTGTTACTGTACTGCAGGAGAAATAATGGCTTCTCTCTGCTGGAGTGTTATTTGAATGGAGCACTCCCTTTAGGTTTCTTGTTATCTGTGTTATAAAACTCAGTGGTCTCTAAAGATAATGTGGAAATAAGCAGAAAGATTTGGGGTTTGGAACATTCTTTTCCTGGTAAATTCTTTTTGTGTTGTGCACAGCACAAAGAATGGGATTTTCAACAGCATCTTAGCAACAGAAGGAGCTTAGTAAGATTTACAAAGGTACAAAAATTACTTGGATGTCAAAGCTTTCCTAGATGTGGTTAATGATCTCCTTCAGCTTTTGTACTTTCTGTACCTTTAGTCACACTGAAAGTGAGTGACTGCTGTACTACAACCA
The DNA here is from genome assembly GCA_024362935.1 of Setophaga petechia. NCBI lineage: Eukaryota > Metazoa > Chordata > Aves > Passeriformes > Parulidae > Setophaga > Setophaga petechia. Next base: position 52,465 of record JANCRA010000026.1, read on the forward strand.
CAGCTCCTGGAGAGACCATCAGTCTTTTCAATATTTCCCTCCTATGGATAAAGCACCTTGTCTGAGCCCACCTGGTCAAGCATTGACTGATTGCACTGTTCAGATGCCACATCCCTTCAAACTACAGAAAAACCCTGTATTTGTGGATTTGCAGCTTGGAAGGAAAAAGTGAGACCTCATGGTCTTTTAGTTTCCATAGGTTCTTCCATTGAACGTGCAACTTGTCTCCATTCCTTTCCCACCCCTCCTTCAGTGTCCATTTACATTATTAAAAAAATAAAAATAACAACAAGAAAAAAAAACCACATTTAAGGCAAGGGTTTTTATTAGTTATTCCTGTCACAGTGGTTTTACTATAGAAGAAGTAATATTGCATATTGATGAATTTTATAGAATTCTCTGTTTTCATTGCATATGTCACTGTGTACAATGGTGTACCTGAGCAGCCTACTGTGTTCCATCACAGAGAAGAACTTGGATGAACCTAAATTGTGCATTAGAGGGAATTCGTACAAACAGTATTGTTGACTTTTTTCCTGAGTTTTTTTGGGGTTTTTTTGGTGAGGCTTTTGGGGATTTTGTTTTAATGGTAAAAAGGCATTTATTTAATCATATTTTTCCTGGAATTTATCATGTTAAAATTTCTTAAAATAGCACATCTCATCAAGGGGATAAGAAAAATCAGAGGGAAGTACTTGCGACAGTGCGACATGTGCTACACCACTAAATCAGGCCACTTCTGCAAAAGTGGAACCAAATAACTTTACAAATTTTCTCTTTTTCATCTTTGTTTTTTCTTCTTTTGGATAGCTTTTAAAAGACTTCCCAGACGAGCTGCGTTCAGATATCACCATGCACTTGAACAAGGAGATTTTGCAGCTTTCCCTTTTCGAGTGCGCCAGTCGTGGTTGCCTCAGGTCTCTGTCTCTGCACATCAAAACCTCCTTCTGTGCTCCTGGGGAGTACCTCCTGCGGCAGGGAGATGCCCTGCAGGCGATCTACTTTGTGTGCTCAGGTTCCATGGAAGTCCTGAAGGACAGCACTGTGCTGGCAATCCTTGGTACGTTCACAATCATAGACTGGAAGAGGAAGAATTGTCCCCCAGTGCAGGAGAACCTTCACTACTAACTGGTGGCTAAGTGTGTCCTAATTGTCTGATGAGAAAGAATTTGTTTAGTTTTAATCTGCAATATCTATTCTATGTACACTCCTATTTTTTTTTTCATTTTTTAGTTTGAACTTCCTTATATTTTGACCTAAAGAGCTTTCCATTACCAGATTGTTAGCTGTGCAGTATTTCAATTCTGATTTCTTTATACTTATTCTCTCTTCTTTTCCTGTAAACAGGTACTTGCAAGCTTTTGACACAGCTTGCTGCTTTCTGCTGTATTTGGTGTTGGTATTGACAGCTCAAAGAACATTGATCATCAGTGCCTAAATCTTTCATGAAAATTAGTGTCCAGGCAATGCTCCCACTAATGTTCCCAAGTCAAAGAAAGCAATAAAAACCTACTTTCTCATTCTTTGGCACTTGTCTATAAACACCCCTTGCAGAAAAACCCCTTTCACCCCTTGTGAAAAACAAGCGTTGTTGGCTCTGCTCTCCTAAGCTACTTTATGCTAACTGATGCTGTCTGCAGTCATCTGAGTATATTGGAACTGAGAAAGGCCAGAAATTATGCTCTAATAAATTTTTCGCTGTTGTTTGCAAGATGACTGTTTTTACTCATTGAGGTTTAAGTATCTCTACCTATAAATTTCTGTGACTTGCCTCAATCTAAGTCCTACTAAAGAAATTATCTTCAGCTAAAGGATGATTAGACCTGTCTCAGTTAATGTTTATGAAGTTCTTTGGCAAAATAAAGTATAAAATTTTACTCTAAAAGAATAGAATTTTTTATTATGGTTTTAATATCTGTTTAGACTTAAATGCCTTCTTTCTAATAACTTTTAATATTCTTATAAAACAGAGTTTAAAAGAACATTTCCTTTTTTGATTTCCTTCCTATTTTGTGGGATTACACTAGACTGTCGATAATGCAAGCTTCTGGTCTTCTGTAATTGAATTTCCTTTATTTTACTAAAATGCATTTCATTGGTCTTTTTTAGAATATATAAATGTGATACAGGTCCTATTCATTTCAGAATTCTTTAATTCTGTTAGATTGACAGACCACTCTATTTCTTGTTTGTTTTTAGGAAGTTTAAGAATCTCTTGATTTCATTGGATCACATAGATCAGAGATATAAAATATGACTTAAAATAAGACATGAGCTAAAAGCCAGCAAGAGTTCAAGAGGTAGTTCCATTGGAACTATGATTTTCCATTAATGATTCTATCTTCAGGCACTTGTGAAAGTTTTAATTAAAGCATCATTGTGTAATGGTGACAATCGTAATAACAAGAAAGAGATTAGAGGATTTCTGAGAGAAGTTAATGAAATCATAATGCAAAAAACATTAACATAACAGAAAAATAAAGTTTTGTTACGGTGAATGGAAGCTTCATCATTTAGACCTAATTAACACCAGCAGAAGGTGAACGCATCAAACCTCAATCAAATTTTCCTATGGGAAATTGTGTTGCTGATGTCATGTAAATTCAAGACAGCAGGTTTTTTTCCCTGACAATGCTGAGTTACTTGCAGTTCCCAGAATATTTTAGAATTCTGTCCTGATTCTAATTCTAGTGGATTAGTTTTTGTTTACTGAACCATTCTCACTAACAAGCAGTGCAACAACAACTCAGTGAAATGCTCTCATTAAATACATCATTGTTTCCTCTAGAGACTATTACTTTATCTCTAATAATGATGGATAGTTTCTATTTTATGGTAAAATATGTTTTAATATGAGTTAGGTACTGCTTGAGCATATATCATTGATTTCTTAAAAATATTAGCAATAAGTTATTTGAAAAATATCCATAATGAGAACATTTATAATTTCACTACATATCCCTGATTTATTGAAAAACAGATGTGCCTGTGAGAAACATGTATATATAAACTTGTTATCCAATTAAAGAAAAAAGAAAAGAGCTACTAAGAATAGCTGAAATTATTCTGTTATATAACAAATGTTGACATTCAAGGTAGAATCAGTTAATCACTTCATTAATTCTACATGAAACTTCAGGTTACTACCTACAGCCTTTGCTGCATAATTTTCATTTGAAAAATAAAGATATATTAGCACTAGCAGACCAATTTTAGTATCTTTAAGCCTTAAATTACTTCAAAATTTTAACTACAAGCCAATAAAAATCTAACATTTTTTTCCAAAATGTTTATGTAGTATGGATGCTAATACTGTTCATATATCTAAAAAGTTTCTAATTAGGATGTTTAAAGATCAGTTTTGGTATATTTGAAATATTCTTTGCCTTGTCCACATAAAAAAACAGCAATGAATTAACACTGGCAGCTCTTTGCTTAATAGAATGGAAGAAATCTAAAGAATTGCTGATATTTACAGTAAAATGTAAAAGTGTATTACTGCTTAGCTTTATGTATTATTTTATTATGTAGCAACACGTGTTGAGTAAAGACAGATGTTATTGTTACCTATCAAATTTCTCTTTCCCAGACTGACCTAATCTCATTCTAGTTCTTATTTATACTAACTGAGATTTTTAAGAGACACCAAAGAACATTAATGTATTTATATTCCTAGCATAAGAGAAAATCCCTCCAAGTAGGGACCTGAGTACATGACATGTGCTATTGAGAAAGTTGTTCAAGCTCCACATAAATAAGAAATAAAAAATATTTTAATTAAATAATACTATTTAATATTTAAATGATATAATATCTCATTTTTAAATGATATATTATAGTGTGAAAGTATCCTATTTAAGAAAGTTCAGGGATGGTTGACTGATTAGTTTAACTTACTCTGCAAGCTGACCATTTCCTGTGTAATACACAGTTGGAATCACATGGTGGGTGGATTTTCCGATGTGACAGTCTTAACTTATTATTTATTCATCACAGAATAATGTAAGATTGAAGGGATCTTCAGACCTTCAGAAGTTACCCAGCTTAAACCTGCTTAAAGCAGGGCAAATTTGTCTCAGTCGTATCAACTGTGTCCAGGCAAGTTTTGAACTTCTCCAAGGATGCTCACAATTCCACAGCCTCTTTGGGCTGGTTGTTCCACCATTTCTTGACTTTCATTTCCTGATTTGGAGTGAGAATTTAATTTATTACACCCTTTGCCCAGTGCATCTTGTTGCCCTGTGCACTCTGAAGAGTTTGACTCTGTTTTCTCTACAATTTTCTGCTGGGCTGGTGAAGACAGCAATAATATCCTTCCTTTGCCTTTTCATTTTAAGATGGAGCAATAGCCCATTTTTTCAGCCTTTTCTTATAAATTATATTCTTTAGTCCCTGATTCCTGGTAGTCTCTTTTTTACTCACTCTGTCAATATTATGTCTTCTATTGGGAAGCCCAAAAGTGGACACAGAGCTGCAGGTGAGACATGACAAATATGGAGGGAAAGAGGCATTTCCTGGGACTTGCTGGCTCTACTCTTGCTAATGCAGCACAGGAGGTCCTTGAACTCCTTTGCTGCAAGGACACATTGTTGGCTCATATTCAGCTTGTCCACAAGGACCCCCAGGGCCTTTCCTGCAGAGCTGCTGCCCAGCTGGTCAGTTCCCAGTCCATGCTGCTCTAGGGAGGGTTTTCATCCCAGGTACAGGACTTGGCATTTGGTTTTGTTGAACTTCATGGTATTCCTAGCAGCTGTTTTATCTTTCATTGAGGTCCCCATAAATGGCAACTTTGTCCTTCAGTATCATCAACCAGCTCCCCCAGCCTGGTATCACCCATGACCTGCTGAGAATGCACTCCATCACACTGTCCAGGTTTTTAACGAAGACCATCTGCTTTAACTTTTGGAGAAAACCTCTGGTTCAATGACTACACTTTGGAATTTATACCTCGGATATTTATGGAAGCTTTTAATTGTAAAATTTTTGTGCCCCTCAAGAGACGGTCAATTGAGGATTCTAATAGAGCCAGTGTTCTAAGGCAGTCTTGCCCATAAATGAAACCAAAACCAGCGCAAGAATTCTTTCTTAAGCAATTTTTTCTTCTTGACAGAAATGTTAAAATGCTGCCTTAACACCTGTACATTTTAAGACATGCACAAAAACACCTGACAATATCTTTTTTGAAAAATAATTGCACCTTTTATTAGTTACTGGTGTAAATCTTCATTTTATACATATTTAATTTATTGCTCCCTTAAATCAGTCAGTCTGGAAATTAGTTTTTGTACCTCCAATTAATTGTGTATAAGTTTGCACCTGCAAAAAGAGGGGAAAATTAGTCTATGATCCTTTAACACAATATTAATTAAAAAAGGCGTTAATAACAATGGGATTTCAGGTTCAGGTATAGCAATTATATTAAACAGCTTTATGACTCAAAAAAGTAAGCAATTTATGCTTTGAAGATAATTATTTTTGTATTGTCTTTCAGGTAAAGGAGATTTAATTGGAGCAAACCTATCCATTAGGGATCAAGTTATTAAAACAAATGCAGATGTTAAAGCTCTGACATACTGTGACCTCCAATGCATTATACTCAAAGGTCTCTTTGAAGTGCTCGACCTGTACCCAGAGTATGCTCACAAGTTTGTTGAAGACATCCAGCATGATCTCACTTACAATCTAAGAGAAGGCCATGAAAGTGATGTGAGTATCTTTAAAGGTCTCTGCAGTTATTGTAATCTTTCAGGTGTTTCACATACCTCAGTAATTTCTTATAATTTGCCACAGTAAAGACATAATATGTACATTGTGTTGAAGGAACCGCTGATTCCATTTGTTTGATAATTCAGATATTACCTACCTTAATTTTTTATCAGTTGGTCAGATCATAAATATCAAACAACCTCACTGCTTCTCATTTTCCATAACATCATCCATGAGACAAAATTCTTTGGTTTTTTAATATTTTTTGTTTATGTCTAAAAATAAGTCATAGTTATGTAAGCTGTGTGTCCAAATAAAGGGTTTTAGCCATACCTTTTCTAGAAGACCATGTGCCAGCCTAATGAGCACTCATTTCATACATCATTGGTTATCACTTTTAGTAAAGAATGTCATCACACATACTGAAAATGAAAGACAGTTGTTTCTCATACATTGCAATTAAAAAGTGCTTTTCCGCTTAAACAAATACTTTATTTTTGAAAAAAAAAAAAAAGGCAAAACAAACAAAAACCCCAAGCAAATACAATCCAGATAAAGCACTCCTGAAAGGCTTCAGTACAGACTCACCAAAGTACTTTCACTGATTGTATGAATACTTTCATTATTATAGAAAAAATATGTATATTTGGATTTTAATAGTGAAAAGCTTTTATGACATCTCTCTTTTTCTAACTTTATCACATGAATTCTCAAAGACAATTATAGCTAAACTTCCAATTCGGTGTTGAACAGTTCAGGTGTTTGTTTTGTTTTGTTTTGTTCTTCTCCTAACACAGAGAGAAGTAACATTGGAAAAACATGAATTTTAACTAGGATACTCTCAAAACAGGGGACAAATATAATGCCAAGGAGGAGTGTACCAAATTACTTTTCAATGTAAAACCCAATGAGTTTGATATGTGTGCTGATTTTTCTACCTAGCTTCCTATTAGGTGCACTTTGGTGCCAGTGTTTCCACAGCAACACTCTATTAAACCATTGCAGCAGAAAGGAGCCCATATATAAGTGTGTGCTTCTGGAGAGGAAAATAACCAGGGTACCTCATTTGTTTGTCTCTTGAAATGTCTCCAAACTTCCTGCTGCTGAAAACAGCAGCTGGGACTACACAGCTGTTCTGAGAGCCCGGTGATCAGTTTGTTTAACACTTTTCCCTCAGGGAGGAATGTTTGATCTGAAAAGGAGTAAAACTCCATGCAAAGATAGGGTTTGAAGATTATTTCATTCCCCACTACAGTTTTGTCATGGAACAGGATGGATCCCCTCAATGTGTTGCTTCATACTTTTCTGTATGGTGATGAATCTGGGGGTCACCCTCTCAGCTGCATTCAGGTTTTATAAATTCAGGGACAACTCTTGCCAATTACAGTCAGCTGGGTGATGTACAGACTCTCTGCTAAGATCAAGCCTACAGCAGCCTTGAAGGTGAGTGTTTCTCAGGCTCTATGAGGGATTTAATGTGGGACACATCCAAGTAATTTTTCTGCCTTATAGTAGAAAATATTTGGAGCATTTTTGAATCTATGCCATATTTTCATGGTATGGTCTGTTACCTTAAAATTAAAGGAAAAAATATCCTGAGAGGGAATAGCATCCAGTGTTACAGGCAGACAAACAGATTCCAAGACAGATTATGATTGTCACTTTTGCCACATCCTCTGCTTAACTATCCCCTCAGCTACTATTTCTCTTGCAATAGAACTTCTCATTTCTATTCCAACCATTTTACTTAGCAATAAGCATAAACAGCATAAATAAGGTAGCCAAAAATTGTACTACCACAAAAACAGGGTTAAAAAAATGAGGACAGATATCTAAGTCAGTAGCAAGTGTTCCTGGTCAACCACTCACTTCACTTCAGCAGGAAAATACCCTGCCTTTGCTTCAGCTGGAATATCCTTGCAAACAGAAAAAATTGGAGTTATCTGATGGTTACTCTCAGAGAAAAATAAGAAGTTTTCAGAGGTAGAGTTTGTGGGTGTGTTAATATGGCTTCTTGCTTCTTTTTGGTGTTTGTTTTTTTTTTTAATACAGGACTTAGGAATGGTGTTATGGGAGAGCTTGTCATTTAGGCCACTGTGTCTGAATTCCCTCTCCCTAACACAGGGAGATTTTACTTTGGAGAGCATCTGTGATTTCTTTATGGGATTTTTGGGTTTGAAGAACTTTTCCATAGTTAAACAGTAGATCTACTCATTTGAATATGTCTGTTTCTCACTCTCTTTTTCTTGGATGCTTTAAATGACTGTAAATCTGTAGCTGAATGTGAATTTAATACTTAAAATGAATCACCAGCAGTATTTAGGGTCAGGTGAACTGCAGGGTGAAATAACATGAATTTCCCCGCTATGACTGGTGAGCTGTCTTTCAGTCTTGACCTAAAATGTTATTGCATTTTCAGTCAAAGTCCACAATGTCTCCTGTAGGTTGAAGATTTATTAAAACTTTAAGCAAGCATTAAAAACCTGAGAATTAATAAGAATTTATTCCTGGTTGTTCACTATCCCCTTTCCACCTTTATTGCTCTCATTAAAATTGAATCAGAGATTTGATCTTAATTAGAAGAACTTGGACAAAAAAGGGGTCAGAAGTCATCTGTAGCGTCCTTCTCTTGAAGTATCAAAATTGGATACTTGGAAGATTACATATCTTCTATACCTACACAAACACAAAAAGAAAATATTTTAAATTTGTTTTCTTCATTCATTTGCAAATCTAAGAGTATATACAATGATGTGGTTCACCCACACTAAACTCTGAGTAAGGTACGACTGTGGAAAGGCTCAAGGACTTGTACAGTTGTGTCTCTTTCCAGTAAAATGAGGAGATGCAACCAGCTCTCCCAGTAACAATTAGAAACTGTAGCTGTCCAGTTAGAGACCCACTGAAAGAGCTCTTTAGCAATTTTGGGACAAAAGTCCAGATTTTGAGTATAGGAGCAGACAACTATTCCAGCTCTACTGAGAAAAAGGTAGATAAGCAGATGGAAAATGAGAGAGATAGCATTTGAATGGTTCCTCATGATAACTCTTAAACCAGGAATTACTAAGTGATTTATTATTAAAACCATTCATGTGTGTTCAGCCACACTGGCAGTGCTACTTTGCCATTTTTTATACATTTTTTGCCGTTTTTTTATACATTTTCATCACAGCAGGATATGAACTAGGAGAAGAGACTTTTTGTTGATTTCGTGTATACTGTCCCTTGCTTTCCTTGTCCCTTTTGATCAGTAAACCAAGAACTGTGGATTTAAATGTATTAGAATATTAGGGACAGTTAAAAAATACTAATTTTTCTGGTAGCTGGAGTTGACATTAAAACAATTCAACCATTTCAACCAATTTATCTAGGTTTGTGACTATGTTGTCATAGTGAGGAAATAGTTTGCTGAGTGATACAGATTTTGACACATGCCTCACCCTATCTGTATAATTTTTCACTATGAATTACAGATTTCATATATATTAGGCAGTGACAGTGTCCCATATCTGATTTGATAAAACTGAGCACTCAGAAGAAGGTTCTTCAAAGGTATGTGGATACATCTATACCCATACATTAATATGGCAGAAACTTGGAATTACTCTGTCATCCACCAGCCCTGGAAAATGTGTCATTTGATGCACTTAGAGAGTAGCAGCAGCTGTTCATAACTCTGAATTATCCTATGAATATCTTATGAAGAACTCAGAATAAGTCAATGTTTGGACAATATCTTTGTAGGCTTCGGGAGAGTTTATTGTTTCTGATTATTTCTTATATACACACAAAAGAATTTACAGTGTAGACAACATTTTTCATATTAAAAAAAAAAAAGACTTGTTAGAGTCACACTCATAAAAAAAATAAGAACCTATACCATCAAGCTATAATTCAGTCCCAGAGGAAACAAGGCACATGCAGGCACAATCTTTGTCTCACTAAAGCTGTATCGATGTGAGTAATTTTCAAAAAGAAGAAGTTACATTCCTGAAGAGCCAAAAATCTCCGTTTGTAGATAGGCCTTGCAGCTAAAAAGAATCTACTTTTCCTTTTGTAGGCTTAAAAGTAGTGTTCTGGCTCCTAGAAAAGCTTTTCCTTCCCCTCTCCCCAAAGAGGAAGCTGTTCTCTAAAATGAAAACACTCAATTTGTGAAACACGAGGAAGGGTTGATTCCATCTGTGCATCACAGTGCAAATGAAACATAAAGACAAGGTTTCATGAAAATGTGGTAGATTCCTTCCCCAGTAGGGAACATGGAGTCTTGGTGCACCGTAGCCAGGCTCCTTGATAATAAAATAAATAAATAGACAAATACATTTTAAAAGGCAATCTAGCAACCAAGAAGCAATAAAACCAAAGAATCTGCCCCCATCTTCCCTTTGGAAAGCATTATCTTACAGATAGGGATTAATTCTTGTCCTTTGAAGAACCTCGTGTTTAGAATTTATTAAATTTTAATGACTGAGTTGTGAGGAATTTTTAATATAATAAAGCTCAGGTTGTTATTAGCAATATCTAAGAAATTCCAAGGGATGCTCCTCATTTTCTATTGGAAAATCTGATAACTGACCAAATTAATTGTTTGTAAAGGTGAAAGCAGCTCTAAGCTCTGGAGCACACAATAGAGGGCACAGCTTGGGAAGAAAAATGTCTACAAATTCTAATCTAAAATATACTGAGCTTTCTGGTTCATTCCAGCTAAGCCTTAAGTATTTTAAAAGCATATGAGTAATCCCTCTCCATGTCATTTTAGCTGCTTATTTGAAGACTTTTATCTTTCTTTGTTCTAACTGTTGGCATTGCCCTTGTAGTCAGAAAATGAATAGCAAAAAATACATGGAATGCAGGCACAAAATTGAGATTCAATCCTGCCTTGCCACTGCTTGGTTTTCAGCTAGTAGATTACATATTTGACAGGAATTCATTCTTGCCTTTTTAGTCATGCATTTTCTTGATCTAGATTTCTACTATAGGTAATCTGAATTTTTGAATGCTGTTTTCCAAAATAGCAATAACACTTTCTATTATAAATTTCATTATCTATTATGAATCAGCATTGAAAGTAGTGTGAAATTTCAGATTTTTTTAATACACTGTCTGCATAGAAAATAGTATTTCACTTTAAAGAAGCAAACAACTTATCATATTTGCAACTCTATAAGCATTAAGAAAAAATAGTTGTTTTTTTTTTTAAGTTTTTTTTAACTTTGGCAAGTTTTATGAGATAAGAAAACCTGATAGAAACAGTCACATGATTACTTATTTATCGAAAAGCAGGGTGCCCCCATGCAGGGAATGATTGGCATCTGACACCATTGATTCAGAAGGCTGAACAATTGCTTAATTAATCTATATTATATCACATTATGCTACACTACAAAGAATACTGAAGAAAACTCGTGACTGTCTCCTGGCAGTCAGGACACAGCTTTTTCTAATTGGCCAAGGAAAAAAATAATCCCAAGCAGAATCCAACTGACAAATAACTTCAGGTAAACAATCTTCCTAACACATTCCACATGTGCAAAACAACAGGAGAAGCAAGTAGAGATAAGAATTTTTTTTCTCTTTTTGTCTCTGTGCTTCTCCAGGAAAAACCCCTGAGAGAGAGAATTATGTCTCTCTGTTCAAAGAATGTGAATGCCACACTTATTGATGAATTTAACTTCCAAAGTAAAAAAAAAAAAAAAAAACAACTTATTTCATGGGCATTACCTGCGTGTTTATAATAAAAGTCATGCATTGAAAAAATGAATTTCCAAATCAGCTCTTACTGTACTGCCATACTTAATCACTATTCCTCTACTCCAGACTACATCCCAGTTCTTCCTGCACACTGTAGGACAATCACAGGTTGCAAAATATTTTTAATAGTAAGTAATTTTCATAGAACATTTCCCAAATAATTCCAACCTACTTTTTAATAGAGGTGATGCTTTTTTTCACACCACTCAGCAGATATGTAAAATGAAGTGGTTTACCTTAAAAAAGTCAATCAGTTCTTTTTTAACAGTAGGGCTGGATAAATTTGAGGGAAACTTGTAATTTTTAAATATGCTTAGAGCATATTAAGCACCCATCTTTGTCAGTAGATTGTCTGATGGAGGGTCATGTATTATTATAGCTGATGTTTATTGTCAGTAAGTATAAATCTTGCAGAATAAGAGACCAATCAATGCCAGGTTTTGTGTTTCTATACAATTATTACAACAGATAGAACATAGAATTGAATAAATCACCTAAAGCAATGGAAGTCTAGTATTTTAGCTGTATGATTATTCAAAAAGCAAAACCCAACAAACAACTAAAATAATTTTTAAACTGTGAACCAGCTGTTTATGATCTTTCTCTTTCCTCCACACGCATATGATTCCCTTTGCTCCAGCTGTTCTGGTAGAAGCCCTAAGTGACTGACAGCTGAGCAGCCACTGCTTCTGCCCAAAAGACACCATATACTAATTTTTCCTTTATACCTCTTGATATGGAGTCTATAAACTTCTCAACTTCTCAGTGACTATAGTGTAGGAATGAAGGTGCTCCTCATACTGTCAAAAACTAAATTTTAAAACTGGTAACATATAATTAACTTTGATTCCTCTTATATTCTTTGGAGGAATGAACTGTGCATGGACTACTCTCCAATTAAAGTTGTTGCCAAGTAGAACTCAGGGTTCTCACATCTTATAAACTACTCAGATTTTTCATTTATACTTCTGGGATGATCTGGATTTATTTTTTCCTTCTTCTCTCTCTCTCTCTATCTCTTCCTCTTCACAAAAAAAGTTACTCTATTGGTGAACAAGGCTGCACTCTCACAATGTCATATACACAGCTCAAATTCATTATTTCTATGGAACAAGTCATGCAGCTGTACATGGGCATGAGCACTGGCAAAAACAAACAAAATCAAAGCAGTTCATTCACCTGTTTTACACTTCATTTTTGACATTAAATAGATGAGATGTATTTTGGGAATGAGCTCTGTCCAATAGTTCTCTGTAAGATATTCCACAGGTCTCCTTCTGGTGTTCATGACAGTATGTTTTGGTGGATCTTTGGCTATTAGGTTGGATGCTGGTTTCAAACAAGGAACTCTGCTGTAATATCCTCCTCCCTTTGCAGTCTTACAGTCAGTCCTTCCTCCAGACCCTCAGCCTGACAATTAACTTCTTCATTTACTGTGGGAGCAAGGCTGATCTGAAGCTACAGTGTAGGCCAGTCTGATGCCTTTTTTCCTAGTCTGGCAGCTCATAAAGCTTTTTTTCTAGCAGTTGCTGGTGAGCCTGATGTGTAGTGCCTCTGAGCCATCTCTTCCCCACCAGTACCTCTCAAGACAATCACCTCACTGTTGTGTTTCTAATATATTCTTCAATATGGTAAACTCCTGAGAAATAAGGCAACAAGGGAATCTGTAATTCAGAAAGGTAGACTGGTTGGCCTTTTTATTTTCTTTCCTAGTATCTTTACCCGAAGAATCTTTTTTCAGTAGTAATCTCCTGTTTCATTTCTGTAGCTTTCATTTATTCTAATATTTTTGAAAATAATGACACAGACACCTACACTGTCTGGTTTTGTCTCTAGTAATCTATTCTGCTGATTTGTAGTAATTTTCCAGTTAGAAGATTCATCCCATCACAACTTATTTGAGCAATTATGAAATCTTTTCTATTAATATTTTTTTCATTTGTTTCTGGATTTTTAGAAGTCTTTCCCATTTTGCACATAAAACAAGTGGCCAATTCACTGTAAGGGTGAATCACAGAAGATATGGAAAAGGACAGAGAGGAGGGGAGGAAATTAACCTTTTTACATTAGTCTGGAACTATGTTAGGTGTATGTGACTCATCCCCAAATTCCAACTCTTTTGCTTTTGTGAATGGATTAAGAGACAGGAATTATGAGCTTTATATTATTTATTAAAAGCTTTACATTATTTATTAAAAGATTTTCATAGGTAGACCTTAGCACTTTCTTGACAAATACAAAAGAATTTCATAGTAACTAGCATTAACATGTTTAAATAAGTGATGAAATTTTACTTCTAATTTTAGCTTTTGATTCTTGGTGAGCACTCTCCAGTCCCATTCATTTCACTTCCTGGGATTATTACATTCTGCATCAGATTATAAAGCTTAACCCGAGGGTAACACATTGAAAAAAATCCAGGCTAGCAAAGCAGCTTATTGATGTTCCTAGATTGTTGTATGAGGAGGGTATAAAACACTGTGTCAAACAGAATTTTAGACAGGAAAAGCTCCTGGCTTTCAGAGTATTGCCTTGAAATCTAACCATATTTCTATTTTAATTAGACAGGCATGCTAGGGGATAACTTTTTTCCAATATATCTCAGAGTGCCTTAGGGAACATGATAATATTACTTTTACAACATTAATATTATCTTTGTCTCTACACTGTGAAAAATGGAAAATAGAATTAATCCTAATATAGCTAAACTTTAAATGATATCAATTTGGAAAGTGGATTAATTTCAAATTTCTTTATACTATTATTCCTTTTATTTTGTGTTGATAAAACACTGATTCATTGGGGACCTGAAATGTAGAAGCTCTTTTACAATAACTTGTCCTTTTATTATTCTGGCTAATATAAGAATAATTAATGAAGAAAATGATATAACCACAATGTCTTCTATAAAAACATTAGTTCTGAGGGCACAGACTACCCTGATATCTAATGTTCATGTCAGAGTGGCTTATGTGGTGAAGTTTCTACATGACTTGCAGAGTCCTTGTAACCTCAGGAAACAAGCTGAAATGTGTAAAACTAAAGGTAGTGTAGTCTTTGAGAAAACTGTCTGTAATCTGTGCAAGTTGTGTATCAAACTGGCATTTTACATTGATACAAGTGTGTGTTGTCAATTTTGAGCTGGTAATGTTTTTAGTGCAACTTTTCTTTAAACATAACAGAGCAGTAGAATAGCAGAGCTTGGAAAGGACTCCTGAAGGTCATCTAGACCCACCACTCTGCTCAAAGATATGAAAGCATATAAAACCAAAAATTATTTATTACAAATTCAGCCAAAGCTTTTATTTATATCAAAAATATCTGCATTTTTTTCTTTATCATCTTTACTTCCACCCAGTAAAACCAGAGCTACAAAACTTGCCTACATAAGTGCAAATACAGTTATGCTGAAAATAAATTTGATACCCAAGACATAAATTACATTATATTTTTATGATAATGTTATTGTTTAGCACATCACTGAAAACATTCAATGATGTGGCAAATAAAAACATGATTGTAATAATAAATATATACATACTTTTTATACACATATACTGTGTATACAGTATAGCACTGCATAGATAGCAAGTGTTCAGAGGCAGAGTCTATAGCTGATCACACTATGCTCAGTGTTCATTTCATCATTGTCCAAAACTGATGCTGGATTTCTATTACTGTGTTTCTTTTTATGTCATGCTAATTCAAAGAATTTAAGCAATTTTCTTAAAAATTCTCCACGGATATACTGCAATCCTCAGGGAGGCGCTTGCCAGCACTCATTGACTCATTTGTGCTGTGGGTGCTAACAAAACACCTGGCCAGCTTTGGAAATATGTACAAATAGGAAATTGGCAGTAATAAATTTAACTGGAGATTGTTCTGAAATATCCACTTCATTGTCCCCCTCTATTCTTTTCAAGACACTCCCTGAAGTTAGATATGCAAATTTATAAAATCCTAGTAAAAAGTTTCATTTAAAGATAAAGCTAACATGACAAACACAACTCCTTCACTGTATCTAGAGCCTCAAATTGAGGAGTCTAACAGAATATCAATCCAGGGCCGATCATGCAAATATTGAAAAGCCTGTTTAAACTTTAGAGCTGCTTGAAGTTAAGCATATAACTTTTATTGCTTTGGAAGGTGTTAGCCTTTATTGTAGTTTCTGTTATGTAAGTCTTTACTTGACTGTTATCAAACTGTAAGAGTATTAACAAGCTTTCTCAACCATATCTTTTTCTGCAGTAATCTGCAGGCTTTTCCAAAAATATAACCTGCCAGACAGTACAGTCAGTGCCAGGTCTATTGTCTGTTTTAACAATTCCTTCTTTTGTTTTCATCTTATTGATAGAGTGTTCTTTTTCTTTTTTTTTTTTTTTTAATTCTTACTGCTACAGATTTACTGTGAAAGATGTATTTTCAGAGCAGCTGAGACCCTAATTTGTTCTCCTGCTTTGGGGTGCAGAAAAGGGATGTCAGCATATAGAAGTAAAAAATACTAATTAAACCATCCACATTTCCCATTTATTTATTCTTAATGTGGTACAAGTGGCAGAAATATTAGTTTTTGCTTTCTGTATAATCTTTTTAACAAGAAATGCAATACATCCTGCATTGCTAATGAAATAATTAAAGTATAATTTAAAAAAAATAATGAATGCAGCGATGTTAACATTCAGGTTTTAAAGAAATATATAAAAAGTAAGCTTTAACACCAAATATAAAAGCTCACATGAGAAGTTTGTAACCAAGAAACTATTCAATTGCAAAAAAACCGAAAATATCCAAACTATCCAGAGCTAACCACAGGCAGTCAGTTACAGAATATTTGTACTGGTTTCACAAGTTAATTACAAAGAAGCAAAACACTCAGGACAGCAACTTAACAGGAGATTGCAGAGCTCATGGCAATTCACAATTGCTGTCTCCCTAGGACAAAACACCTGGGACAGATCTGCTGTTCGACTTTTGCTGCCAATTCAATGTAGTCTGCATTGTAAGAAGCATCAGAGAATGCTGAAAACACCTGCTTCCATAAAATACTCTTTCTTTATCTGTCCATTTAGTGAGGAAGAGAGACAAGAATAACCCTGAGAAAATACAGAAACAAGTCAATGAACAATAGAAAGTCTTAAAAAGAAAACAAAACAAGAAAAAAACACAAAGGGACGTGGGCATGGCAAATTGCTCAGTATAAAACAATTACATCTAGCAAGCTCTTTGTGAGTGATTGAGTCTTTTGTGATTTAGAGGACTTGTGATATTTCATTAAAAATTTCTTAATTACAGAAAACTGAGGCCTGAGCAATGCGAGGCATTAAGTTTTGCAGCAGTACAATAATCTCCTGTTATGTACTTGTATACTTTCCATTACCATACAGTAAATTTGCAAATAATAGAACATCTGGAGTGCATTCCTGGGGCTTTTGCCCACCCTACCAGTGCTACTAAATGGGCTTTTCCCATTTCTGAATGCTGACTAAGAACATTAATACTCCAGTTTGATTTCAAAACCTTTCCTGAAAATGTATTTTATCCTTTTGACTCCTCAATATAAAGAATAATTCATGTGTTTTAGTACAAAAGATTACAAGAAAATAAGTGAAATTATGCTTCTATTTTTATTCCTACTTTTTGTGAAGGCAACAAGAATTAGACCAGCAAACACTGGTAACATTCTATTGAGCCCCAGCATGCAAACTTACTGACTGGACATACAATGCATTAGCCTCCAATTTAGCTGTGTCTCTATATTTTTCTCTATAGGGTTTTATCATTGGAATTCATCTTGAATCATTGTACAGCTAATTACCTGAGCTGGTCCCAGTTCCTGGTAGTGATTCTTTATAAATGCCTACTGCCTCTTGGCACTGAAAAAATGTTCAGACCACTGTCTTCCAAGAGCAAACCACTATTGTTTTCAGATGGAGAAATATTCTTTTTGTGCTTCTAATAAACAGTGTTAAGGATTACTGATTTTTTAAATTCTGTGTATTAAGATATTAAATAATTGGAATATTCTAGATTTGCGATTCCACACATGGAAGAATTTTACTTGAGTCTGCTTTTGGTACATGATCTATTATTGTTTTGGCTTGTAAAATTAAATTTTTTAGCTGGTTTCACAGGACATAAAGAGAAACCAGGACTGAAATCATACTTTACTTAGTCTCTTTGACTGTATTTCCCATTACTCATGCTAACATCAAACTTTCTGGTTTTTTCTCAATGCATAGTAGGTTAAATATCTGTGTTTTTTCTTTCAGCAGCCCTTATCCTTTAAGAGTTGTACTTCTTTTAAAAGGCAGGCATATGAGGTATTTGGCACACTCTTGGCATAAGGAAAAAATAGAGCATTTTTTAGAAGACTGCACTAGTGTGTTGCCCTAAATAAAAGGTTTTAGTGTCCTAGAAACTAGGGCAACACCTCCTAATTATTTACTCTGATACTACATTTTTACAAAGATAAAGCTGTGTGCATAATGAGGACTTCTAATTTACTGCACTTTGACTGGCTTTGTCCAAGTTCTTTTTCATCTTTTCTCTTTGAGACTGGAGGGAGAGACAGAGAGGAGGTGCTGGAACAAGTTTAGAAGTAAAATCCTTGAGAATTCTCTCTGGGCACAGATTAGTTTCTTTTGCCAGCTTTCAGCTGCTAAGCCATAAAGCCCAGGCCCCTGCTGTGTGTGCAGGACAGGCAATGGGTATGGTTGCTGTGTATCTATACAGAAGCAATTACAAGGTTCTTTATTGGGGATTTTGTGCTATAGGAAAGATAGCTTATAGGTCCATAGCTTATTGTTCCATAGTTTCAGTCTGAAAATATTGATGTTTTAAAATAAATAGTCCCCAGTGGATTAAAGGAGGTTGTTTGGGGGAGCAGGAGAAGTCTGATAAGCAGCTTCTCCCATCATGGGCTCCCTGTTTGTACTTGCTATTCTTTTCTGCTACACGGCCTCCTGAGAACACTCCCCCCTCTCCTTGCAAAAAGCAACCTGCCTTCAAAAATTCCTTTACCCTTCTCTTGGGAATGTCACAAGGCAACCAAGTGCTGCCACCAACCCCATTTGCTGTGCAGCCAGCTTCCCCCTGCTGCAGTGACCAAGGCAGGGTGACACAGAGCAGAGAGGGATCGATGGGTGGCTGTGGGAGGTCCAGAAGCAAGGGCACAGTGCTAGCAACCCAACATGCAGCTTAAAACCCACGTAATGATTTCTTTGTCTGTGTTTTCAAGATGTACAGTCAGGATTAACAAGTATTCAAGAGGGAAAAACAGCAACATTAAAACAAAAAGTGAGGGAAATCTTCACCCACTTTACAAATTACAAGTGACAATTCCCTTCCAAAACCTTCAGCAGGAAAATGCATACTTTCTGAGATGTTGTTTGTGAAGCTGCTAATATTTTGGATTTGCCTGGAATTTTAATTAAGGCTGCTATTTAACATTCCTGCCGTGCCTAGAAGCTGAGCAAACTGATGTCCCAAAATTCTGGGCACAATTTAAAGATAATATTTTAAACATATGTGCAAAGGAGGCCAGTAGTACTTCCTAATTCTGACATTAATATTTTAGCACATTTCCAGTTTCCTGTCATCCTGAATCTTGAAGACACTGATTTTTCAGTTGGCATGGATTAAAATGCCACTTATGAGATTTCAGTATCTGACATCTCATTCTCTGCTAATATCACCTAGTACTCAATCTAACACAGTAAGAACACAGCAGTTATTTTGTTTATACAGCCTCACTATTGCAGTTGTTCTATTAGGCAGTTATTAGTATTTCTACATTTAATGATACACCTGCTACTTGCTTGGCTGTTGTGGAGTAGGATGTCTGCTTACAAAAACTTAAATATTCTGTATTTGTATATTATACCACTACTAGTACCCTCACTATGAAGTAGTTTTTAGGTTAACCTGAAAGAGTTGGAACAAAATAAAAAAATTATAAACCTACACACAATTTTTATTTTCAAATCTGCACCTAAATTTGAAAATTTAGGTGTTCTGAGGACACTTGTCAAACAAACTGAGACATTCAAATGACTTTCAGAAATGCCTAACTTCTACCTATGTTTGGAGAAAAATAAATTGACTGATGGGTTACAGCACTTTTTGCCTTGATATATGGGTTTAGGAAAGCTGAAAAAAATCTCTCAAAATTGTACCTGGCAGACTGAAATATTCAAATAAATACAGTATATAGGCTGCCAGAGACTTGCCCACAGTCAAGATGTGGCCATTCAAATAAACAGCAGAATTTTCACAGCAGATATTACTCAGCAGTTCCAGTGGGTTTTATTAGTAGTAGTTACTCTTGAAGTTGCATCATTTTTCCTTTTTTTCCTTTTGTTTTGTTTTACTTTCTGTGTAATTCAAGAAAAGCAAATATAGGGCCTTGAATAGGTTAGATGGCTCTCCCTCAGGGCTACTTTGCTCCTACCTGCTTCTGTCCCACCACTGCTTTTTAAAATTCCTCAGAGGTGCTGGAGATACTTAGTTCATCTTCACATACAGACTAGGCTGGCACAGGAGCTAAAGTTAAGCATGGCCAAAGTAGAGCACTTGCTCCTGCCCTTCCACCAAACCAGCACTGAAATCTACCAACCATGCTTTCATACATCTACATTTATTTGCAGGTTTGGAGTCTTGATCTACTTTTTATTAAAGTAAAATAATTTATTTTTCATTAACTCACTTTTTATTTAAGATGAAACAACTTTTTTTTTACTCTCACAGCACCTGTTTGCAAGGATTATCCTTAGTTCAGTGTTGTGTCACCATTTAATTTAATACACCATTTTATTTAATGTCATGAGTGTCTGTTCTTGTATTGACATAAATGTTTTTGTTTAGATGTTTGTATCCCGTTGGAATCTAAACGGTACAGATGTACATACCTCCTACCTCTTGGTTTGTTTTTTGCAGGTAATATCAAAATTATCCAACAAGCCTACACTATCCCAGGTATGTTGATCACATTTTAATTATGCCAAGCTTCACTTTGAACATGCACTAATTATAACCAGAACAAACTCCTTCCTTTCCTTCTTGAAAAGAGACTTCAATTTTTTCAGAATGAGAATTCAAATAGCATGCTGCAGATAGTTCCACCACTGCCCATTTTATGAGTAACAGCTTATGATCTTTTCTCCCAGGTGCTATATTTGAATATCCTCCTATAGCAACTACATTTTAGCTACATGACAAAGTTTTGAATATGGGCAACACTCGCTCTCTGTAGAGTATAGGCAGTATCAGTGCCAGGTCCTGTACAATTTAATCATCATGACAGCCTTTGAATGACTACTGCAGTTGACAACAAGGCTTTTCTATTTTATGAAGACATGCCTTCTGTCAAAACTTGGGATTCTTACCTCGTCACATATACCTCAAATTAAAAGATACTACTGAATCTGTCAACACACACCAAGAGAAAAGCATACATTCAACCAAAGTGTGTTGTAACAGAATTCAACCTATGCTGCAGAACATTTAGACAGATGTTAATAGGGGCTTAGAATATTTGGATAAATTCCCCAAATCTGTATTTTCACCCAGCCAGTCTCACTTGACCTGAATGAGGGATTTCTGACTATGCAGGGTCATCTGAGGTTTTCTATCTAAAGCTAACAGTGCCTTAATCAAACTTGAATAAGAGGACTAACCTGTAAAAAAAAAAAATTAAAAACAACAACTCCTTTTGAAACCATGAAGTTGCATTTGGGTTGTTAATTTCACCTAGAACCTGATGACTCTGCCTTAGGCCATTCACCTACTACCAGTACAGAAAGTTGTACCATGGGAATAAAAGGAGCAATTTCTGAGTTAAGGTCTGATCTTGTCTACAGTGGCACATGTTGGCACTCATGATCAGCACACTTTGTTACTCCAAAAAAACCTTTGATCTCCTACATTGTGCTTTAATTAGTACATAAATTACAGAGCACAGGTCTATGTTGGCTCTAAATTTCCATGATTCCAACATCAAGCATCTAAATTGCATTTTTTTTCAAAACCAGACATAGCTCCACTTTCTGATGACTCAGCTCTGAAGCTGAAACCATCACACTATTGGTGTATTAACAAGAGTTGGAGTCAACTGAAAAGTCTGTCTACCATCCCAGCAATTACTTCAGTAACAAAAATTTAGAGGAACACAGAGACCATTGGGCTTGAGCTAACTGATGTAAATGCCATTTATACATAATAAAAAGTTCCATGTGAAAAAGTGGCATTATTTGAATAACCAGCCTCAGATCTCTTCCATGGACCACCAAGATTCTGGTACCATAACATTCAAGAAATAATGCCTGAGCTAAACAAAATTAATCTTTTCAATGTACATATGGCAAATGGCTTGTAAGAACTAGTTGTGTACTCTTTCTTGGTAAGAAAATATATTACAGTGGGTTTGCTGACAGCATCACGAGTGACCTTTTTTAATTTGTATTTTTCTTATATCTGCAGCCCATAGCTGAAGGTATGGATAAATTCCAAAAGAGCTCTCTCTAATGAGAAATGAAAGCTGTGTTAGGTCTGGGTTTGTTCCAGAATGAACAGCAGAAAAATGGGTTTCTGCAATATCAGGCTCTGAATTTTACACTACTATGTATTATTTGTTATTTTAGACAGAGCTCAAGGGAAATGGAAATATAAAGAAGAGGCTCCCTTCAATTGTGGAAGATGAAGATGAGGAAGAGGAGGGAGAAGAAGAAAGCAGCACCCTTTCACCAATTGATACACGAAGCACAAATAGCTCTCAGCAGAAGAAGACTGCAAGCAGCAAAAGCCACCTAGGGAGAAACTTGAAGCAGCTGGCCTCAGGAACTGTGCCCTTCCATTCCCCCATCCGTGCTTGCAGCTCAAACCCCTCACGAGCCAAACATGAAACAGAGATCCATTACTACTCCAAAAGGAAGGATAAAAACCTTAAATTGTACCTGTCAGCACTGACTGCCAGCGGCCCCCCAGACCTGAGCCCAAGGTAATGTGCTACTGGCAGTTTATATACAGACGTGAACAGGATGGGACATCTGAAATTAGAGCCTAGAGTGGTGTATTGCTAACATCAGTCTCATTGCATTGTTCTGACAATGGAGACTAAAGATGTGACTAGCTCACTGATCAAACAGAATGCTAAAGAAACGTAATGTTACAGTATAACATAAAACCTTCTCAGTCTAAGATTCAACTGATCACACATAGAGCAAAAGCACATTGACAGTAGTTCTCTCCAATCACTTGAAGAACATGCAGCTTTGGTTAAAACAATAGTGGCCTACTGGCAAACACAATAGCTCGTTTATAAGAGACAAGGCACAGAGCTCTATTCATATTCAACCTTCTAAAGAGATACACTAAATCAACTTGTTGCAACCTAGAAAGGCAAATCACATAGGTTTATTGTTCTATTTCTCACGTTTGCTCTATAGCTTAAAAATTTTCTGCTGCATTAGCACGGTTCACAAATCTGTTATCTGAGGCCTGTCTTTTTTACCACTTCTTAATACCTTCTGATTTTTATGCTTTTCAACAGGTATTTTTACAAATGGGCATTTTCCTGTCTATCATGTGATTCCTATTAAAAATACCACGATTTTGTCACTATAAGAGTTATTCTTTATATATATATTCTTTATTCTACTTCTGTTCATCCCACATTATTGTAGGAACCATTGCACACTATGCAGAATGTTATGGCTTTAGAAGTTTATTGCAAACTAAAGTGTTTTTACCTACAAAAAGGGCAGTAAAAAAAACGAGCAAGTGCAAAAATGGCTATTTAAATAGTCTGGCTTATGCGGTATCATTTTGTCTATAATATTCATTTCCCCAATAGTACTGTGAAACATTCTGAGTCCATCAGAGGTAGAAAAATTTAGAAAGCAAGTGAATGAAATTATAGCATAGCCAAGAAAATACAAAAAAATTACTGGAGTACAGAACTATAATGGAAAACAATTGCTAAATAATTTTTGAAAATATTTAGATGGTTTTTTCATTAGAGACAGGAAATCTGATAATGGAAGTTATACAGACATTAAATACAGAGTTTAGCAAATCTGTTTTGCTGTGTCTTTTAGCACGAAGAAGCATTGTATGACAGTTTATTGAGGTATTACTAATGTAAAATTTAAAATATTTCCATTTTTTAATTTGTACACTACTTACAAGTGATTTATGTAACCTGCTGCTAAATTGCTGCAGTGCAATCCTAGTTTTAATACCAGTTCTTTAGGGAAATGACAAGCATACATACAAGGAGATGCCGTAGTTCATCTTCCAGCTCAAGCTTTGTCTCCTACAAATTGGAGTGGTTTACATGTTCAAGGACTTCCTTTATTTGTTAGAGGGTAGAGTGGAAGTTTCAGGAACTTGCCATTGGAAATGTGAAATACCCACAGCTTGAACAATATTTGTTTAACTCTGTCAAAGCACGAGTCCCTAGGCATGCAATTATAAAAATGACACAGAAGATAACGTAGAACCCTTTCCTCCTCATCATATATTTCAATAGTACAGACACGTTTCAACTAGTACCTGGATACAAAACAATTAATTTTTTCATATAATCATAGAAATCACAAAATCATTTAGGTTGGAAAGTACCTCCAAGATCAGGTCCAACCTTTGACAAAACACCACTATGCCAACAAAACCATAGCACTATGTGATATTTTCTCATTTGTTTTTCCAGATCTCATAGGAATTTGTTTCAGTCAGCTATGAGTAAAGGTCATTATCATTCACTAAATAACTGGTAATTCAGGGAAAAACTACTTTTTATATTTTCTGCTGAAATATAGTCTTGCTCATTATTGCTCTGAACTTATGCAGCCAGACATTGGCATCTAAGGCTGCAAAAGGAAATAGGAAAATGTATATTTGAATATATTATTTCCTGTTTCCATTCATAATTTCATAATTGTAGGCTAATCCTGTTAAGGCTGGAAAACTGGACCAAGATGTATGTTTTTCAGCCTTTTTTTTTGCAGAGAAAACACTTTCATGTTATGTCCTAGGAGTTTGTTATTAGAATATATAAACTGACAAGGTAATACCACTTTAAAAAATAGTCTTAAGTGTTTCCTTGTAAGCATCAAGGAGAAAATAAGACCCTAATTAAAATTTATAAGACCTTAATTAAAATTGTCATTTACATTTGGAAAATGTTGGCCAAGGAAGGCAAGGGAAAGACAAGACTGATTGAAATATCCAGAGGTGTATAACCACAGTTTCTTAAGAAACTTCTGCTGTGGATATTTCCTAAGGAAACTAATTAGAATTCTTTACAGGTGCTTCAGGTTCTGTCTTTGTACCCCACAGTGAAAGCAATAAAGCCCAGAGACTGGGTCAAACTTTTAAAGAGCTCTTGGTGCAAGGAACAGAAGCTAGATTTGCAGTTTCTAGAATAGAGCCCTGGTCTTCCAAATTGCTTTTTGGGTTCTGCCTATGAAGTGGAAAAGCACCAAAAGGAAGAAAATGTAAGTGATAATAAAGGCAGCCCTAGGAGGAGGTTTTGTGTAATTGAATCTCCTTAGACCCGCACAGAGGAGTGCACTCTAGCCCTAAGCAAGTGGATAGAAGAGGTCACATGTTAATATTTCTGACTTTTTTGGCTTCTAAGAGTGGAGTTTTCTGTCTTCAGAATAGAATTCAGGGCTGTACAATAGCTGATTCAGAGAGGGGTGAGGCTTACCAATTACCTTTGTCCCCTCATGTTTTCAATTTACTAGGTTATGTAGTTCCCCAGCCAGACCTTTGTATACGAATAAGCATATTGCACATTCTATATTTTCCACATAGAAGCCTGGCACTCCTAACAAAGTATTTGTGCTAATATAATTTCCTTTTAGTCTGAACCTTAAAACACTTTAAAGAATGTAGCATCTATAAATTCCGAGTCACATCTGAGTAAGCTTTCTCCTGTGTGCTTTAAAGGCAGTTAAAATGTTAACATTTTATATAATTCAAAACCTCCACAAATGTGATATCGGTGTTTAAAATTTGCCTTTTGAAGCAGTGAGGCCAAATGACATTAAACAGGTTTTATAGCAAATTTCAAACAAAGTAATTATTCTGGTTTTCAGCTGTAGATAGCAATAGTTGCCAGGGCTGCTCAAGCACCACATTTGAGTCTCCTCTTCTACCAGAGGCTGATTAAGATTAGAACAGATTTTAGTCTTGCAGTACAACTGTGAAGTTAGTCTAATGCTTTAATATTGTTAGCTAAATACTGCCAGGGCTGTGTAAATGAAACACTTTAGCCACAGAACATCTCCTTAGAGTTGGATTGATAGGTGGTTACAGGCTTGAAGTTATCAAAAGGCAGGAATAGAAAGTGTCACTGAACACTATTGGCCCTGCATTCCTCAGGTCGTACTGCCTGAGCAGGAAGGGATGGAATTCTCTTTCATCCTAAGTAGAACACAGGTAAAGTGATTTGGATAATTTTATGTAAATTTGAATGTGAATGGATTTGCATGTCTTTCAAAGAAAGCATGCACAACACACATCAAGACAAGAAAATATGGGAGAAGGAACTTGGGGAAATAATGAGAGGAATGAGACAAATAGGGGCATCCCCAGAAGACACTACATCCTTAGAAAACCAGATACACTAACTTCATTCTGGTTTATCCCTAGCATGTGACACAAACTTTTATGTAGGTTTCATGTAGAAAATTAATCTGAGCATGAGTTAAAAGCCCCAAACTGCCTTACATGCCAAATGACATTAAACAGGTTTTATAGCAAATTTCAAACAAAGTAATTATTCTGGTTTTCAGCTGTAGATAGCAATATTGGCCAGGGCTGCTCAAGCACCACATTTGAGTCTCCTCTTCTACCAGAGGCTGATTAAGATTAGAGTCAAGTCTAGTGACATACAACTGGCATCATGAACACTCAGACATGGCATGGAGATCTAAACTCACAGGAAGAGCCAAAAAAGATGAGAACACATGGTGTCCATACAGAGGTCTGAGTTACATGGGTCTTTCAAGCCCAATACATCACAGATATCTCTGTGGTGTTTGTTCTTTTTCTCCATGCATTTCCAGTTAAGAAGCTTTCCTGAAAATATCTTTATTAGATGAAAAGTATAATGTCCATCATCACAAATTTATCCCAAATGACTGAGAGGCTAAGAATTTTCTATCTTGGCCCTTCCAGATTAGTATTTAACTCATCTGTCTGCCGTAAGACAGAATACGAAACTTGTTCCTGGACAAAACAAGAAATTGATGCTTTATATCAGCCAACTGGCAGTTGTATGATTTTCTTTTATTGACTTTAATATAGTTCTCTTTATAACACGATTTATTTTAGCTGAGAGCAGAAATTAGTCATAATTATATATATTTTTAATACTGTGTATTGATTCTTCCAATACCTGTTTTCTATTTTTTGAATGCAGAAATCGATTATTGTATAAAATACTGCTCCTTTTTTATTTCCTTTGGCTTTCTTGACACTACAAATTAGAGATAACTGCTATGCCTGGGTAGAAATAACTGGCAAAAATACCCTTTCTAATAGTCAGATCCAATACCATTATTAATGTAACTGGGACACTGGAGACTGGTCTGTGCATCTTCCTATATGAAACTTAGAAACAAGATTTCCCTGCCTGAACTAGTTCATTTTAAAGAAATTTAGAATAACTATTTGCATGGAAATGATACTTTTGACTGCGGTTTACAGATATGTTTTCATAAATATATTATGTTCAGGCTTAGGCTCTGCCAGAGTAAACCTAATATAAGAGCCTGATTATGTGCAAGGAGATTTTAGCTTCACAAGAACATAGAGAAACCTCTTTAGGTTGTGCAGAAGAAAAAATAGCAACAAATTACTGTAAATATGAAAAGCAAAATGTAGTCCATGTAGTTTTGGATTGGACCCAGAATATGCTGTAAAAGTCATGAAAATTTTGAAACCTCAGTTAATTACACTTGGCCTCACATTCCTTCCATTATCAGTAATTTTCATTTTTAGTGACTCACAAGAAGTTATGCCAATATGCCAATGGTGCTTTTCTCTAAACTTTGTTGTGAAAAAATTACCATTTTTTAAAAATGTGCCTTTTAGGAGTAATTTTTACAACATAATTATGGACATAATGTTTATGAAACTGCTCCATTACTGCAATTTTTCTCAACAGAATTGTCGATGGGATTGAGAATGGAAACCATAGTGAAGAAAGCCAGACCTTTGACTTCAGTTCTGATCAGCTCAGGCAGGAATCCAGGTTATCTCCTACAACTGGAGGTGAGCATTGCCTGGGAAAATCACTTTTTAGAGAAAACAATTTTCATAACTGCTTTTTGTTCCCCTTTATTTCTTTCATCCTCACTAGTGGCATAAATGGATTAAACATATATTTGTAGTCTCAGTACCTTTTCAGTGCCACAATTGTAAAAAAATACAATTTGTTGTTTTTCTGCTAACAGACAGTCATGATAAAACAGTTTGTGGAAGGAGCTGGTTTTTCATGCATTATGCTTTACCAGAAGAATTGTACAATCTGCCTCATGCTCCCAAAACTTTGGTGATGGAAGGTGCTAAACACAAGGACAAAATTGAATATAAAAACATTCTAATACCAAACTGAAAAAATTACAAGCCATAAATAAGAAGAAAACAAAACAAAAAACACCAAAACAATCAAATAAAAAACTTACCCAATTAATTAAGAGCCATATGTAAACCTGGCTCTTAACAGTTTTTTTTAAAAGGCAGAGAAGTGGAGGGGTATGGAACTAAATAAATTTTCAAAAGAGTGAAAACCTTTAATTACAAGGAGTTTCAGTCCTACACCCTGAAAAGGTGGGTGAAATAGCACCACAAAGCAATGGAACTTGCCAAGATGGGGAGGAAAAAGATTAAAAAAGAGACAGAGGGACTGTTTCCAACACTCTTTTAGAAGTAAGCAGCTCCTACATAGCTAAGTACCTTTATCATGAGGGCAAGTAGGACATATCTTGTTTCTCTTAAAGCCAAGCAGGAAAATAATAATTGAAGGTTAGTGATATTTATGATTTTTAAAATGTGTCGAGCTGAGTGTCACATGGATGGACCAGGGCTGTCATCTTCATTTCTTCAGGTCCAGAGTGAAGAGAGCAGTGTGGACTTCATTCATTGCACTCCTCTCAAACATTATAAAATAAACATTAAACATATGGTTTTATTTTCATTCTAACCAACTGCAAAACAGGTTTAAAGCTAAAGGATTGGTGTAGTGCTGATCATTTCTAAGTGAATATACTCTTGTCATTTACATGAATTTGAATTCTTTTCAGAGGCTGAAATTGGTGCTGCCGTGCTCGTTATCAAAGCAGAAGAGACCAAACAGCAGATCAGCAGGCTTAATAACGAGGTAACAAGATTTTGTGGGGGTTGAAGGATATTAACAATGATTCAAGGAATGCTGGAAAAAACTCTGGAATATGATAAATGTGTTATAAATGAGTTTAGAAAACTGGATGGGGTTCCGACATGTAAGGCAGTTTGGGGCTTTTAACTCATGCTCAGATTAATTTTCTACATGAAACCTACATAAAAGTTTGTGTCACATGCTAGGGATAAACCAGAATGAGGTTAGTGTATCTGGTTTTCTAAGGATGTAGTGTCTTCTGGGTATGCCCCTATTTGTCTCATTCCTCTCATTATTTCCCCAAGTTCCTTCTCCCATATTTTCTTGTCTTGATGTGTGTTGTGCATGCTTTCTTTGAAAGACATGCGAATCCATTCACATTCAAATTTACATAAAATTATTCAAATCACTTTACCTGTGTTCTACTTAGGATGAAAGAGAATTCCATCCCTTCCTGCTCAGGCAGTACGACCTGAGGAATGCAGGGCCAATAGTGTTCAGTGACACTTTCTATTCCTGCCTTTTGATAACTTCAAGCCTGTAACCACCTATCAATCCAACTCTAAGGAGATGTTCTGTGGCTAAAGTGTTTCATTTACACAGCCCTGGTAGTATTTAGCTAACAATATTAAAGCATTAAACTAACTTCACAGTTGTATTGCAAGACTAAAATCTGTTCCCAGCCTACTATGTCTTTCAATATGAAAAGATTAGAGACAATTCCTTATACTTCCACATGAGGAAACATTTAATAAGTCCCACCACACAGTTTCACTTCTTCCCTGAGCTCTTTGGTTACCAGAAATGTCCAGTTTTGGGTGGTTTTTTTCCTTCTTTATTGTGTACATTTAATCTACTTATTATTTCCCACTTACAAAGTATTGAGCTTATAGACATCCTTCATCCTGAGTCAGCTTAAGTTGATTATATAACTTAAATATCCAGACCTAAAACTGCATGTGTGGTTAGTTAGTTACTATGGATGCATCATCTCATTTGTATGTCAAACTGTGGAGTTCAGAAAAAAGTCTAATTCCCCATTGACTATGGGTTATAAAAAACTATGGGTTTTTATGGGATTTGGTCAAAGAACTCAAAAAAAAAAAAACCTTTGAGATGTTCATTGGCACCATCATCATGATAGAAAATTATATTTCCTATGTAATGCTTTTGAAACACACAAGTCATATTGATTCATCCCTTTTGAGGACAGTCATTTTTAAAATAGGAGGATGTTTTATATGGCTATCCACAAGAGGCAGTTGGAAAATATATCATGGTGACAGATGTTCCAAGGCAGGCATCTTGTGGATTAAACAAACATTTCAACTGGAACAGTTCTGGGCTTCTCATTGCTTTTCTGGTGAAAAGTGATAAATAAATAAATCTTGGAGCAGGGCAATATGTTACTCAAAAAAGAAAAAACCTCTACATGGTCAAGGTTGTTTCTCTCCACATGCAATTTTAATTTTGCCCTATTAATACCATCTGAACAAATTGTTATGCAACTTGTTCATTCACATTAACATAACACAGGCAGAAGGACTAGGTTTAGATTTCATAGGTAATATTCTGGGCTCAAATCCCAGAGATGGATGGGTGTCCTCCAAGTTCTCCCATGGATCAAAATTTACATTGGAAAAATGCATGACTGAAGGTCTGCTTAATTGCATGTTCTACATGTACTCAAACATGCCCCAGCTGAAGTTTCTGAAGTGACAGTACAGAGTTGGTGCTTACCCAAAGGAACTTCTGGCTAGCCTTGCTGATCCACAGTAGCTGCTGCTTGAAGTTTTTTGTTGTTGTATAAAGCATAGAATATTTTTAGACCCAGTGCTTTCATCATTCCATCATTTGATGATGACCAGTAATGGGTTAGCACTGATACTGCAGCAGACTACTAGCAGTAGTTAAAATACCAGCAGAGTCAGAAACAAAGCTCTCTATTAAAGACATGCAGTCTCCTCCTGGTAAAGAAAATATGAGAAAACAGGTCAGAAGTAGCCAGCAGCAGTAAACACTGTCATTAATACATTTTCCAGTGGAGATCAGAAATCAATGAATGAATGCAAAAATAACTGCTTTCATGAAAGGCAATTGTATTACAACAGTTCACTAGTTAGCTTAGAAACATTTCAGCTATTCATGGGGGGTAAAATACATGTGTCTTTCCATTCAGACTTTCAATACCATCTCTTGTTAGCAAAGCAAAGCAAAATGTTACCCCAGAGAAAATTCTACAAAATTAGCTATACCTATTTTAGAAATACAACTGAGCTCTTGGCAGTATTTTAGGTACATGGCATTCACTACATAATCCAAAGGCCATTTGATTTACCTAAGAGAGTAACAGAAGTCAGTGCCTTGGTTTCACTTTTCAGATTTGTTAACTTTAGTAGTATTGGATGCACAAACTTCCTCTAAGGAGAGTAATCTCCAGAGTCAGCACAGTGGATGTGAGACAAACTTGAATACACCCCGAATTGCTGTTGTGCAGCTCCATGGTTTGGCTGCTCAGCCACTTAACCACCTCCTTCACTTCCTCACCTAACTTCACTGCCCATTGAGCATTCAAGCTGATACAGGAACTTCCTCCCAGTTCAATATTGCAAGGTAGAGTGGAATAGGATGACTTTATCTCCTACCATGTTTGTCCCTTCCTCTTAGAATAAATAATCACTGAATAAGGCAGGCGTGACCTTCATTATAGTTCAGTAACTTCAGTATATGGCAGGTGAGAGCTAGGGGTTCAGGTTCTTGTTCTGGTAAAAACACAGTTATTTAAGCAATAGTTTCAAGATTGGGTTACTGGTACTGAATGTACCAGCATTGTACATTTTCTGAGCTGGAGAAAGCTTGATTCAAAGACCTGCTACAAACTAAGCAGAGCAAGAATTCTGGAAGAGTATTCTGCCTTGCAAGACTGTGCCCTTCCTTTGCAGAGATCTCTACACATGACCTGGTCTTTCCAATGCATTTGTCTGCACAGGCTGATCAAATGAGTGTATCTGAACATTTATCATATTTTCAGAAGAACCACTCATCTGATGCAATCATAGATAACTACTAAGGAGCCCACAAAGTAAAAATAGGAAACCACTAAGCAGATTTTCTGAGGTATACAGACAGAGAAGACATTTAGATTAAAGCACTTGCCTATCACTGTCCCATTGCCTGTATCCTTTAAGGCTTTTAACTCTCTATCATTTCAAAGCCACTGCATGAAAAGGGCAGAGAAATACCTTGATTCAATTTGAAAAACCAAACCTGAATTATTTAAAACAGATCGGTTAAAATAAGAAAAATACCCAATATTTAGCCATATTTCCCCCCGCCATTACAAGTACACATTCTCCATTCAAAAACAAGGGTACATGATTTTGAGCTCAGATAAAAAGGCCACCTCATACACTTCATGAAGACAAACTCAAGCTGCTTTGTCATGTCCCCTGGTTTCCTCATATGCAACCCAGCTTCAGTGCAGCCTCTCTCAGCTTCAGAAATCTGGGGGCTGATTCCATGTCTTAATGTCTTACCACATTAGTAGATCGACAATTACAATACTAAAACAGTATAATGAACACAGTACTCACATTTCTCCCATTCAACTGAAAAACAAACAAACATGAGGAAATATGAATAGGGTCAGGTTTTTGAGCTAGATAATTGCCTTCTATTTAGCTCCACATTGGAGTACTTAGTGGAAATTCAGCTATTTTTAATTTTAGGTTTTTTAAAAACAAGTACTTAAAATAAGCATCTGGCACTTATGCAGAACAGAGAAAATATATTCACGGGGATATTTAACCTTCAACTAACGAAAGGAACAATTCTAAACAAATATGTTGATTTTCCAAATCATAAATTTTATGCATACATTATTTTAAAATGTATTTCAATTCCAGCTGACAAAAATCAATCCTATTCTCCTCTCAGTACAGAAAAAAATGCATTTTTAATATTAAAAATATATCCAAATGATAATCAAGGCCACTAAAGAAAATTTGATAAAGCCAGTCAGGCTTCTAGTTTTACATAGGGGATATATTGTTAAAGTTCAATTTGCGACTTGAGAGTTCATATAATGAACTCGTTTGACTTAGAGTAATTAAATACATGCTCTTCTTAACAAGTTCATAACTCTATCAGCACACAAGAGAAATTACTTTGCAGCAAGGCTATCCCAGTGATTTGGTTTGTAAAACATCCTTCAATCAAGAAAAATGTGGCAAAAAGTGAACTAATGACATTTATAGATGATGAAAACTATTAAATATAATCTACCCATTTTGGATTTTAGCCATGTAAATTTCACATTAAAGCAAAAACATAAAACCAAGAATCATTTGTATGAAGAAATAAAAGCTTTCTAAACATTACATACAGACTAAATTCACTTTACCTACTGAGATTTTTAAAAACACATCTCTTTTAGCACTGACATTCATGTTTCCAAAGAAGCTTGTTGTTTTGTCTCTCTACTCTCATACTTTGATAGCTGTAGAGAAGCCTTTCCAGCTACCCTTTTTTCTTCTTTTAATGTTAGTTTAATAGGCATTGGTTGATGAAGGTAACAAAAATAGTTGATGCTCTGAAGCTTAGATTTTTATATCTTTTTAACCAGAACACACTGCACATACATGGTATAAGTCCCATATGCTGTGGTGTGCCCCTGGCACTTTTCCTTAGTGGAAAGACACCTGAGACAAAGGAATTAACCAAGAGGCAGCCATGCAGTATACAAATTAACTGGACACCAAAAGCTGACTTCAAATTTGAATAAAAAATATTGTTACCATGACAGATGATGACGTTTGTCCAGTTAATATCTAACAGGCATTTCAAAATGTTTCTGTACTCATAACATCTATTTTCCCAACATCTAAATGTGAATGCCTGTGGGTATGTAAGTTCATAAGTTCATAGCTTTTTCTTTTTTGCCTGGAAGAGCCTAAGAAAAAGTTGATTAGTGCTCTCCTTCTAAAGTCAATTTATTTTGGAAACACTGCTATTCCAGCAGATCTCAGCAAACCAAATTTCTTTTGACTTTCTTTGCCCATTACATTTGCTAAAAGCTCTTCATTTTCTTTTGAATTGTCTTTGGTTTCATCTTTGAAGTCACTGACAAAGTACACAATGTCAAGCAGCCTTAGTAATTCCTCGTGAAGAAAACCCCCTTGTAGAGTTCATTTAAAGAGGATATGCTGTTTATGTGTCTTGGGAGTATGATTAATGCCCACAAAGTGTCATTTAGCAGACCTCCATAGACAATTTTCTATAATACTCTGCATAGGCAGAACATTATATTTATGCCTCTGACATTTTCTTTTCAGATGTAATGTTTAACATGTATCTTTCTTGAATTTCATATTAGTGATATTTAAAAGTGAAAGTGAATTCCATTTAGACATTCAAAGTAAATATTAAATAAAAACAGATCTGGATAGGGTGCTGAAAAGAATATCTTAAAATGTCCGTGGATGACAACTAGTTATTGGTCATAAATCATTCCAATCATATAAGAATCCAGCTTATGGTGATTATGTCCTCTTCATATTTTCGTGTAGTTCTAGAAGAATGTTAGATGGACAGTAAGAAGTCTTCTGACAAGATATACATTACATCTAAAATTTCTTCTTATAAGTCTTAGAAGTCTTCTGACAAGATATATATTACATCTAAAGTTTCTTCTTATATTTTAAAACAGCTCTTCAGTTAAAGAAGAGAATTATAGTTTTGCTATGGTTTGTTCTTAAGAACCATAATGTTGCCTGCCTGTCCTCTTTTAACTATTCATTTAGATGCTTATAAAAATTGTATGCTTAATATTTTTACCCAATATCATATATACTACCTCAGGTTTCCTTTCATCAGTACATATTGCCAGCCTCTCCTTTCCCAGCCACCTGGGGTTTCCACAATCCTCCATTTTCTCTCAATCAATAGCTAGTCAGTCAGTTTGTCTCTGGTAATTTTTAATTCCTTGAAGCAGTAATTTCCAAACCTGATTTTCTTATTGCCACCATTATGCTGACTCCATCCTGATTCTTTGCCAATCTGAAGGCAGGAGTCCACATCCAACAATCATAGAACCATGAAATGGTTTGGGTTGGAAGGGTCCACAAAGATCATCCAGTTTCCATCCCTCTGTCAGGGGCAGGGACACCTTCCACTAGACCAGGTTGCTCAGTGACCCATCCAGCCTGGCCTTGAACACTTTGAGGGATGGGGCACCCACAGCTTCCCTGTGCAATCTGTTCCAGTGTAAAGAATTTCTTCTTAATATTTAAACTGAATCTACTGCCTTTCAGTTTGAAGCCGTTACGCCTTGTCCTGTCACTGCATCCTCTTGTACATGATCCCTCTCCATCTTTCTTGTAGCCTCCCTTTAGGTACTAGAAGGTTATTTCAAAGCCTTCTCTTTTCCAGGCTGAAAAATCCCAATTCTCTCAGCCTTTCCTTGTAGGACATGTGTTCTATCCTTCTAACCAAGTTTCCTCTCATACTGCTCTGCCTCCCCTACCCTTCCCACCAGATTCATTCCTAGTGAAGAGCCACAAATTATTATTAAAACTGCAGTTTAGGAACCCCTTTTCTAGACTGAATTTCATGGGACCTCTGGTAACTTGAATATATTTAAATACTCTAGTCCTTTGTACTTCTCTCGTTTATCCTTGTGTGTTTAATAGCAATAATCTCAGTGTCCTAATTTACCCAGACAAACTGATCACTGGAACTACCAAAGAGCTGGCTAGAGAGTCAGCAGACAACCAAATTTCCTACTCTTACATGGTAAAGCCAATTGCACAACCTTCCAGATTCCTGGATTTATGTCACTGAAACTGAATCATCATATCATTGTACAAATCCTATAGATTTAATCTGAACTCAGATTAGCTGCACTGGATTTTTTTTTCCTGCAACTAGCTTTGCTTCTAAAGCCATTAAGTCAGAAACATCTGTCACCACAATACCAATGGCCACAGAGCTGCTGATAGATGATCAATGAAGAGTCTGTCCCTGCTCAATTCTTGTTTCATTCATTCAAGAGTGCAGTCAGAAAGAAACAGAATACCAGCAGTTAGTTAATCTGAGCTTCAAAGACAACTCATTCTAGCTGAAAATCTCCCTGACTTAATGAAAAACCAAGCAAGGGAATAGAGAAGCTGCCACGTGCAGCCCAAGCCAGGCAGCTCCTCCACTTTGCCAAAATACAGCTTCCATTTCTCAAGAAGCCAATATTCATCTTCACTTCTTTGGGTGTTTAAAAAGAGTCAAAGCAGGAAGATATCTGGGTCTGAAGTTTGAATTTCAAAAGGGAGTAAACACAAGGAGAGAAAAATATGTACAAATAGGAATCTAATCAATATCTAATCAGAAAAGAAGTCTTATTTTATCCATTATTTAAATTTATGGTTCGTTATTAAAGTCACCCTAGGACATTCAGAATTATCCAGGAACAGTGATGAGAGCTAGGCATTCCAGTTTAAAATTTGTCTTTAAAACATAGATATTGGAATATATAATGGGAAGAAAAATAAATCTGTTTAGCCATTTAAATGAGCAACAAGCATCACACCATTCCTACCTAACTACGTGGAACAAAATACTCAAACTGCTGAACAGTTTAATACTGGTAGTAAAGAAAAATACTCTTTCTTCTGAAACTCTCAAAGTAATTTTAAAATACAAAATACATCTACTAAAATTTTTATTTTAACATCTATTTTGAATATATTCTTTCTTGATAACATAGTCTACTAAAAAGGCACCAGCACATTGCTTTCAACCAGTTTGAGAAGCACCTCTTGCTACTTGAAGCTAAATCTGTAGAAAACCCAGTTTCTACATCCGGAAACATTGCAGTATCTTTTTCAAGTCCTAGGAAGTGTTAAAGCAGCATTTCGAGTATATTTGGGATCTCAGAGATAATTTTAAAGCTGTCTGCCCAGCACAGCAGGAACTATTTGTACCAGTAGTTGTTTTGCCTAGCAATAATCATTGATCTCCTGAAAAGAGTGCAGCCTTACTGGCATGCCAGGAATAAGCCCTTTTTCCTCAAGAAGAACCCATACTGCTTTCAATTTCTCTTTCATAGACTTAAAATTCCTTTGGCTTTTAATCTCTGTTCTTCTGCACTTTCTCAAACATTGTGAAATCGTTAATAGTACTGATAACATTTTCTCCCCCCTGTTACACCTTTTTATTTGCATCTGCTCAGGGATCCCTTTAGGGTATAAAAATAATAGCATAAGCAGTGTAATGTTGGTAGGAGCACTAATAGTATGCTATGCATGTATAGAACTACAATAATATAGAAGAATATGATAATTAATAGCAATATAGATACTGGAGGTTTAATCTTTTCATCCTGTCATTGTAAAATCCTGAAAGCTGCATATTTTTTTGTGTATGTGACATCCAGAATAGGTCCAAACAGATCTTACTAATTGATAGTGGTGAATTAAGTTTGGCATAACTATTCTATCATCCTACTGGAAATTATTAAAGTCTACTTTATAGGGGTTTATCAGTTAAATTCCTATGTTGGTGCAAGAGCAAGTTTGTGAGAAGGAAGCACTCTATGGGCTAGCTGATATATCAAAAGCAGAGTATCTGGGTACTAGAGCAAGTTGTAATGAACAGAAATTCAGGGTTGCCACAAGTGCTGATGCTGGGATTGATTTTTGCTGTATTTTCGTAATAACTTGACAAAAGAAACATGCTAAATGATGATTCAACTTCTAAAAAGCTCCTAAGTGATGAGAAATGGAAAACAAAAATGAGACTCAAACCAAACAAGACATTTTAAAACTGCGGATATTTTCACGCAGCATTCATAGTTTAGGTAAGGTACATATTCATAAGGCAGTGTCAACATTTTATTTGCACACCTGCAGAAAGCCCTGAAAAATGATGCAAGTTTGGAAATTATGCACAGAAAATCATTGCTGTATCCATGAGGTGTAGGGGCCAGTGATGATCCTAAAAAGAACTGATGACCAGTGAACCTAGATAGACAATCAAACCCATGGCTATCTTCCCCCATCCTTCCCAAAAAAAGCTTTTGGAGGTTTTGCGATATCATCTCCTGAGGTCCAACTGAACATGGGAGTTCTTGTGAGGTTGATTTGTCCAGAAATCTCGCTGTGTTTTCTCACAGTCTGATGGTACCAATAACCCTCACTGGCTCCTCTGACCCCATGGGAAGCCTGCTCACAGAACACTATGGCAGCATATTTTAATTGCTCACGTTGACTGAAGTCACCAAGCATTCAGAGCTTAATCTCTGCTGACAGAAGAGGATCTCATGCTATTTTCTATCTACCATGACTCAATCAGACAAGGCAGAAAAAAAGAGAAGTGCAAAGACAGAGATCCTGTCACCTGCCACTCAGGAGTCTTCTCCTGTTAAGGATTTTATCTCCAGAGGCAGTTGATCATTACAAAATCATTAAACAATAATTTGGGTTTGACCTCTAAGCTCAGAGAAAAATAAATAGATCTATAGGAGCTGTATTGGAGCTTCCTACTTTCTTCTCCAAATTTCTTTATAATTATTGTGCCTGTAATAGCAGAATCAACTCACCTGAAATGTATTTCCAGCAGATTTCTTCAAAACTATCCTGACAGAACAATGAAAATTAGTCTGTGAAGGTCATCTAATCAGTGGTGAACTGATGTTAAAGAAAAGCTCCCTGAATTAGCTATTTTCTTTTTGACATGTAGCTTGAAGATTAATGCACAGTTATGTCTTTTTTCAACTGAGTAGCATCAGTATGAGAAACTCTATTTCCATTATAATGATGGTGCTTTGACCTAAAATAGATTGATAACCATCATGGACACAAATTTACTTTCTACCCTTTGAAATTATGAATGGATTACTTTTATGTTGAGCTAGACTTTTCTTTGCCAAAACATCCTTATAAAGGCATAAAAAACGTCCCCATTAATGTTCAAATGCCAGTCAACTTTAAAACACAGATTCAGAACTTGCCAATCTGATCCCCACCCAAAACAGCAGTGTTGAGGAAAGACTTCATGTATGTTATGGAACCAAATGGATGTTATCAGCAGTTTCAGCATTTAAGAGAAAAAGTTTAATTAAAAATCTGATTCTTCCTTTTGCACATGCACCAGATAAATCTATGCAATGGGTTAATGTCTGTTATATGTAGTACCTTTCAAGCATACTCAAAAGTGCATGGAAACAAACTGTTTCACAATCTTCTATTTTTTAAATAATTAGAGGTAGCAAGTGAGTTTTAGAGTTTTCAGGTTTCACGCCCTCCCCTTTTTTTTTGTAGTAGTAGTCCACAAGATTTTCATTTAACTACTACTTGCATCCAGCAACTTAGAGTATGTATTTCTTTTATTTTGCTACAAAGACAGCAGTATACTTCATCTGTATTTCTAAACAAGATTTCACAAGACCTCATTTTTATGTAATTCATCAGCATGAGATTGTTTAATAAGAAAGTTTAATGGTTTAAAATATTTAACAATTGATCAAGAAAATATTGATGTCATACTGCATCTGGAAATCATCTCAGTTATGACCCTATGACTGTTTTTTATATACAGAAAATAATTTGAAATCAGGCAAATTAAAGATCTGGAAGGAATATTTCCCACATATACACTAGCAAAATACATTTCTTTAGTGTAGAAACACTGTGCCAAAGATGAAAGTTGCTATTGCTAGAAAGATAAGAGGAATGGATGTATGTACATATTTTAAGCGTGGTGCATGGATAAATACTGTGATATTTTGCCTTTTCACAACAGATGACATCTTTAAGTCAAGAAGTCTCACAATTACGTAAGGATATGAAGAATGTAATGCACCTTCTGGAAAACCTGCTCACGTCCCAGAAGCCTCCAGGATTCTGTGCTGTGCACAGCCTATCTCGCAGTCCCACACTGGACAGTCTGCAGCCTCGAGTGGCTTGGACTACACCTCAGCCTTGCTCTCACATGCAAGCTGGGAACTTCTCTTGCACCAAAGCACAACTTTGTCGTGGAAACACACTGTGTGACATTTGGAATACAGATCTGTCTTCTGTAGGCAGCAGTCCCCAAAGGACTGAACCCAACCTGCAAAATTCTATGGATGGTGAACTTTCTTATACAACAGGCCTTCAAAATTCCCCTTCCCAGTATCAGGTAATTGAGAAAGACAATCTGCAATTTTTAAGATGCACCTCTCCCCATTCAGACACTACCCTGACTCCTCTTCAGTCTATTTCAGCAACGCTTTCTCCTTCAGTATGCTCTTCATCAGAGACATCCCTGCACCTAGTGCTGCCCAGCAGATCAGAGGAAGGGAGCTTTAGCCAAGGAGCAATCAGCTCACTAAGCCTTGAGAACCTGCCAGGATCATGGGACCTGGAAGGAACAGCCGGAATAACTTCTGCACAGACCCCAGATTTCCCAATAGACATTGTGACAAGCACAAGGGATGTTAAAGATAAAGACTGCCAAGCCATAGATGTATGAGAAACAGTGAAGTGGTACTCAAAGCATGTTCCACAGCTGCCAGTTTTAAATTTAGAGAGTACTGCATGACTGCTTTATTTGATCATGGAGACTTACAAACATGAAAATTCAGACATAGAAACTAAGAAAAATTAATGGTTCATACTATAGGAAAAACAATAAATTTCTACGTTCTAGAAGCATGTTGAAAAAACATTTTCAATACAGATATAACCTGTCTGTTTGACAGACTTTTGTGATAGTCCAAAGACCCTGAGGGTCAGAGCAGCTGGAAGTCTAGCACAAAGAACTGTCGTGGGTGGCTTTTGTTCATCGAAGCAAAGGTTTTCCCTGAGTGTCTGACTGTTGTTCCCAAACAATATCTATGGCACTGTTTGCTTCAGGTGATCGTGGGTCCTGCTGGTCTTTTTGTCAGTTCTGTGAAGGCAAAGGACATTCGCTGCATGTCATCTAGACAATCAACCAAATAGAGCTGCTAGAGAGTGCTTAGATGTTGCACGTTATTTGTCATGTAAATGAAACCTCTTAATTTATCTAAAAATACTATTTTTATATACTTGGTATGAAACATGTACCCAAAAATTATTTCAAATATTTATAAAGAGAATAAGAGTTTGGTTTCGTTTTGGTAAAAGCTTGCAGTTTTAACAAGAAATGCACTACCATAATGTATTAGATCAAATACTATTTATTGTTAAGATATCATGTAGTTTACAAAAGGCTTCCCTTTTATGTGCATGCAATTTGCAATGAATGTACTTATTCTGGTGGAATACAAATAAATTAAGGTATTATTTTATTTAAAAAAATAAAAGAGCTGGAATGTTGTATCCTATAATAAGGTATCACTACTTAAAAAGTGAGTTGTTATACTACTAACATTAAGTACTCTTGGTTTGTGTCTTAGTATTGCATTGTCATTTCTAAGATCAAGTCAACATTTAATTTAACCCCCTGTTTAGGGGCTTTATATCTGGTTAAGAACATTAAAAGGGATGAAAACGAATGAGCAAACTGAGGAATACTGAAGAAGAAAATTACAATTTTAATAAGTCTGGATCAAAGAATTAAGACTGTTATTTATTAATTGATCTTTCTGTTTCCTCTCTAAAAGCTAACTTTGATTTTTAGTCAGAATTTTTTAAAGGAAATACTATAGGTTTGGTGAATTATCCAATCTAGAATCTGACTTAATGCACCCCCAACTTTTTTTTTCTGATATTTAATGTACTAGAAACATACTGCTACAGTGCAACCAAGGCTACAGATTTGCATTGGAATTTTGATTTTTATATATAAAGATGTGCAGTGAGCATCAAATTTACATATCCTTTAACAAGTTTTCTAAAAAAAAAAAAAAACATGCTTACAAGCCAAAATAAACGTCCTAAAATGGATAAGTAAACTAAGTTATATTTAATAATTCATGCAAACGATGGTTATCAAAATTTTGGTTATTAAAAATGGTTATTAAAAATTTTACGGAGCACAGATTTAAGGTTTAACTTCCTTAAGAGGTCGTTTTGGTGGGATTTTTAATAGAAACTTCAAAGATGGAATATATTTTAACATTTGACTGTGTGTGGGAATATAAACCCCAGCTGATCACTCTGTGCCCAACCTACATCTTTCCACAGCCATTTTCCTACTGGTACAAATTAGGGAGGAAGTGTCATCTCCCATTTTGGGCTACTTGAATTTTGCCAGTGTGTCCACACCTCAATGTGAGTGTTTGTATACAGGGTTTCTTACTTTCCCTCTATTCCAGTTTTTACTTAGTCTAAGGTTAAATAGAGAAGTATAGCTTAAATAAGGAATATCCCAAAAATTTTAAAAAATAATAAAATAATAATAGATAGTAGCAAATACAGTAGCAAGTACAGTTCTATGATATTTCTGCAAACAGTCCTGGTTCACCTTTAGCCATCCGCTGTCGCCCACCCCAGTTCAGCACTGGGCAGGAGGCTGGGGGAGGCTGCCTGCTCCCCACTCCCAGGGCAGGAGCCCCACCCCACCTCAGCACCCTACAGCCACAGTCCTCTCCTGTCCTCACCACAAGGTGCAGCTCCTTGGGATGCACGGATACATGCTGCACAGCTGTCCACAAATCCTGATTCCTCAGCCTACTGTATTCCAGTTACTGACTGAGAA
The DNA here is from genome assembly GCA_024362935.1 of Setophaga petechia. Taxonomy (NCBI): domain Eukaryota; kingdom Metazoa; phylum Chordata; class Aves; order Passeriformes; family Parulidae; genus Setophaga; species Setophaga petechia. The sequence continues at coordinate 94,958 of JANCRA010000026.1, forward strand.
TGCACAGACACACCATGCCTAGTTCCCAATATGATTTAACAATTTCCATTGCCCATATAAATTGGGAGAAGCATTTGCTTTCTCATTTCATGACATATAAACCAGTATGTATATGCATTAAGATTTTGGCATTGGGTTTTTTTTAATTTTCCAATATAAACACTGGTGTCATGAGATTAAAACCGGATGTTTTGTCCTGGAGTTTTTGTGTCAGTTTTGTATGAAAGTTTAAAAAGGTCAGTGGAAACACAAAAAATCCTCTTTGCATACACAGCCTTAGCTTTAGTGTTGTACATTTTATTCTCAAATAAAATTTAAAAAGGCATGTGCAGTAACTACGTAGAAATAGCACTAGGATATCTGTGCTAAGTTGTTCCTTGTTTCTGCAACTGTCAAGCACATCCCAAACAAAGCTGGCAAACACTGTTTGTACTGGCCATAGTTTCAAGGAACACACAAGAACTGCAGAAATTCTGCAAGATGGGCATCACACCAGTGAGTGCACTGCCTTCCAAGGAAAAGCCCAAGGAACTTCAGACAAGGCAAGAACACCACCTTCATTCCAAGTGTTGTGGTTTAACCCCAGCCAGCACCCAGCCCCACACCACCACTCACTCATTTCCTTCCTGTCAGAATAAGCAACAAAATTGGAAAAGTAAAAGCCAGAAAATTCATGGGTTAACCTAAAGACAGTTTAGGAGGGAAAGAAAAAGCTGTGCATGTGAACAAAGCAAAGCAAGGAATGAATTCACTGCTTCCCGTGGGCAGCAGGTGTTCAGCCATCTCCAAGAGAGCAGGACTCAGTCATGCGGAACTGTGACTTGGGGAGACAAATGCCATCACTCCAAATGTCCCTCCCTGCCCTCCTTTCCTCCAACTTTAGCATGCTCAGTATGGCACCATATGGTGTGGAATGTCCCTTGGGTGAGTTGGGGTCAGCTGTCCTGGCTGTGTCCCCTCCACCTTCCTGAGCACCCCTCGCTGGTAGGTGGGGGGAGGAATAGAAAAGGCCTTGGCTCTCTGTAAGCCTTGCTCAGCAGTACCAAAAACCCTTTCATCACCCTGTTTCAGCACAAATTCAATCCACAGCCCCACACCAGCTGCTGTGAAGAGCTGGTATGAAGAGCTGTGTGAAGCAAATTAAAAATCCCAGCCAAGACCAGCACACCTGGACAAAATCAAGGAAAGAAAGAGGAAGTTCTTGAAGGGTTGTACTATTTTAAACTCCCTGACACCATCATAGTATGAAAGTCCCAGGAAAAGCATTCCTCAAGCAGCTTTTGCAGAAAGTATCTGCAACGAGTGCAAAAAATTTCACTTTTGAAGGTGAAATGAAAATTCACAGAGACAAATGTGAAAGCTTATATTTTTGAAATGGAACAATATCCAAGAAAGATTACCATGGACATAATAATTCTACACACAAAGTGGCCATTGAGGATATATGGGATTAAAGCAATAAGCACTGTAATATTTACATGCTACCTTCAAAAGACTTTCAGTATGAAAATCAATACAAGCACCCCATACCCTAAGATCCAACCATCCAGTTCAGACAATTGAATCTATTCCTTTTTACACTAAGCTTTACAAAAATAAAAAAATAAAATCCTTTTTTACTATGGATTGTTCTTCTCATCTAATTCTGCATCAGTTTACTTCCTAAGTTTTTACATTTCCTTCCTTTCTTGAATTTACCATGACTGCCCATTTTTTCTTTTGTAGAGTACTGTGTTTTTTCCCCTCTCTACTTATTTCCCCATCTTTTTTTTCTCTCATTTATTCAGTTTTATATTCTCTTTCTAACTTCATCAAATTCAACCATGTCTTTTATTTCCTGGTAATTTTTCTAATAAGAATCATCCCAAGTCTGCAACTAATAAACTAAGTGGTTACTGAACTCTGTCATGCCACGGGACACCATATTCTGTCTCTGGAAACAGGGAGTAAACCACTGGACTTTAACCAAAATCTCCTGCACTGTTATATTCTCACAATGGTGTAGTTGCTTTCACTGGGAATGGGAAAAAGAATGGAAAACATGAAAAAGACGCACTGGAAAACAAACAAATCAAAATACCCAAAGTAGGAATGATGTATCTGTCTTCTGCTCCAGATACACCACTACAGATACGTATTTTTCTTGTGCCCATGGTACGTACTAGATTCAATTTAAGAAACACAGCTTATCACGAATTCTGCAAGTACTTACCATTTTTTCACAAATCATAACCAGCTCTTGGGATGACCTTGCTTTGACTATTGACTGGTTATCTACCACAAATAATTTACTCTAATTAGTCTATCTGCTATCTGCACATGAGATTTCAATACATTTCCCTTTGTGAGGCAATTTTGTAACACACTGTGTCAATAACCTACCTGGTAGCTTGTAAAAAAATCCTGTGTTCCACAAATGAAGTCTTGGGTTGAAACAAACTGATCTCAACATTTTCTGCATCTTCCCTCCTTAATGTAAAAGCACATGGTTCTCACATGCCTCTCAGTGGGATACACTTTAGATATTTGCTGCTGCTGGGACTACCACAAAAAGTGCACAGTCACGTTCCCATGTTCTAGAAAAACACTTCTAACAATTTATCTCAGCCTTAAAAGAATGAGGTTATATCTGGTAATTTAGCAGTGGAGTAAGAAATTAGAAAAGGAAAAGGGCTGGTGCTTGATTTTCTGGATCACTCTCCTATCTCAGCAACAAGAATTTACCAAGCTGTCATCAATTCCAGCAGCCTATACGGTACTGAGTTTTTCCTTCACTCAGAAAATCAAGTAGTTTATCTCAAGAAATCCATGCTTATCTCATTCATTATCTGCAAATTGTCAAAATTGTTAGATACTAGTAAAAAATAATTCACAGCTGCAGGTTTGTTAGATAATGCCGCATGCAAAATCAGTTTCACCCCTTTCAAGATGAGCATAAAAATCACATCATCATTCCCAGACCAACCACTGATCCCCTATGTTTTTACAAAATTCTCTTCCCAGGGTCTCTTCATTTCTCCTATCGTACATTGTCAGTGGCAACAACAATTACAAGAAACAGAAATTTCTGGTTTCAAAACCACAAAGAAACAGAAATTTCTGGTTTCAAAACCACAAAGAAATGCCACAGATCTGATCCTTTCATTTAGAGAAACTGGAATATGAAAAGAAAATTTTATCTATGTACCTTGATACTTGAATTTCCAAGTCTTTGGAAATCTCTCAAAGTAGCAAGTTAATAATGTTTAAGAATTGAAAGACTCATGTCAGTCACAACTTGGTACCACAAAAGTTGTGCAAGAGGAAAAGCCGTGCCTTCCTCTTTCAAATTGTTTTAAATTCTAAAATTTAGTATGGATCCTTACATTTATGCCTTGATGGTGTCTTTTAAGTCTGTGCATTTATTTCCAAGAGATTAACGTTTGAATTTGTTCTCTCTTCACAGATCTTCTGGAACCCACTCATTTTTTTGCTGTGGTAAATCCAAAGGTCTTAGACATGACCAAGAAATAGAAAGGTAGAAAAAAAATAGTAAAGATCTTTATCTCCAATGACACTGAATTTTACAAATTGTGCATTACAATTGTAAGTGGCTGTCGGGATCATTTGTTTGTCAGAGTGACCCCGAGAAAAGTTCTAAAGTCTCTTTTCCCAGCCCGGCGCTTAAAGAAGTAGTCAGGGCTCTTCATCTTTCGGTCTCAAGGTTATTTATTAGTTCTTATCTAAAAAATTTTCTTTCTGCCCAGCAGAGATCTGTTCAGCAGGGCAGCCACAGGCACTCTGCCTGCCCCCGGGGTGGTGTTATGTCTTTATACTATAAACTACGTGTGCAGTGTTTACAATTACTCCCCAATACCCATCACCTATGCTAGACAGTGAGTTTCTACTCTAAACCAATCTGTAAGTGCCAACATCACAGCAGAAGATGGAGGCCAAGAAGAAGAAGGAAGAAGCATGAGACACGCCCCGATTCCTCCATCTTGTCTCCATAACCCCCCTGTACAGAGATATAACCCCCCTGTACAGTAATCCTAAAATACATAATTCACCCTGTGATAATTTCACTAATATTCTACTTAAACTCTTGTGGCTTGCTATCTTCATAGAAAGTTGGTATTTGCTCCACGGGCCATAATCAAACTCACAGAGGCATTTTGGGCTCTGTGCCAGGGTCTCTGAGCCCCCCGGCAAGGGTCCTGGCTGCTCAGGACAGCCAGAGGGATGTCCTGAACCCGACAAGTGGCTAATATGTATTTAACCATAGAATAAAATATCAACAGAATTAATATGACATGCAATAAATGAGGCTTCTGAGAAGTATTTCCTCAGTTTTCAAATTTTATTATCCTAGATGCTGTGTTATCAACCTCACATATGCAAAGTTCTCTGACAGAGTCCCTAAAAGAGCTACAACTTCAGACAACTATTTGAATTAATTCTCTTTTTCAAATGTCTTTCATCTATTACATTGACCTCTCTCAAAATGCAAAGTAGTGCAAGAGTTAACATGCTCATAAATGACAGCTGTAGGAACAGCTGCATAAACTTGCAGTTTTGCCTGTTGCCAAACATTTTGTTTGTAACTCTAGTGATGCCTCAGGGTCCTTTGTACAGAAGAACCCTAGGGTCTTAGAAAACAATGGTGGAAGTTTTAAAAAAATCAAAGTGCAATAGAAGACTTCTCAGGGAAATGTGCAAATATATTGAGGAATTTTTTTTTTAATTAAAATTTCATAGGCCTTCACATTTAACATCCACAAATCCTCAGGACTTTTAGGACAGTCAATGCAAATTTCCAAATGTCTAAGCACACTTTATCTGCACTTAAATTTCACATCTCATATGTTGTGGGTAATGTTACATGTATGTATTCACCCTGTCCTGGCCTACATAGTAACTATTCTGATTCTTTATTTTTATTGTAGTCTACCTCTGACTTCTTCATAGAATTAAATAGACCATGTTCTTCTTCTTCTCACCCCAATACCATACAAAATAACTGTAGTGACTAAAAATCCACGTATTTGGAGGGTTTTGCCTTCATGAGGCAATTAAAGAGTTTGCTTCCTGTTCAAAAAAAGCAAAGCTTCCTTCAAGAAGGAGATTAAAAAAAACCCACGCAGCGTTAACCTCCCTATGCACAAACAATCAAATCCCACGAGCCAGTTCCTTCTTGGCTCTGCAGTCAGACACAGGACAAAACCTGCAGCACCCTGAGACAAATTGGAAGCACAAGCCTCAATAGGCAGCAATACTACAGATTAATTATGCCTTTTTAAAGGCCAGTATTGTCAATCATTTACTTCCTGACTTTCCTTACACGATTTTTTTAGCCTAACACATATATCTAGTGCTGCTGGATTTCATTTCTCCACCCCTACACAGCACTGATCCACAGAAATACAGCTGGTATTCTTGTTAGAAAAATGCCAACGTTATTTCAGTAACCATGCAAATAGCTTCTAAGCAGAATTTTAAAGTCTGTAGTATGCAAATGAATGAACAGGTTTCTTGCATTATACTTGTTCATAGGAAAGGAAAATAATAACCACTTAATGGAAAATATTTTTCATCTCACCCACAGTAGTCTGAAATTTTCCTAAAGTAAATAGCCAAAGTCTATTCTGTGCCTTTGCTTGCAATGAAATTGTGGGAGGCAAGGACATGACCGGGATGGACAGGAGCAACACCAGCTCCACATACATTCTCTGAATGTTACACTATCTCATAACATCATTTTTAAATGGTACTGAGTCATGATTGTCAAGCAGCTTAAATGTGTTCAAAGACAAGCAATCACCTGCTTATTTTTTCCCATACAGAATTACCAGTGCGTGTTACAGATTGTGCCAGAGAATCTCTGGCACACAATCTGATGATGGTATACATAGAGCATAAAAATAGTTACTGGCACTTGTACCACAATCACAGAGAAGGCAAAAATTCCTTATTCCCCACCTCTCCAACAACACAAAAAGCTTTTTTTAAAAAAAAAAAAGAAAATTGCTGCTTGGTCTTTTGTAAAACATTATACGTGTACTGGGTTTCCATGGCCAGGTTTTGGTAGCAATGGCTGCAGGGGTGGCTCCTGTGAGAAGCTGCCAGAAGCTTCCTCCATGTCCAGCTGAGCCAATGCCAGCCAGCTCCAGAACAGACCTGCCACTGGCCAACCAAAAATGGTGGGAATACCTCTGTGATAACAGGTTTTAAAAGCAGGAACAAAAAATTTCTTGTATAGATGTAATTGTGGCCAAAGAAAAGCAGGGGAAGGATAAGTGAGAGGAACAACTCGGCAGACACCAAGATCAGTGGAGGTGCTCCAGGCACCATAGCTGAGGTTCCACTGAAACCTGTGGTGAAGACCATGGTGAAGCAGCTGTACCTCTGCAGCCCATGGAGGTCATCAGGGATGCAGAGATCCACCTGCAGCTATGGGGAGACCCAACTGGAGCAGGCTCCTGGCAGGGACCTGCAGACCCAAGGACAGAGGAGCCCACATTGGAGCAGGTTTCCTGGTAGGACTTGTGACCCTGTAGGGGACCCAGGTTGTACCCAGCTGTGCCTGAGGAGCTGCACCCCGTGGAAAAATGACCCACATTACAGCAGTTCATGGAAAATTGCTTGTGAGGTGGGCTCACTCTGGAGAAGTTCAAGGAGAGCTATCGCCCAGAGGGAACACACGCTGGAGCAAGGGAAAGATTCCTTACCCTGAGCAGCAGCAGGAACAATGTGTGGTGAACTGACCATAGCCCTGCTTCCCTGCACTGCTGAGGGGAAGGAGGTAGAGCTGGGAAGATGCTTTAAGGTCTGCTTTTAATTCTCATTACAAATCATTTACTTCTGATTTTCATAGTAAGAAATTCAAATAATATCCCAAAATTGAGTCTCTTTTGCCCTGACAGTATTTGCTGAGTGATCTCAGACCTTATCTCAATCCATGAGCCCTTCATTATGTTTTCTCTCCCCTGTCAATGTGCAGAGGGGAGAGACAGAAAAACTTTGGGGGATGTTTGGCATAGAGGGACATCCCAGAGATGAGACTAGACTTTTTGGGGCTGAAACGCAGGAACATAAAGGAAACCTGAAACCCAGGAACATATTATCATCCTTTGAGAAAAGGATGGTAATTGGGAGAGGCAAAAAGGAACTCTGCCTCAGCCAGACCCAGTGCAATCCTTAATACTCTCCTTCAGCACCAAATTCTCAGCAGTAACAGGTATAGGGCATCCAAGGTGATAAGCTGCCTATTCCTGGTGCATACCAATATGTAAATGTTGTGCTCTTTCAAATGTTGGTGAGAACAGAGACTTGAGCAACCAGCTGTTATCAAAAGCCAGTGTCTATACTGCTACTTACTAGCAGAAAAATGAAACAGGCAAATCGTAAAAACTCTCAGGGACAATTGACAATATCCTTACCAGAGCCATAGCACAGCACTGAGCCTTTTGAAGCATTGGTCGCCCTTTGCTTCAATAAGAAAATTGTATTTGAAAATAAATGGCATCATATGGAGCTTAGTTTAGCAATTATTCACATTGCAGTAGAAACTGGAGCACCTAAAAGAGTTCAGGGGTCTGTTGTATTCACCACAGTAACTGGAGATAATACAAAGTTCAGAGAGCTTTCAACCTAACAAAAAAAAAAAAAAAATAGAGTTGCACAAAGAGAAAAAGGAGCATGAAAAATTTATCCATGGCCCCACAATGGCTTGCAGGGAGGCAGGAGAAGAACAGCTGGCTCCCTCCATGGGTCCCTCTGCCCAGCCTGGAGGCAACAGGCAGGGGTGGACTCCCTGCCTGCCCTGCTGCCCAGCAGTGGAGGAGCAGAGTGAGCTGCACCAGGAAACAGAGCCCTGGGAGAGCAGAATATGCTTCCAAGAATAAATGCTAAAGGATTCTCAGGTCCATGCTCTGTGAAAATAGAGCACCTACAAATAAGACATATGGGAGAGTTGTCTGCAGTGAGGGCTGTATAACAACAGCAGTTTCTGAACTTACCAAGTTTCTGAGAGCAGGTGCTTGAATTATGCCAGCCAGTTTGATAATTAATTAGCCTCTTTGTGTGCAAGGTAGAATAAAAGGAAGTCTCTGAAGGCCTTGCATAAGGTTTATTTCACACCTGCAATCCCAGGTTAGCAAGAGCAGCACAGCAGCCCTTTTCCTTAACCTGCCATTAGACATAAAAATCACATCTGAAAAATACCAACCCATGAGGATAAAGTTTGCCTCAGTCAAGTATTTTCAGGGGCAAGAAGGCAGACAGTGTGTTCCAGCAATATGCAACACATCTGCTGACTCTGCATGCACAGCTGTGCAAGCCACACTGCTGCTACAGTCAACCTTGGAACCACAGGCAGCAAGTCCTTGAGAGGCATTTTACATCCTTTGCTTTCACTTCTTCTACACCTTCTCCCTCAATCATTGTGCAAGCAGAAGTCAGAAATCTCAGGCCCTATCTGAAACCAGAAATCAATAATAATTTGGTAAACATTATAATAAAAATTAAACAAACTTGGAAAAAAAGGACATAATTATATTCAGTGTTGCCTCTCGGCATAGTCTTTATGTGACTTAATATCCACTGAGACACTCAACAAGGTAAGGAAAAACGGGGCAGCTTTGGGAATGGGAACAGACTCTCCCCACATCAGCAACAATTAGGTCCTTTACCATTATTTACAGCCAAACTTCAAGTTAAACATTTGAACAAATTCCATATTGTTAAGACAGTTAGATAATTCAATGTTTGACCAATTTTCCAGGTGATGCTGAATAGGCCGATGTAGACACAAATTCTTGTGTGGATGAAGAGGTTAAAACTGGAACCTGCCACTAAAAAAACCTGGGTTTTTTCTAGGAATAGGAAGTTAAGGTATTTTGTTGTATCTTTAATTTGAAAAGGCCTCCTCAGTATTCATATCCTTAACCAATTAAGTTCAACTAACTTCAGATTGTCATATGTGCATTATTTTAGATTTTTATTTTCCATTTAATTTAAACTCTCTACATGTGGTCAGTTGGTCCAAGGTTACCTTCTGCAATGCCCCGGTTAGAAGTCCAAAATAGACCTAGGTACAGGACCTTCCTCTTGTTTTTTTTCAGTGACCATTTGGTGATTAAATCTGCAAGCTGTTGTCTCTCCAATGTGTGTTTAGCCTACCACTGTTAGTGGCATTTGTTCTCCAAACTATATTTGAGAAGTGAAAGTTTCCAACAGTGAAACAGTTCCCAGTTCTCTTTCTCTCTCACAAATAACAGCACTGAACTTTCCAGACACATCCAAGTCTAGCCTAGAGAGTTTATGACAAGATCCTAATGTTTCTGGGGTCCCTTGCCAGCTCTAAGCTGAGTTCTGCAGGGTGGAAGAACATTTAAGGGGTTTTTTCAGTCATAAATGCCAGTGGCAGAAATTAATCTTTTTTTTTTCTTAACTATAGCTTTATTGTGTTTCCTCAGCCAGGGTATGACTCCCATACAGCCCGAGTTTTCCAGAGTGAACTCTTAATTCTTAATATTGATGTGAACCTGTTCTCACTTTCTGCTTTCCCACTATTGTTTGGTTTAAACTAGAATGTGGTGACTTAGGAATAACCTTTTTCCTCTCCACAGGGAGAGTTCCTGAGACTGTTTTGTTTTCATGCCCTAGCTTGTGTAAACTCTGTCATGTGAGCCACATTGGTATAAAATAAATGGCTTATTTGCAAGATAAAAGGAATTCATTGTCCTGTTCAGATTCAGCCAAATATTAAAACTGTTGATCCACACAGAGTCTAAATCTATTATTTTTACATCAGTGCCAAATGAATGCTGGTTTAAATATTCATTGTATGTGGGTTAAGTGGCTGTTACAGGCTTTATTTACGACAGAGGTGCAAGGTGGCCTGGAACAATGTACTTTGCAACTAATGACCATGAAAAGGACACGCATTTCAGTTTGTTATTGTTCTTATTAATAAATAAAGGAACCCTCAGAGCCATGGAAAGCAGATAACATAGCACACAATGATTCACTGCCAGCTGGAAAACATTTAATAAGAAAAAGCTGAAAAACAGGAACGAAAGACAGGCCAACTGCAAGAGAGGGGAAAGAATCACCAACACACAGGAAGAGGATTGCAAAAGCCTATAATGTGAGGTTCATCAGAAATCTGTGGCATTATCCTGAAGCTGGGATGGGTACAAGAGCTGTCTGAAATAAATGAGGAACCTCAGACTTAAGTTTTTTGCACTGAAGTCTTGTTAGTGTCAATAAGAAAAATCAGACCAAAATCTGACACCTTCATTTTCAGCTAATGGCCCAAGGAAGGGCATAACAGAAACCCAGAACCTGCCTAAAGTTGTCTGGTTGTTTAGAGTACATCAGACTGCAACTACTCAAAAAGAATTTTTCCCATTAGACATGGTTTTCTTAATCTTGGGTCCTCGTTTTGTTTTTCCACACAGGTTCTTAATTTACACTCCAGTTTGTTAGCCTGTGTTTTTGTAAAAGCATTTCTGTGGGTTTCCTATTTTTTCTCTAAAAGGTTGGTTACTCCATTTTTGTACCTTCAGGGCATATTTCCCTTTCAAGCTGGTTGTTGCCCATAAGAAATAAAAAAATCGCCGTATAATCTCCAGCTAATCAAAGATGGAACTTCCTTATCCACCATATTAAAGCTAACATAGCCTCTGCTTCACATAATGAGAAAAATTGGTATCTTTCTTCTGCTTTCCACTTATTTTTCTCTAGGGTGCAAGGCTGAACTAGCATTGGCATTGATGTGGCTCAGCAGCAATCATATGCAACTCTCAAAACCACCAGAATTAGGTGCCCACTCAAACTAGTGGACCAAAAGCTGTAGACTAATAACTTAAATACACATACAGCAATGTGTTTTATGTGCTTAAAAATGATGAAACTCTGTCAAACATACTTGCTACACTGGGAATTTTCAGGTGAAACAAATTTAACTGGAAAATTTAGGATCACTGAGCCTGAAATGCTTTCTAAAAATATCTAAGTTGCCACTGATGTTTAACAAAACCAAGACAGGTCCCAAAAACTTAGCCTGATAGTCTTTGGGCTTTTCAAGTCTTTTCCAGCCCCTGCTATAGAACACCAGAGGTGTATCATCTGTGTGATAACAAAGTCTGGGTGCACTGGAAATTTAGATCATGTATACTGAGGAACCCTAAACCCTAATTTCTAATCTCAAGGACTTTGAGAACTCAACTTTGAGGTTTCAGAAATGATGTAATATGCACACTAGGAAATAATCCCATTTCAAATAACTACATGAGAAAAGATTTTGAAAAGCCTTAAAAAAATCTCATTTGTTTCAGATATAACTAAAACACCAGCTGCTGATATTTCACATTGATCAGAAGTTCCAGCTTCAGAGCACCACCTCTCAGGTATCTTGCTAAAGTGTACTTTATTGATGCTGCCTCAACAAATAAGTATCCTTCTTTTCTATGCTCATTCTATCAAAAAAATTCAGAAAATTATTTTGAGCTGCTCTTTTTCCATTAGTAGCTACTATGGAATGCTGAAAAGCCCCCTACCCCTTCCTTGCTGATCTATTGTGAAGAGAGCATTTTCTTTCTGCCAGTGCTTTCAGCTGGCTGGGTGTGTGGAGGTCAGGGATGGGTGGTTCTCTCTGCAGGCAGAGCCAGTCTGCAAACCACAGATACCACTTCCCTATTGTCTTCTGGTCCAAGCAGGAGCATGCTTTTCTAATCTGTTACAGGATGAGAAGCAGCTCACTCTCTAAGCAAAAACTTTTTGAGGACACCTGAAAAATTATATTAACCCATTGTCTAGGGAGGGACATTTTCAACAGAACTTAGATTCAAAGAGAATACTTCACTCAGATGCTGCCATTAAGGCTTTATAACATGTAGTCAATCTCTCTCTCCTCTACATATACAATCAGCAAGCTGCCAGAAAAAGCTTTTTCATGTGATTCTCTAAAACTGTTTTTAGATAAATTTCTAATACTTTATGTGTTATTAACATTTTCTTTCCTTTTGATCATTCCTTGCCTTTCACTTCTTTCACTTCTAAAGTGATGTGCTGTAAGGATGGGAACACAAATTTCCAACCTGCAAGTAGTTTTCTGTTTGTCTATTTATAGAATACTTTTGTCATCAGGTGCAGTTCCCTGAGAAGCCTGAACTGTCACAGCAGAGTATATGATCAGCTAAGGAAAGAATCAGATCCCACCCTGGCCAGACCCACACAACAACAATACAAAACTTCACCTCTCTCACCTCTGTCCCTGAACTCTGTAAGGGACCATTAAGCATCACATGGAGAAAGCAGTTACTTCAATAGCAAGTGAATGTCATTATAACTGAAAACTAAAATTGTCTGAGGTAGGTTCCATTTCAGGTAAAATCACTAACTAACAGTTTCCAGCAAGGGAAACAGGACTTCTAAGACTCCAGTGCCATAGCAAACATATAGCTGCACTGTTAAGACAAGTTTCTTGCTGTTTCAACCTTTTCTTTCTATTCATTTTAAAACCAGGTGTAAAAAGCCTGAAAGCAGAACATTGAATATCTACTTAAAAGTCAACTATTTTCAAACTTCCAGTTCAGCAAAAATTTCAAAACTAATTTTTTCTTGTTCAAAGTGAGGTAGTCCCCATCCTAGCATTTACATTTTCAGGGAACCAAAAGCATGTTTCTTTTTTTTTCTTTTTTTTGTCTTCTATGTACTTCTGCAGCTGATGATAACTAGAATACATTTAAATTACAAATAATTCAGGATCAGTGTCTGAAAAATCAAGCCAACCTAGGAAAAAAAAGAAAAAAAAATTCAAAGCAAAATCAAAACAGGCAGCCCAGCTGGAGCTGAAATTTCATCCTACTTTCTTATTCTTCCTACCTATCTTCCCTCAGCTTCATTTCACTCCACACTCCATTTCACAAGAAGGAAACAAACAGCCCCCAAATGAAGCTTCCTTAAGGAAGCCCATTAACAACTGGATCAGTTTCCACTAAGTTAACTCAGACTCAATGGGTCCTTTGCCCACAGAGCAAGTCTTGTCGTTCAGAGCTGAGTATTCCAATGGCCAGGATTAGAGGACTTTATAATCTTTATAACTTTTATAACCTGAGTGTTCTTTGGCTGCCATTTTAATTTGCTTCCTATCCAAAAGATTTTAGTGAATTATGATAATCCTTCAAAAGCAAAGTCACAGCAGCAGGTAAGAAGCAATGAACCTGCAGGGAGGGAGGCACTTCTGCTGCAAGGAGGAGAGGAACAAAGAAAACTCCATGAGAAGCAATAAGTAAAATATTGGGAGGAGCGTGTGGGTGTGTGTGTGTGTGTTAAAAAACAATGGCAGTAGAGCTGGTAATTGCTGAGAATGGCAAGAAGCAGGCAAAAATCATAAAACAGGAATGGACAGAATGGCCACAGCAAAATATTCTGCTGGGGAAATTATAAAGGGTTTTGACAGTTGAAAGTTCTCAGGGATTTTTGACAGTGCACGGCAGTGCCTTGTGACAGCAGGGCACAAATGCATAGTGCACACTCTGTGACAATGTATAGTCTGTGACAATGCATACCACCAAATCTTCCTTTTCAGTAAAGATACATAAACTGCCAAAGCAGTACAGCACAGACAGGAAAAGCAACTTGCTGGGGACAGATACCCAGCAGTCTGGCAAGGAAAGCAGGAGCAGTCAGGAGCTGTCTGGATTCACAGGACAGATCCCCCCAAACAGCCCATACCATCTCCCACACTTTGCTGAACACTTCACATGCCAGCTTACACCCAACCCACCTTGGTACCAGTGCACATCCTGCATTTATTTAACAACACGTTGGCTACCTACACTGACAGTCCCCTGACAGCTTGCACAAGCCATTCAAATGCTCAAGAATTACATGTTCCTTATGAAAATTGTACCAGTCCTCATCCCCAAGTTCCTGGTGACACTCAAGGTGAAAACTGTGGCCTCGTTATCTTACTCAGTTACAGTAAGAAAGAGTGTAACATCTTTCTACTGCTCTCCAGGCAATTTGCACATTTCCTGAATGTAATTTTGAATGCTAGCAACAGCCAATCCCTGTCACACAGAAAGCAGCAGATAAAATTTTAAAAAGAAAAAAAAAGTCAAAATACACATGTATGTGCCTAGAAGGACAAAAATGTTATGAGTGTCTCTGTCAATAGATGGATAACAGGAAGAAATGTTAGAGACCTACAGTGATAAGAAACTCTAAAATAAAATAAGAATATTTAACAGGGTCATATATGTCTAGATACTTGGATTTTTTAAATACCAAATTATTCATAATATGACAGCAACCTGTTTCACAAAGTATATGGCTCTGATATACATAGATGAACAGCATATGCAGATACTTACATGAGTACATGCAGTGCAAAACCAGTTGATATCACATTTTTAGTGTAACTTCAAATTTTTGGAGGTTTGTAAACAAAGACCAAGTTAATTAAAGTTATAAAGCCATCATTAACAAATCTTTTTCAGCCTGACATGAACAGTGTTAAATTCAGGTAACACTTTACAACCTCTCTTTAACACTGCAGAAGACAACTTGCACACATATCATAGCTCTAGGATGAGCATTTACTCTTCCTAGCACAAGTTGCCAGCCTCTGCTCCTCTCCTGGGTGATGTTGTCAGCATTGTGCCCTCTTCACAGCCTCCAGACTGCCAATCCTGATGACCATGATGCATTACTGGAGTCATTTGCAATCTAAGTGACACCCACATTATTTTTATTTACACAACTGAACTTTCATTTTCACAAGAAACCCTTGCTTCTTTTCTACTAGAGGGATAATGCTGACATTCAAAGAAGTTGCACATTTCTGTCATGTCCCTTGAGAGGCACATAAACTTCAGCAAATGAACAAAAATAATAATCATCTTTTCTATGACTTTTCCTCTCTTTAGTACCTTCCCTCTTTCCACATCCTTACTACAGTTTTACTGTATAGTTATATTTCTATATTTCTTTCACACGTTTCCATTTTTCTTCCTCCACATTTTTTATGCTCAAATGCTGTCTAATATTTATTTGAATAGTAGATGTTACCAAGAGGAATAAGTCATGTTTAAAGCCACTTTTAACTCGCTCATGCATCGCTAGTGAATGACTTGTGACAGTGGTTTGTAATAATACTGTTTACAGAAGCATTTTTGAATGGTTTTCAAAAGGAACATGTCTATCATCTCTCAATTTCACAGAAAACCATGAATAAGAAAATTCTCATTTGAGTGTCTACCACTTCTCTTAAGCTCTCTGAAGAACAAAGCATATTGCCTCTGACAATTTTACTTATCTTTAATCTGCTCCTGAAAAATCTATTCCAATTATCAAGAGAAACACCACATAAAATCACTACATGAACCATAAAGTCACAGTAGAAGCCAACTCTTCTTCCTCACAGAAAGAGCAGTTGGGCTTTGGGCTGGGCTGCCCAGGAAGGTGGTAGACTCACTGTGCTTGGAAATGTTTAGGGAAAGACTGGATGTAGCACTTGGTGTCAAATTATAATTTACAGGGTGGTGTTTGGTCATAGGTTAGACTTTATGATCTCAAAGATCTTTTCCAATCTAGCTGATTCTGTAATAACAAGGAACATCCAGAAAAGATATCAGGCTAGCATGTGAATAAAAGAAAAAACCTAGAAACTGAGTTGTGATGTCCTCTCACCCTTTTGCTGCCTTATGAAATTATTCAGAGAAATTCATACACAGAGAAACCAGAACCAGGTAAACAGCCTGAGCCTGCATACATAAAGAGTTTTTTTATGGTGACATACAAAAATGAGACATTGAAATCAGTTGGCTGAACCCAGTAGTTAGATACAGCAAACATGAAAATGCTTCCAAGAACCAGAGGCAGACTTGGTTGCAGGCCATGAAGCTGCTTGCATTGTTTGATATCTTTTGAAAAGACTGAGATTTTCATTTGTTTGAAAAGTAAATGCATTTGGCCTTCATATTCACTATAGCAGGTGAACTCTGCTATAGTGGAGCTTACTGCAGCAGGCTGGAATGCAGAGTGGGATTGAGGGAGCACCCAACCAGACTGCTGGGGCACCTTGAACACAGGCCCTCTAAATGTCTGGAAATTGCCCAAAAATCTTCTTCCCCATTCTGAGAAAAGTCATTATGACAACATTCATTCATAAATGTGCCATGTGCAATGCTGCATTCAAAATAAAGCTTAGGATGCTAGTCATGGAAGTGAATCAAAACGTTCGTTGCCTTTTGAATTCTGTGCCAAACCTGCTACTGCTTTTCCTGAAAAATTTCCTGTCTTTAATAAGGAGTTAAGATATTAAAAATTTTTGAAGTCAATTTCCTTACATCTTCATGGTCATTTTTCCTTCCATGGGAAATACAGACTTGTATCTGTTCTCTTTTTTATAACTTCCTACTTAATTAATTATTACCCTCCATATATTTTTTTTCCATTTACATATTTTTCCTAGAAACACATCCACTCATGTGTAATCCACATGGCAAATTATTTCTGTTATCAGAAATATTTTTATATTATTATCACATATATCAGTTTATTATTATCACGTTACACAAATGACTGTTACAAGAGGTAAGAAAAAAGCCAGAAAACCATGAAGACACCCATCTCCTCCCAGCACCCTTATTATTGCCATCATACTCTAGGCTTTCATGTTGCAGGGACGTGGTTTAAAACTTCCCCAGTCCCAAGACCCAGTGTGCAATGCCATGTACCACAGCACACATTCAGGCCATGTAGGTCGTCTCTGTCATGAGGAAAATGACAAGCAGACAAAAGGAAAAGGTGAAAAGACAGGAAAGGTGAAAAGACAGGAAAGGTGAAAAGCACTGCCTAGGAGAGTAGTAGAGGTCTAGTCCCTACCACCTCACTACTGTTTCCACTCAACTGATTCTTTGTGTGCCAAGACAAGTCTTGGATCATTACTCTTTTTTAATTAATTTGTGCTGCATCTAAATATTTTTAAATTCTTATTAAAGGACCGCTTATTGATGAGTTGTTTTTATAGCTGCAAAACATTCAAAAGAGGCATATGCTTCAGCAGAGGCAAAGAGAACTATAACTTAGAGAAGACTGACTTTTGCATGACAATTTTTTACTGGAGGTGATTGTGGTTTGAAAACTCCTACTTTCATAACACAAAACTACCTTTTTCTTAATGATCTTTATAGTACAAATGTATCTCTTTGAGCTGCAGTCAGCTGAGTTACAGTACTTCAGCATGTTACACTTTCTTATAAAGCTTCTAATGATTGACTGTCAGAGTAGTTAGATAACAATCTTCTGTGAACTTGCAGACTACACCTAGCAGGTACTCAGATCTGAATTATTCATGGACAACGAAAGCAGAATTACTTGCATTAACATTTTACATGGTGCTTTTAAGGCTAACCTAAGGAAGTTATCTTGAAAGGGATTAAATACTCTGAGTGGAATACCTTGTCTCTTTCTATGCTTGACATCATTTGTAGTAGGGTGACTGTTGACTGTCTTAAAACAGATGTGTTTGTTTATTTACTTACTGTATTCAAGAATGAATAGTGACTTACTTTAGAAAACATCTTTTAAAAAATATAGCTTGTCTCCTTTCAGTGAATTTAGTCAGATTAAATGCAATGGAAAATTCGCTAATAGGATAGATTGAAAAAACACATTCTTGAAATCCACAGTAAGTCTTATGGTGCTCAGATGTTATTTTTAACTACAGCAGTATTGTCAGGAGGTGCCATATGGCATTTGTATGGAATGCATCACCCCACTACGTTGTGACCTTCTGATAGGAGACAAAAAAATCTGCCAGCTTTGGCACTCCCCACAGTGATGGCCTGTCTTCCTCATCTACGACCAGCACCAGCGCCGTCCAAGAGGTCGCACAAGGGTTCTTAGCCCTCATCTCCCTTCAAGTAACTCTCCCAACAAGTGAGCAATAAACCTAAGATTCCCCCCCTTCTTCCCTTCCTTATTATATCATGAGCTTCAGTATTTACTCGCTGACCAGGACTTACTAAAAAAATTGTCCCAGGAGCAGTGGAATGTTTTACTTTTGCTGAAGAAGCTGAAGCCTCCAGTCAGAGCTCCTGGTAAGGCAAAAGACTGATCTCCTTACACCCCTCAGTTAAAGCAGTTAAAGCTAAAAGTCATCCTCACACAATAATATTTTGGCTTTTTGTGTACCCATTTAACCAGAAGTAAATGGGCATATTTTGTTCTGGCTTGGCCTCATTGCACTGTCCTCATCACTCAGTAAACTCCAACTGCAGGGAACACATCAAGTTCAGAATCCACCCTAAGGAAGAGAAAACCAACACACAGGGGTTACTACCACATGAAAGACCACATTCCACAGATATTAGGAATATTTGAAGGCCAAATGTGGAGAAAACCTAAAAAGAATAAAGAACTTAACTAGAAGACAAGCCAAAAATACCTGCACAATGTCAGTCCCACACAATGAGCTGCTCAATCAGTCTTCTGCCAAGGACTCCATACCATTATTTTGGTCTGTACATCATAATCCAAACTTTTAATTTACAAGCAGATCGCTTTACAAAGAATGTAAGTCAGGCCTTAATTTAAATTTATTATAGACTGTCAGCAATTATTTTATCTGAAACTGAATTTGATGCATTTTTAGCTACATGTATTTTATCTGTATTAAGCATACTTCTAACAGCAGTTCATATTTGTAACAGTAATATAAAAATACCTTTTTTGAAAAAAATACACTGGGAACTGTCTTCAAGAATTTAAGAGCATTTGTAGTATCTCATTCAGCTGATTTGAGGAAAACCAGCCAAAAACCATAACTCTAAATTACATGACTGCTCTTTCACTCACCTGCAGACAAATATCAGATTGCAGATTTGGATTTTTTTTAATTGACAAAGGCATGGTGTCATAAGAAAAGACATTGCATGAGCCTACTGCAGTTCCAAAAAAAAGGCAAAACCCTGCTGAAACAACTAAACACCTGTACTCCACATTGCTACTTAGTTCCACCATGTCAAGATACAAGACACACAAACCAGAAAACCAAAGGACCCTTCCTGCACTCCCTGTTATTGTTCTAAAGCTGTTAATACTCATTAATTAGGTAAATGGAGGCCTTTGAGGGCATGGGTGGTGCCTTTGTCGACTTTGCAAATGAATTACACTTCCCACACAGCCCTTCCTTTTGCCTCCCTAATGTTTCTCTGTACTGCTGACATTAGTATCAGCTTCCTTGTGTCCTGCTTCCCTTCAGTCCTCCTGCCTGGCTGATGAGCAGCAGCCTCCCTTTGGCACCCACAGCCCTTCACTGTCAAGCACAACAGCTGTTTGTTTTGTCAGAGTCACAAGCTTAGTTGGTTTTCCACAAGCAATTTGCTTTCACATTTGAAACGCTTGAGCCAATTTAATAATTGTGAGTGATAACCTGACAAACTTTTTCCCACTGAAGAGGGAACACGTTAGACTTGCCAAAATAGAGCAATGTTTCTTCATCTTCAATACCAATTTGCTTTACTCCTCAGATGATGAAAGCAGCTCCAGTCACTAAGTACTGGACCGTGAAGAAAACCCACAAGAATGTGAAAGGCCCATCTATTATTCAAGTTTCTCTGAGACAGACTTGTGGTGAATAAACCTTGGTCCCATTTAACACAAACCACAAGATAATGAAGAGTTAGTAACCACCCAGCAGGTGATCTACAATTATAGAGCCCTTAAAGTGGTAAAAAAGTTCAACAGAAAGTTATTCTCCTATCAGCCATGTGGGTTTTTTAAAGAGGTACATTTTTAAAGTACGTTACTTTACTTTTTAAAACCCTACCATAAGTACTTTCTACAGATTTTATATGATATACAAATCAGAAGTTTCGTTTTGCACGGAGAAGTGATGCATGGCTGTGCAAGAGGAGCTGAAACAGCATGTGCTTGGCTCTATGGTTTTGATTTATTTCGTTAAGTTGTGAGAAAACAAAGGTTACCTCAAAATACTGTAGCACATATGTTCATAGAGTTATTTTTAGACTTGCATAGATTTCACCTAAGAAAACAGGTTGGCTTATGCTGTGCTGTGTGTAAACAATACTCTGTGGGCCTGAACATACCTGAAGAGTCTATAAGTGGTGTGATTTCATTAAAAAATTAAATGATACAGCAGGGAAAGATTCATACTTACTGCTGTATTGCCAGCATCTGCCTACAACTCTTCAATATTCTGACAAGCATCATGATGCTATTGATGCTGTCACTTTTAATTAAACTTAAATTGATGTGTCCCATGTTTGGGGAAGGTGATTTTTACTTTTTAGCATCAACTGTTTGTGCTTTTGAAATCAAAATATTCCAATTTAATTTTAATTTTTTCTTCATTATAGACTGCAAATATCTAGTAAACATTCATTTGTCTTCTGCTAAAAAATTTTATTGTGGAAGGGAATGACAGATTAAATGGCTTTTCTACAAGCAAATTTACTCAAGGGTTGAAATAGTGAGGATATCATTACTGAAAAAGTTCCATTCAATCATTTGGTAATAGGATCCACCCCCATTTTCCTTCACTTATCTAATAAAAATTTGTGTCAGTGCCAAAATTTTCAAAGCCTTGTTTGTGTTTCAAGTAAAATGTATTTGTTAACTTAGGAAAATACGATAAAACAAGTTCTGTGCTTTTCCAGAACAAGATCGGGAAGCCATGTTCCTGTGGCTTTCTCAGATTGGAAAGCTTTTTATCACAACTGAGTAAAACTTTAATTATTTAAAGCAGAGGCAATGCATATAATAGTTAAACAGATTCAAACAGTCATGATCTTTTTGACAACTATTAGCATTCCAGACAAATAACTTCACATATGATCAACAGAGGCTGTTGTGTATGTGTTCTCAATAGGTTCTCTTTATACTGGACTTGTTCTAGTGCAGACTTTTACAGTTTCCCCTGCATTTGTTCTGTGAAAGAAATTAAACCCAGAAGAACTCACTCTCTGCTGCTTGCTCAATGATTCAAGCTCAAAACCACTACAGAATATACTGGGAGTAAT
This sequence comes from Setophaga petechia, assembly GCA_024362935.1. Taxonomy (NCBI): domain Eukaryota; kingdom Metazoa; phylum Chordata; class Aves; order Passeriformes; family Parulidae; genus Setophaga; species Setophaga petechia. Next base: position 115,996 of record JANCRA010000026.1, read on the forward strand.
AGAGACTGAGAGAACTTATGGAGAGAAAATATTGTGCCATGATGCATACTCATGAGAGCCCACACGCAACCTAAATCTTGGCCTTTTCCAATTTTCACTGCTTAATTTGTCAACTTAAATTGCATACCATTATATTATAGCAAAATAAAGAATTTTTCTAAAACATAATCATAAAAACATTTTCTTTTTACCTACATATGTACTTTTCAATATTTGCCAGCTGTCTTTATCCTCTCAGGTTCTGCAGGTTTTTTTTCGGCACTGGCTGCTATAATTCTAGCTAAGTTAAATGAGGAACAAAGTTTAAATCCCTAGTTTTGTAAATTCAGTTGCCTAAGAACACAGCTGTGTACCTGTGTGAGGTGCCCCATTCAGAGACATGAACCTGATGTTTAGCCAACATCTAGCCATGTTCAGCCAGTTTAGCCTTGGAAAAGACAAAGCAACCTTGCTGCAGGCTCCACAGGGAAGCGTAGGAGCTCTGGGCTCTGTGTTTCTTGCAGGGGACCTCAGCCTGCCTCCAGGCACAGTGGGCAGTCACCCATGGAACACTGCAAAATGCTGCTGATGATTCCAGCTGCAATCTCAGCTCCACCAGCTGTTGCCAGGCTGAGCAGCAAACGGGATGAGAGCAGTGGAGTGACTGTACCACTCTGTTTTGAGTTCTTCTAACATCAGCCTGGGGACATCTACTTATCATTTGCAGAACATTTTAATATTGTGAAACTTATTGAGGATGACATCTAATTACATTAAAGGTTGAATATATGATTTAAAGGTAATGTATCTCAAATGTAAACAAAAATGTCTTGAATAGAACACTTGAACATTTAAGATGACAGCTATTATCTTTCTTCATTCAAAATTTCACTTTTCTGCCATTTAATTTTATATATATATATACATATATATATATATATTTGATGCCTTTCTTGCTCACTGAATTTCTAACTAGTATTTTCAGAAGTCTTTCTCCACTCTGATTATGACTACATGATTACTATCATTTGTGAGATGGAATATTTTAAAGCATAGAAGCGTCATTGATGGTGGTATTCACTTGCTAGGAAAACAGCCAGCTTCCCATTATTTCTCCAGTGAAAACATTTGACTAATGAAACTGGTGATAGACCAATTTTAAAGTCTCCTCTGGGGCACATTTCATGGCAATACAGCGTGCTTCCTTTCAGCCCATTACTATCCTCTCTAGATTGCAGGATGAGAATAAACTCAAAAGGAGTTCCAAGTCTGATTCTCGTTTAAAAAGTTTTTGGATCTCCAAAAGACTAGCAGATGTGCTGTTAACTTCTCTCATCCTCCTACCTCTCATAAACTCATAAAGAATTTTATCAGGTTATTAATTGCAATGAAATATCAATCATTACATAAATATGAAAGCATTTTACAAGGCTTTAAAAATCTGAACATTCTGTTCCTCTCTGCCAAACAGTAACAGATGTTGAGCCAGCTTTCAAACAGATCAGTGACATGGAATCAATGTTTGTTTATACATATCAACTCCCGAACACAAACATTGTCAGATAGGTTTGGTCATGATCTTTTTGACAAAATATTCTAGGTCTTGGTTCCTTTTATTTTTGGTAGAGATGAGGGCAAAGTGTTAGAAAATATTAATTTGCCAGAACCAAAATTGCTGGAAAGACATTACAAACTACTAATATCAACTCCCTAAAATAATTTAATGCACTAGCTTAAAATGTGTGACCATCTTTTAGGTCATACATGCAAGTGAAATATTTGAACTATAATATTTGAACTAGACTGTTAGGGCTTAGACAACACAATAAAAATTAGCTGCAGTATATCAGCCACATCAAATCAATTATCCATGAACCTGTTCTTCCCCATGTATGCATCAGAGCAAAGAGAAAAAAAATGTGACTTTAGGCAAGCTTGCATTTGCCAAAAGAGTTGTTCTGTATTCATAATTTTTTGTTGAACCATCAATACATATTTTGTTCAGATATCACAGTCTTTAGATTTTATTTGAGTTTTATTTACCAGTTAAAAATTCCATTAGATCATTCAACATCTTTTTGTATCAGCCACAAAAACTGTCCATCACAGGTTAAAAGGGTTGAGAGCTGCATGCTGTAGAGGTACTTCTATGCCCCATGAGCTGCTTCGCTTCAGTCAAATCTACTTCCTGTCCTCATCCTTGCAACTACACAGTGTCTCTCCCTCAATTATCAGTCTAGTTGTCTCCCAAATCACAGTGCAGTGAAAATCCTGAAAATGACTAATTTTCAAATTATATGTATTGAGTTTAAATTTATTTTTTTTTAATCTGAAAGTTTCCAGCAGTAATTTGCCAATTGAGGTTCGTTCCTACACGTTCCTTTGGTTTACCCAAAGATGCAATCAGTCTGCTCCTTTTTGAGAGAGTAGCACCTAGTGGCAATACCTGAGAACTTCACAGCACCTCTAGTACTCTCGATGGGAGGGGACAGTTTGCCATATCTCAGCATCCTTGCTTTCTTTCACTGAGCCAGAAAGAATTCCATGCAGATGGGTCAATGCTACTGATTTTACTCTCAGCAAAACTTGCATCAGGACTTAAACCAAAAGCTTACTTACTCAAGCATAGGACAAAAAATTATTCCCTCAAAACCAGGAATTTGTTCAGGGTACCTGTGGTCTTCAACAGATCCTCTGTTCAAGTATCAGCACTCTTCCCTCTGTGATTCCCAGCATAAATGAGCTCATCCTTATGGCACAGCTAGATGAGAGCTCTGGTGGGAGACATGCCTGTGGTCAGTCTCATGGAAGTGGCCCATGAGCCTGCTGGCTTGGCTCAGAGTTACTGTCCTTCCCAGAACTTCTGCCAGTGGAGCTTCATGTCCAAAATCAGTTGCTGGGGATGGCAACGCATCAGCAGTGGAAGCTGTCTGTTGTGACAACAAAAACTGAGATGCAGCTAGATGATGATTTAGGTGAACAGGACCAAGGTATCTGTTAGATCCTACCCAATAACTTGGTAACAGGAATGTGGAATTCTGAATGAAATATTATTAGTAGTAGTATTATTGTGATAAATTGCTGTAAATAAATTTTTCTATTCTTTATGGAAAAACAAAGCACACTAGAGCTGATCATTTTAAAATAAAATGCTGCTTTTACTTGTACTACCTTAGGAAAGCTCTCACAGGATAACTACTAGAGAGCATGCTATAATACAGACTGATTCATTTACGCTCTGTTAATGGAAAATTGTGTTTCTTGCTATTGTCTGAGACTGAGATAGGTGTTATAGGGTGTCCCTGAAATAATCAGTCCCTTCACATCTCTGCCATGGAGGTCAAGAAGGTTGCTGAAAGGAAAGATCCCTGTTCCAGAGAATCACTAGACAGATTTTCTTTCTATTCTCCTCTCAGAAACTGTGATGTAAGTATTTCACAATTTAAACTCTTATGGAAAAGCATCTTTTACACTATGCAGTTATTTTAAATTGTTCCTACTTGCACCATTCTAAAAATAATTTCCTCCAAAGCAATTTTAAGTTATATGATTTTCTTCTATTGCTCTTTATGTTTGTTATACAGCTTTTCAGATTTGCATTACAGATTAAAGAACTTCTCTCCTACAGAAGCCAAACTTGTACTATGTTTATGGCACCCTCCATCTCAGATTTATATTTTATGTGAATGTACATCAGGCAACTTAGCATGGAAATTTTATTTTGCCCGGGTACAGGAACAGAGCTTTCAGAAGCTGTCATAAACATGAGTCTCGCCCATGCTATTGAGTCCTTTTTTTTTCACATCTTTTCTATCTGTAGTACTCTGCCAATATCACTGCTCATCTGGATAGAACAGGATATTAAAATTGCAGCTAGGTTCAACGTAAATCTTTAAAACTTTCTCATATCTAATTTCATTCTTGTAGTCCTTTTCTGGGGTATTGCACTAAAAAAATTTTCTTCCTCCTTCCTTAGAAAACCCAGACTTGGATCTCTTCCCCCATTCTCCTTTGGGGTGTGTAGGAAATGCTTTGTAAGCATGTGCGTGGTTTTGCACTGCTGTAGACATATTTAGAGGTAATTTAAGAAACATAGTAGTCAGCAGTGATAAAAATTATTACCATGCAAGGAAGTGTTTAAACACCCCTCTCAGAGATACTGAAGTCAAACTGCCAGATACTATAAATTTCCATTCTTTTATTTATTCACTCTTCTAAAGAAAAAGAGCTTAACTTCAGCTATATTTGGTTTCGAGCCTTTCTGTCACTGACAAAAGATAGCAAAGATGAGTTAGGCAAGTGTCACTCAATGAAATTTATTTCTCTCCAACATGATAATTTTGAAGAAGGTATTTTGTGAATCTCTGGTTTCAGAAAGCATCATAACATCAGATGGGAAGAATCCTTGCAATTCTATGACAATGCAGACAACAGGAAATACCTAATTGCTGTTTCACAATATCTGGAACAGTCCCACCTTCAGCAATGAAGGATAATCTTTTACCAGAGGCAGTGCTGAGGAAAGTACCTGACAGAACTTAGGCAGGGAATGGCAATTAAGCATGTCCCCACAGGTAACATGTTGTACACTCTTGCCTGAGATGTCTGATGGAAAATTTTGGCTGAAAAGTATCTACATTTGAGGTTAACACAGACAAGGAGATGGATGATGTATGTGACAGACCATTTGAAAATGGAAAAATCTAGTAGCAGAGATAAAGTTTGCCCCTCACAAGCCTTATAGTCTGTGCCAACCATCCTCACCTCCATTTGCAAGAGGCCTATATTGTACAGTCCTTTCCTTGCATAGCCTTACCCTGATGCCTCTTGTTTTATTTCATTCAACTGTATTCAATTGAAACAACCTCACTGCTGATCTTAAAGCTTCTGTGTAGAAAATCACTACTGAAATTAATGGATGAGAAAGCAAATTACATTTGGATGGAGCAAAGCAAAATAAGAATTGCTGTAGCAGAAACTCTCAGAGTAACAGAGCTTTTCTGAAGAGCTCTGGAAATCAGAAATACAGTCATCCAAACAGATGCTGTCACCCACACCAACACTATTCTCCATGCCAGGAAATCTGTACTCAAACAGAAGTCATTTTTTTGTGTATTGCAGGGATGAGACATGATATAGCTATAGCCTGAACTGTGAATTTATTTTACCCCTGAAAGACCTCATTGCCTCTAGAATGACACTAAAGGATTACAGCCACTCTTTGCTGTTGCAGACTTTTCAGCTTCATGCATTTCCATTGACAGTGTCAGTAGGATAACCTCTGGCAAGATGGAGCCAAAGAAGAGAGATTCCATTCAACCAGCAATTTTTTACAGGAGAAAAAATTAAAAGGATTAAAAATAAATTCATATTATAAAAGCAGTTTAAAAAAAAAGTCATACAGAATACTTAAGTATGAGAAATTGCTCAGTAGCAGCCTCTGAAGCCCATAAGGGAGAAAGCAAGAAGGGTGTCAAAAGCAACTACCAGGTACATGCAAAAAAACCAGAAACACCATTCTGCCAATTGAACATGCCTTCAGAGAAAAAAAAACATTGTTTATATGATAAAGAATGCATAATTTTTTAAAACAGCTGTGTATAATTAAACTTGAATAATTTTTCACAATTGTACACAAATTCCATATATACTGGCAACTGAAACATTCATTAGAAAAACTTCTTTTGAATATACCTTCTGCTACAGTAACAGAATGACAACAAATCCCAAATTTGCTAAGCTGGAAGGGATCCATGAGGATCATTGAATCCAACTCCTCTTCCTGCACAGGACCACTCCCAAGAATCACACCATGTGCCAGAGATTGTTGTCCAAATGCTTCTTGAACTCTGACAGGCTGATGTTGTGACCACTTCCCTGAGGAGCCCATTCCAGTGCTTTAGTTTTCTCAGAAAGGGTAGAAGCTTAATTTTCCTGGATAGCTTTACTTCTCTAAAGTATGGCTGCAATTGGCCATATTTGCAAAAGCCATTTGGCAAAAAGTGAAAACAAGTCCACATAAAACAGGTGTATATGCACGCTTACAGCCAAAGGAGCCAAATAAATGTCAGAGCAAATTAAACATAGCAGGTTTATTGGACAGGGATGAGGTGAAGAAAATTATATGAATGAGCATTATCTGATTCAAAAAGAAACCCCAAACCTAGCAATGATCAAAAGGGCAAGAAACAAAACCAGCAATACAGGAGGGAGAAATAAATTGCTGCTGCATGCTAGGTCAGCACAGGCATCCAATCAAGCAGAAGGAACCATGCTGGGGTTCGCTGACAAAAAACATAGAGTTATTCAGAAAAAATCATAGTATCAGGAACACAATCTACTTTGCAGCAGCAGAAAGATGGAAATATGGAAGTGAAAGGAACTAATCTGGAGGATTGGGAGGGCAGAAAGGGCAATAGCAACTCACTCACGGGGAGACTGTAGCAAAGGAAGACTTAGAATAAACACCAAGATTCACAGATTAAACGTCTGGAACAGACTGGGACAACAGCTTGTACCAGCAGGGATGCTGAGGGTAGTAGGTGGAATAACACAGGACAGAGAAAACAAAGTTGAATGATATAACTACAGATGGAAGAATAATTGTCTTCATAAAACTTTCCTCATCACCAAGAGCAAAGGAAAAATTTAGGTATTATTATAATTTGCAGACACCACCGTAAAAGTTACAGACTGAACTAATACTTGGTCCACAAAACACTGTGACAGCCTTAACAGCTACACAGCACATAATTTAACCACATGGGGTCCCAGGTGATGAAAACTGACTTAAACATACAGACACACAATTCTTCAATGACTTAAACGACGAGGGAAAGGAAATCCATGAAATTGTGCTCAAATCCCATAACAATTCAAATTTGTACTGTAAAGTATCTACAAGTAAATTATTTTGCCTTTACCTGTTTACCTTCTCTCTTAATTTTCTAAGGAAAAGGCAAGGAACTCATTTTTGATGCAGATACATCTGACACCTTGAAAAACCCATCTTACGATTCGGACTTCGAGCTCTGACGGAATGTAAACACAGTGACAGCATGGATTACATTAATGTGAAGGAGACAATGCTCTTCCTTCATAATTAAATTCCAGCAATGAGAGCTGAAAGAACCAGCAAAGTCAAACACGTTTTCAGATAGTATGAAAACAGGTGTCTCTCCCCAGTGGTTGCTGCTGCCTCAAAGGAAAGCAAGATTTTAGTTCACGTGGCACTGCTAACACAAGATTGCCTGTGCCTGGCACCTGGACAGGTGAGTGCAGCTTCCTGCATGTTTGACAACTGGGGAGAGAGGTTATGCTGCTCTGGTTGCCTAACAGCTGAGGGCATTGATGGGCATTCATGTAAGATCAGCATAAGCAAGGCTGCCCAAGCTCCCTTCCTCAGGGGATGGGATGAGACCTCAAAACTGTTCTTTACTTTTCATCATATCCACTCTCAGAAGCATCAAAAGGTGCTGAGAGATTTCACATACTCCAAATTGCAAAGCAGCTTTAATTTATCTGCATCAAGCAAGAATCTCATGCAGTGCCACCTAGACTTAAGGTGCCAAGCCAAAGCTTGGGCATAGAATCTCTGGTGAAAAACATTGACTACATCCTGCTTATTTCTGAGTTTAATTTCTTCCAGTCTCTTGCTATCTCTTTTCCTTATTCTGTTTTACCAGCATTTTTTCCTTTGCCTCAACTGTTCTTCTTTGCTAGTTGCTGCTTTCCCTTAGTGCAGGTACAGCACACCCATGGTGTTTCCTCTGCAATTAAACTGTAAACTGTGGTACTGCACAGCCTGGCTAGCTTGGTGTTTGCTAAACAAAAAAGCAAGCTGCTCAACAAAAATTTTTTTAATCATTCACATCTTTCCGAGCAGCAGCGAAATCCTGGCACATCCTCTCCTGTGGACCTGTTACCCACTGCAGGTTCAAGTGCTGCTGGCACTCGTTAAGAAAGAATTTCATTGCTCTTTGGCACAAATGAAAGTCATATTCCTGGTGAAAGTGATTCCCTGATCCAGCTGGTAGACTGCCCAATCCTCCAGTTTCACATGAGAAGCAGCTCAGGTTAGCCAGGCTATTGGAATGATGAGGAACAGAGCACTGGGAAGTTTAACTTCATTTACTTCCCCCATCATGTGACAGACAGACCCATCTGCTGGGCTTCTGCTGGCCCAAACACTGAATTCCCCAGTGGCTGTTACCACAAATAACTTTTATTATTTTTCACTGGCTTGGGTTATTTTGCCATATCCCAAGTTCCCCTGTGTGCTAAATGCCTGGTGTTTAAAGTCAGAGTTTTTAAGGCAAGTCGCTATTTTTTTTTGGTGACACAGTTAAATGTGTGGGTGTTTTCATGGCAAGCAGTAGCCCTGAGGGAAGAAGAAACAGCAGGTAAAGGAGAAACTTAGTCCTTCAATGCTCATTACTTAACAGGTATTGGAGTTAAAACCATTAGGATACTTTAAAACCTGCCTGTAGTGAACAGAGATAAATGTTGCGGAGTCACTTATGCCCTCTATCCTGAACATTCAGTTCAGTAAAACAGCAGAATCTAGAATTCTGGAGCTGCTGAAGCCTAAGTGGATATTAGATAGTGAACACTCTTGATTGTTTTGAATTATTGTTCTATTTATTTTTAATTACTGTGTTATTTTGCCTAACTGTACTATTTTGTAGGCTGCTGTGATTTCAAGTAATTTTTCTTACTTTACAGCTTTGAAGAGTGAGTGAAAAATGTCAGTTTTAGCCACCAGAGACCTCAGTTTTGTAAAAAGGATAAAAAATCAGTGCATTCCTAGGATTTCTGCTCTGGACTGTCCCCATATTACATTGTGCTGGATGAAACTCAGCACAGTAACTGTTAGTAGTAGTTCTCCATCATCATTCTCTTCTAAACCAAAACTTTCCACAACATTCCAATGTTCAGAATCTCATACTTTTCCCAACTCTTCTCTTTCATTTACCTTTTTCCTTCTGATAGCTGTGTGATACTGTCAGCTTCTGTTCAGGTTCTCATCCACAATACCTCCCAGATTTTTTTAGTGAACTCCTAACTGCACAGTTGTTCTTCAGGGTAAAATCGAGGGAGCATCCTCCATTTTGTCATCATACTGATAAAAGCATTGAATTGTATTTCTGACAGGATGGATCCCTTAAGCATCCTACTTTGTTTACTCATCCTGTCTTTTTGTCCCGTGATTACTGAAATTCTTTGTTACTAGTTACAAGTAAATGTATTAATCTAGTTTGCTTGTGGAAATATAGTGCATATCAACAAGAAAGCTTTACTAAAGATATCCAACATCTGTTTCTTTTTTCTCTGCAGAGGCCAGTTACCTTGCCACCGGAGGAAGTTAGATTGGTTTGACAAGACTGTTTTCAACAAATACAAATTGACTGTTACAAGGCAGAAGTTTCCCACACATGTCACACAGGCTAATAAGATGCCTGTGAAAAAATGACATCAAGACCTTTAGCTTTTATCTAAAAGGCAATTAAAGACATTTCCTTGGTATTATAGAGGTAGCACCTTACTCATTTTGCATTTTAAATAGTTTTTCAAATGGCCCCAAACAGCCACATGAAAGAAAAAAGTCTGTAGGAAGACAGAGATTAATAGAACTAAGCTCAAGGATCTTTAGAATTTTAAATAGTACCCATAAACAACAGTGATCTTAACAAAAATGTCCAGGTTTTAGGGGATGCAACTCTTTATTGAGTAGAGGAAAAATATATATGTTCTTCTCAAACAGAAAAAAGCTATTTGAAATCTGAATGCTACCACTTCACCACAGTGGACCCTAGCTTTTATCCCAACAGCATCACCTCTGCTACTCAAAGTCACTAAACTAACCCAATTTTTAAATCAATAACAGGTTCCACTGACATCAGTGATCTCATGGAAATTTGTAACTTGTTTTTATAATGGACTTGACTGTCCTCTGGATTACTTAGTATTGATTTTTATATTAACTGTATCAGAAAGTTTTACTGAAGCCATTGTTGGCTGATATTAATATTAAAGAGTGAGAGAAGACATCTATGGTTTTTTTCTGAGATAGTCAGTTGTTTTTCACAAAATTCCAGAGTAACACTGAGCTAATACTATGTGCTCTCCTAAAGCACACATATATCAATCAATTAAGCAATTAAAGACTTAATTTTTTTGGTGTAACTGAAATATTTAAATTTTCAAGAAAATTTACATGTCCTGGATTTCCATTTCTAGAACCAGATTTTTTTTTGTTTTTTTTTTTCCAATCATACCAGCAAAAAATCCTGCAAAAAATCCTTCTTGATTCGAAGATCAACAGCAGCCCTGGTAGAGATTAAAAAGTGAGAGGTGGGAATCAAAACAAAAATTAAGCACTTTCTTGAGTTGAAAACATTCCTGATGATTCCTCTGGAAGCACATCTGAGCATTGCAGAGGAACCTGCTATCAGAGATGTGCATAAGCACCTTTATCTCCATATGCAACCAGGGAAGAAAATCCAAACACTTTTCTGTGTGAGAACACTAAACCAGCCCAGGTGACAACTAAAAACCCAGACAGCTTTGATTGTAAGGCTCATGCTGTTGAGATAAGAGAATTGGCTCTCACTCCACCTTGCAGCTTACACACCAGTGGTGAAAAGGCTTTCAAAGCTGTTAATTCTCGTCCCTACTGCTCTCTCCATGGGCTTTACTGCTGCAACCAACACATGTGGCATTTTGCCTGTTCTCCATGACATTTCTCTCTTTTTAGGCTTTTAAATCACCACATGCTTTCTCATCTATTTTTTCCAGGTCTGGAAATTAGTTTACTTGAATACAAGATTCATCAGCATGGGTAGTGGGAGAGAAGGGGATATATTAATGTCTTTGCAACTAAATATAAGGGAAGACTGCCTTTCTTTCCACATCTCATCTCTCAGTCAATACAGGAAGATAAGCATCCCAGGAAAACAATCCAGAGCACCTCCTACTCTGCAGGGATTATGTAGGTGTGTAAATTCAAAACCAATTAAAGGCTCAGTTAGATGCATCAAATCTCACAGTACAAACAACTCCCTTTCCTCTTCAGAGACAAAAGAGCATTTAGAGCTGGGTGAACAATAGGAAGGCTTACAGCCATTTTAGGAGAAGGCTGTCACACCTGTGGTGTAGATCTGTGTAGGGGTACAGGTTTGTTGTACCCATGCTGTGCTCCTGAACACAGCATCTGACTCTGCCTTCCCTGCACTGAAAAACAGAATTGAGTAAAAGCCATGTCATCTATTTAGACAGCTCTGTATTATTATAGACTATGTATTCCTCTGCAAGGTCACATTATAAATCCAGCTGCTCAAGAACTGAGATTAATTCACCTAAATTCACTAGGTTGGTTTAGGAAACACACTCATGGGATGTTATAGGGTTGAGGGCGAGCAATCTACTTTCAGACTGTTAATACATAAGGGACATCCAACCCATCTTTTTAAGTTTCCCTCAATGAGCATATTTTTTCCACTCCTCAGCTGTTGCCAGGTGAAAAATCAGTTGCACCTGGTGGGTTAATACAGTGCTTATTCTTCAAAAACCACTGGCCTATGGAGCCACCCAATATTCATTCTGTAGGAAGAACTGGAAAACAGCCAGCCCAGTTATGCCAGCTTTTACCACTCCACCAGTCAACCAGGTATGACTTTGGGGTCACCAACCACCAGGGACCACCAAAGAGACCCCCAGGACAGAAGAACACATGCACAGAGAGCAGGGAACATATGTTAATGTGTTCAGAAAAACCTAAGAATATGCATGTAAAATATCCAAACAGGACCTTTTTCTGTACTTAAACAAGCAGGCATGATATTTCAGAGGAGATATTCCCTTGTGCATCCAGCCAAATAAAGAACATTGGAAAAGGGGGTGTATCCAGGCTGGGAGAAAGTCAGACAGGAAACCTAAGCCAGCTCTTCAAGCAATCAAACCTATGACTTTTAATGAAGATGAAAAATCGCCCTGAAGGAGTCCAGGGGAATCTTCCTCAGCTGACCCTGCTGGGGAATGAAAAGGGGTTTTTTTTGGTTTTTTTTTAATTTATTTGTACAGAAACAACTTATTCAGTATTGAGCACCTGCAGAGGAGAACTTTACTCAGAATATATTAAAACCCACTAAGAATCAATAGGGATGGTGGACAGCCAACAGGTTATAGTTCCACCTACTGTAATGAGGAAAATAAGAGAAAAAGGACACAACAAAACCCATTGGGGCACTGAGTCCATGATGTCTAGGCTCCAAAATTCTGTACTTTGTGTGTGAATGACTGAAATAGCAAAATCAATAACAGTGAAATGTCCAATTTGTTTTAAAAAAAGATCCTATAAATCAGAAAAGGTCACCTCCTGCAACAGTAAACAGGGAAATTCACCTGGAGATTACTGGCAAATAGGTTTCTCTGAATTACCTAGACAAAAAGGGTACAGGTATCTTCTGGTATTGGTAGGCACATTTCTGGATAGGCAGAGGCCTTTCCCTGTCATACAAATAAAACTAGGGAGGTAGTAAAAATTAGGCTTAAATTATATCAAGCTGGGGATTTTGTATATGTAAAGACTTGGAACCTTGAACCCTTGAAGGAAAAATGGAAAGGACCTTTCCAAGTCCTCCAGATAACCAGCACTGCACTCAAAGTAGAAGGAACTGAGCCCTGTGTTTGTCCCACTCAGGTAAAACCAGCAAGCACAGATGAAACACAGCAAAAACAAGACTGACACTGTAGAGAGGGTTTTTTCTTCTTTTAGTTCTTGTGGGGCATTTGCATTGCTGTGCCATGCACTGTTCAATGTACTTGCATTCTGTTTAGAGACATAAATCCTATTTACTGCTTTAGGTACAGAATATATTTTTCTTGCTATTTCTAGCTCATGTTCCTCCCAGGGAAGGCACCATCAGGTAAAGAGATTTTCAGTAACACTGCAAGAATTCCAACAGATAGGCAGTGGCATTGACTCACACTGCTTATAAAGCAGAGACCAAATGTGAGTGATATACTTGGAAGGAACAAAAGTAAAGAGAAACCTGCATTGGATGCTGCTCTTCTGCAGAATCCCAAAGCTTCAGCATGAGTACCTTTTCTAGGGGGTGAATGTACTCATGAGTGACATAAAATTTCAGTTTCTGCAGGGGTCCAAAGCAATTATCCACTTTCATTCTTCTCTCTCTGACTTTCCTCCATGTCAGGAGAATGGACAAATCCTCCTTTACTTCCATGACTATGCATGGAAAATATAAAATTTCTTTATCAGACTATATTGCAGCAGATAATAAAAGAAAAATGAAACACAAGAGTATTCTCAATCTGCTAGTAGTGTATGGCAAATCATTTTGAATTACAGGTGCAGCAAGACAAGCCTGGAGGCTGACAATAAATTTATGTAAACCTAGAAACTTAGATTTCTATTTTAATAAAGGAGAATGCCAAAGGAAATCCCTTCCTGAGATGGGCTATTGAAAACAGGAATGTATGAGAATGAGCAAAGAGGGAAAGCCAGTGAAAAAGGATGCATCAAGAAAGGATGGAGCCAAATGTTTAAGAGTCCCCTCTTTCACTTAAATCAGGTGTGAACTTCCTGCTTTTAAATCCTATTCACAACACAAGAGTGTTGCTTTTCCAAAAAATAATAGCCCAGTTTGTGAAGTGTTTCTATCCTTTCCCATCTCCCCACTCCTCCCTGGTAAAAGCTACCACCTTTCTCTCATTCAAGGTCTCTTTGCCTTCACCAAAACAATAACTGTGACCTTAATCTGCAGTTTTTACACTGCTTACATGAAAAGGCAACCATGGTACAGCTCCACAAACTGTTTAGGTGTGTAAAAACCTTCCACAGATAGCCACAAGCCAGGTTGCCAAATGCAGAAGTTGTTACATTTTAATAGTTGTGATAGAAAAACGTGCATGAAAATGGCCATAAGGATAGCAGAGAACTGCCTTTGCTGCTCTGCACTCTTACATGCATTGAATTACAACATTAAAGTTGAAGCAGTTGTCCTTCTTGGTCAATTTGGAAATGTTTTCTCAGAAACCTTTCCATCTTAAACTACCACCTGCAAGACTCTGAGCATAAATGCACATTACAAAGAGTTTTATACACTGTAGCTGTTACATACACCTGGGCTTTACCTGTGCTTTTTAAAAAATGAAACAAAACAAAACCAAAACCCCTTGAAGTATCAAACATTATATTTCAATCTTAGCTAACAAAAAATTGCAGGATCTAAGTTTTCAGAAGAAAGTACTTCAAAATACACCTGTGCATAGGTGCAGCATGCAGAAACCAACAAGCCACTGCATGATTCAAGCCAATGAATTTATTTTTTCAAAGTATTTATACAAATGGGTGAAGACACAACAGTAAGCTTAAAGAAACATACTTGTAATTAGCATGAAAGTCTGAAGGTGGTGATACACTGTAAACTTAAAATTCCAGTACAAACAGCAAAGGCTTCTCACACAAATAAAGAACAAATTTAAGCAGGAATGTCTTGTTTTGAATGCTAAGTTGGAGAGATATCAACATTGTATTACTGCTCACTGTCCACTCCCCAAATAAAACAGAAACAATTTTGTCAGTGGAGATTATATTGCCTCTCTTCCCTTCACAGCATGAAAATAATACTTTTAAATAGTTTCTAAATTTGAGTCCATTCAGTTTGCATATGCCCCCCTTCACCCCTCCTGTTATTCTTGTATATCTTCACCGAATGGGTGGGAAGGACAACACTTAGGTCTTTTCTACCACCAAACCCAGAACCTCAGGTGTGAGCAGAAACAGCCTGAAAGAGCATTAAGGCTAAAAAGCTAAAAACCTTTTAGAAGCATCAGTAATTTTTCAGTATTTCCCACAAGCCCCTTGCCTGCAGACTTTATCGGAAAGGTACCCCTATCCCCAGGAGCACAAACACACCAGACACACCTTTCTCGTAAGTGAGAGCAGCTCCAAATGTGGGAACAGGGCTAAAACAAAAGGTTCCAGGTGATGCAGCCTGGGGGATTTGATACACCAAACACACCTGCTGAGCAGAAATGTCTATTGCTTCCCTCCCTATTCAGCAGGCACACTGCCAATTTGTCCCCCATCTTCTTCCTTTCCCCCACTCAGTGCCCACCTTCCCCTTCATGACCACCTTGCTGTGGCATCCACAGCAGCCATTACCCTGCAGTGTGCTCAAAGCAGCAACACTATCCCTCAGGTAGCCCCCAGGGGCCAATGTTAGTCACAAATACAAACAGGAGAAATACACATGAAGTACACCTTTATGAGCAATATCCACTTTAGCCTCTCAGACATTAATTGCTTCATTCTTCTCACAGCTTCAGGAACAGAAGTTCCCACAGGATGGAGAACTGGCACAAGGTGTTTTCTCCACAGTAACCTCTTGTTTCTATTTTGTCCTTAGTGCAGTACAGCTGATGGATAATAGCTTGCTCCCAGGTCAAAGCTGAGATATTAAAATGACTATCAAGAGCCATTTACGGTGCTTCTGCGTCCTTACCGTCCTTCCTTGCTTCATTTCATAAGAGAAAAACACACAAGTGTTCCAGGGGGACACTCTCTGGCAGGAAGTGGGGAGCAGTAAGACTCTTTCCAGCTCACAAGATATTCTGGCAAAGGCAGCTGTTGGAATTAAGCTGGAAATCAAAGCAAATGTGTCCATACAGTACTGAGTAACTCCTAGGAGCTCACACAGGATGAGAGGCCAGTGCCTTTCTGCACGGCCTGATCTCCTGCTCACAGCAGGTCAGCAGCAAGCAACGAATTTCAGTAAATATTTGCATTGCCATCAAGCTAAACATGAGAGTTTGAATAGATACATAACACCCCTTCAAGGGTAATATTCATGCACAGGGCAAGGTCTTGTGAGTTGGGTTGTTTGGCAGGGTGTTTTTCTATTCCTTATCTCATCCATATTCCATCCTGCTCGAAATGGGGAGGGGGGAAAGTCCTCATTTGTGTTTGGAATCAGTATTTGAACAGAGGGTACGGGACTGCTGGCAGACAATATGTGAGAGAAGCTGTCAGAAATGATCTGAGGATGTATCTGATGGTTAGTTATGGGGGCATTGTTGAACCATCCCACTGCTCTGGGGTTATAATCTTTCTGTTATGCCTGTGACTCTCCATAAACCCTACTTCCATAAGATGCACTTGATCTCACACTGGAGCCCTGACATCTCAAAGTTACAGCAGCAAGGTTATTCACAAAGAGATTCTAAGAGCAGAGTTAATCTCGTCTCTACATTGCCAAGAAAATTAGTTAATATCACTGGCGTGATATTCATTTTTAAGAAAATCCATAAGGGAACAACCCATTTTGTCATGGAGGAATGTATGCAATTACATAATAACAGCAACAAGAACCCCTTCTTCCTTCCTACACTAGAAACACTAGAATAGAATCAGGAGCTGGAAAAATTAATTTCAAATTTTGTGGAGGAAACAGACTCCTGATTTATCAAGATAAATAAAGGAGTCCTGAAAAGACAATGAAGCCTCTGTTCTTTCAGTTAGGGAAAAAAAAACCCAGCATATAACATGTCTTTTGAATTACATGCTTCCTTCTGAACAATTTGCATATTTTTCTATTGAATTTCAAAAGAGTTAAGAGCAAAATTAATGTGATTCACTTTGAATGCCAGGAAGACAATTACGGCCCATCAAACCTGCACAAAAGAAGGACAGAATTGATGTGCACAGTAATGCAGGACTTTTTTTTTTTCCTTCTTTTAAGGCTTTCTTTAGATTCAGCTAAGCACAAATCTAGAGGTTAAGTCTTTTTTATTCATTTTATTCATGCTCTAACCCAGCTGTCCAGCTGTCCTGGTGTTATCTAACAATGTGTTTACTAGCCTGACTTTCAGAGACCTTACATTAAAGAGCAGTAATCTCTTCTTCAGTCCATCCAGACTGAAACAACTCTTTTCTTTACTTGACATTCCTTTAAAAAACATCAGTCTAAATATCCTTCCTTCTGTGGATTTTTAGGATTGCAATACTTTGAGTAGCATCATAGCAGCTTGCTCAGGACAGCATGCAACTGGTTCAGGAAAGGGAGTCACAGAGGTTTGACAGTGTGCTGTGGCTGTGAAGGTGTCTCAGTACTTTGCTGGGGATGGAACACCTAATAATAATAATAAAGGTTTTTAGACAGCCATTCTGCCCACTCACAGGATCCTTTGCATCACTGTCTGTGTGTGCTTTACAGCATGTATGCACTAATAACATGCACCCTGCATATAAATATTCATTCTCATGTGTAACAGTCACTAACCCACCCCAGAGGTAATAAAGACATTTTCCACACCTCTTTTTAACAGAGCCACCCAATCTAGTGCATACTGTATGGCAAGGGAGCTGTTCACTCTGAGATTTCAGAAGCGTGGGCAAAGGAGAAACACCAGGTTTCTTGTTCCTGTAGCCAAAGTTTTAGGATGAAGTAACTGTTTCCATTACTGAAAAGTTCATACAGACAGCATTAATAGACAGATTCCTACTATCTCAATGCTTTCTTTGAAGTTCAACATGTGAATCACTGGTTTTGACCTTACCTATAATGTTGTTAGTGATTTGGTAGATACTTCCCTAGCTACTTGAATCCTCGGTTGAGCACACAAAGTATGTCAATGTTCAAATGTCTTATTGAGGAAAAGGTGATATTTTGTTCGAAAAAAGAAAACTTTTACACAAAACTGAAAGAGTTCAATGTCAGCCAGCCCTCTTTTTATTTAAAACATGGATCTCTTCTTAAATACTCGATCCAGTTTCCGCTCTCAGCCAGGGAAACTCATCAATTCAGCATATGGAAATTCTGCTGTTGTAATCTCTACAGCTCTTGTTCCAGCAGGATCCAGTTAGCTTTACTAGAATGTTGCTCTGACTGACCAATATCCCACATGACAGCTGACAGCCTTCATACAGAGGAAGCTCAATTATTCCCATAGGGGAGGATCACAGTTGGGGTAATATTTGTCTCCCATTTACAAAGCACCTGACTTTTTACTTCTCCTAGTGCTAATAAAGGTATAAAGCAAGTTTAAAACTTGCAAAAAAATTCCTCTTTAGTTACTGGTCTGAAGTTCTTCACTGTTTTTCCTTGTTCCAGTGTTGAAAACGGGGACGTGATACGATATGTGTGGATAACACCCAGGTCTTTAAAGTGTAGCAAAGATCAAACTGAATTCTCTTCTGTCATTCAAGAGCATTAGTTAGATTTCTTTCCCTTTAACAAACTAGTGCCATTGAATTTGTAATTTTTGCAGGAGCTCCATAAGCAAATTTTACTGCTGGAACATTTGTCTAAGTTGATCTTCAAACCAGCAGCAGAGAGTGGAATGTCTTGTCTATAAGCAGTGTATTCCTCCATTCACTTTCAGTTCCAAAAAGAATTGGGATTTTTCTTTGGTTATTTTTGTTAGCCTAAATGAAAAGTGAGTCTAACACCACTTTTACTTACAGGATTTTTAAATTAGACAACTAAAAAAACTGAAGGAAATTTGGAAAAAAAAGTTGACTAAATGTGTCTTTCCATTAAATGTAATCTTTCCATTACTTACTACTAGTTAAAAATCTAAATTAGGTCCCCAAAGTTCATGTTTTATTTAGACTAAGCTTTTGAAAATTAATTTACTGCTCTTAGAAGAAATTCTTGTCCTGATTTGGCTATAAGATATTCTGTGGTGTATCTCCTTCAACAACCTGTTTTTAATTTGTTCCTTTCTATGCAGTTAATAATACTTAGAGACCTGTATTCACTCTGTCCCTCATGGCCACAGGCATCTTATTTCTGTGGCTATTCATAGAGCCATAGAAGTTAAAACTTCAGACAAAAGTACATGATTTCAGTGAAGATCTTCTGTAATGTGCTTGCTGAAGGCAAAAAATTTGGCAGCACTGTTACTTCTTAAGTTACAAACAAAGAGCATATTACGTAAATCAGAGAATGTAGAAATCACTTTAATCAAATTTTCCTGGCAAAATTCTAGGGTCAGACATTCAATATATAGTTGTTAAAAGAAAAAAGGCATATGGTCCTAAGTCACAAAAGGATTTGGTGATTTTCACGGCCCTTCTAGGTTTTACCCCATTAAATAGGAAAGATTTCAGTCATCACAGCAAGATGAGATATTCATCATTGCAATAACAAGTAAATTCTTGTCATGTATTACATCAAAAAGTAATAGAGGATGGAAACTCTTCAAAATGGGAGAAAAACACATTTTCCTTTGCTCTCAATAGGTGTTTAGCTGTGTTAGGCAGACAGTTAAGGACCACTGCTACACACTACAATAGCCATTGTCCCAATTTTCCAACTCGCTATTATCCTGATTTCTGATTGCTTCAGCATTAAATATCTGATTAAAGAAAAGCCTTTCCAAAGCACCAACAATTGCTTTGTTAAAATGCTGGATAGTTTCACAATCCTAGCAATGAAAAATTCTATTCCTAATTCTTTATCCTCTGAAGCATTCAAAGAAATACATTAAAAATAAAATAAAAAACTCTGAGGAGTGAAAGGGTTTAAGGGGGGTGGTTTTTTGTATTTTGAGAGTGTGAGAATAATATTTTATGCTTCTTAGGGAAAAAAATGCAGAAGAAACTTTTTAAAAACAAGGCTGAAATATTAATAATACGGATACAATGTCTACCTTAGAAGCAGCTTCAAAATATAAATCCTGTTGAGCCATTTGCATTAGTATTATTCGAACACTTTAGCAATAAAACTGCAAATACTTGAAAGACATTGTATTCTTTCAGAAAACATAAATATTTTAACTTCCTCTCAAAAATACACAGAGCTAGATTTTTTTGTGGCAAAAGCCTCATAAAGTACAGATCAGAATGGATTATTTACCCTGTGTCGAAGTCTGATATGTACATTGAAATATAAGATTTGCCCCAAAAAGAATTTGATATATCCATCGTAACAATTCACAAAATAAGAGACTAAAGGTTTATGTTCTTAAGAAATACAAAATTACTTTTCTGAATATAAAATTCTGACAGCAGGTTTTTATTTCAGGAAAGGAAAAAAGAAACAAAAAATAGACATACACACTCAGACAGAATCTGTCATGTCATAAGTCAAAAATCAACAAACTTTTCTAAGAGTAGTTTAATAATTCGCACAAACAGGAGGAAAAACATAAAGTTGTGTGTTTCAGATGGAAATAAAATTAAACCCAAACTAATAAACCATTTAAGACATTCTTTTACCTTGCTATCACTACATGCTATTTAATATGATCCAAACAGAAGATCTACTGAAATTCATAACTAGAAATTTTTCTATCTCACAGTTAGGAAAAATCCCATTTGATTTTGCCAGTCAAAGTGACCATGTTTCCTGTCTGCCTGATTGTATGATAGAAAGTCATAAATAAAAGAGAAATGTGAAACACATTAGCCTGGATCAGCAAATTCATAGTGGTGTGATTGTACACACCTTACATCAATAGTTTTTTAGGAGACTAATTTGACTCATCTATATGTATACATCCACATTTCCTTGTGAACTGGCCAAAAAAAACCAATGAATCCTCACTGAACTGAACACCTGAGATTTCATCATCCAACACTTAAAGCAGATTTCCCATATGAAACTAGCAATGTACTGGAAGAGAAAAAGCTGTTTAAGAGCAAAGGAGCAGATAGCTCCTCATGTCTCATACCACATCCTACAGCTCAGATTCCCAGGGAGTTTATCATGCTTTACATGAGACAGAGAAATATTTTAGTGCAATCAATGTGTCTTATTCAGATGAAGATGGAGGTCTGAAATAGATATGCAATTGTCTGTGCTTTTCTAATGCCAGCATCAAAAGCTGACAAATACCTATTACATTCTCTTCAAGGGAAAGGAATAAAAGAGTACCCGAAAATAAATTTCAAAAAATGTTAAGAAGAAAACCCAAAAGTGATGGCAATAAAATGAGTTTTCCATATTGTGATAAAACACTCTGCAGCTGTAATCTGATTTTTTTCACTTATGAGCTGAACTGCTTTGATATGTATAAATTACAGTGCTTGTATGAGAACAAGTGGACAGTATCAGGCCTGGAAGCTTGAATTAATTTTGATTTCCTCTTTATGGAAGTTTAAAAGTCAGGTTTGCTACAAAACCAAAACAGTTAAACAATCCAGCACCCATGGAAACCAGGGAAGGCAAGGAATTTTATAGGAGTAAAATACCCTAGGTAAATCAAAAGATATTTTCCAGTCACTAAGCATTTCAGTTTTTTATAGGAGCTTAGTGTTCATGTCTATATTTTATATTGGTTATTCAAGTAACTTTTCTAAAGAAAAGTTATTAGTTCAGCAAATAAAAAAGGAGATAATTTCAACATTATTTCATTTCAACCTCTTTATTTTTAATGTCATTTTCTGACCTGCACATGTATTTCTTTCCCTCACTTCTTCTCCATTGGCCTGAAAGGAAGAACAAAGGATAGGACAAACAACAGCCAAACACACATAGTAGAAAACATTTGTTAGCAGCAGGACACAAGGCTCCTACCCACCACTCTGTCTCACTTTCCCCTATCCTGCCAATCCAACATTTCCTCTAAATTCCCCAGTCAGAAAGAGGTCAGTTTATGGGAGAGATGCATTGCTCATACAAATGATACACAAGGAAAATTAACACGGGCAAGAAATTATTCATTCCAAGAGCCTCAGTTCATCAAGGCTGTTGCCCAAGACCAACACTTAAATCTCCTGCCACATGGATACCAAAAAACCCCTTTTGTAATGCAATTTAACATTTAGGATAACTGAGGGTTGGAAGAAGATAAAAATGTAAGCTTTTCCTTTTGAGACTTCAAATGCTCTGCTTGACGTCTGAAATGACATTGTGGGCAGGAGGACAATATAAGCACTATATAAACACTATAGCAGTACTGATGCTCAACAATTTTTACAGTTTTTGACTTGACAATTCAAATACAACCAATGGTACTCAAATAATATAATTTAGTATTGCTATAAGCTATACCAAATTATGTCTTTGTGAAGGATTCTGTAGTGGTATTTCCCTGCTATTTGGACAGTGGTAAAAGGTACCTGATAATTAAATTGACCTGTTTTCCCCTTCAAACCTTTTTCTGTGTTACTTCTGATCATGTAAGACAAGTTTTGTGCCTGCTTACTTAGTAATGATCCCTTTACCTGCACTCTCTGACTGTCTGATAAACTTAACCTAAAGCTTGCTCCTCCTGTACTTCTTTCCTTTGTTTCATCTTCATCAGCTTCTCAAAAACTCCTTTACACTTGTCTCCTATTTCCAGACAGTTTTGGTTTTATTGTTGCTCTTAGAAAATTTTCTTTTCCTGTTCAGGTTCCATCTATCAGGTTTTACTACTTGGCTGACTCACATGCCAATGAGATGCAAATTCCCTTCAAAATATGTTTCCCCAATACCTGCACAATTCACTCAACTGTGTAAAACCAAGGAATCCTGGGAACCTATGCATCCTTTATGACAACTGAACTGTAGCCTTTATCCTGCTATAATGACCTCCCTCTGAAAGCTGAAGACTGAAGAGTGTCAATTCCAGAAAAATTAATTGAATTGCTTATGTTCAGAAGCAGTCTGAAGCTGAAAAGGAACTGGGGAAACACCAGAATGAAAGGAATCCTGAATTTTAGTGTCTGGCAAAACCACATTGTTCTCTTTTCTCCCTACAGCCTCCACACATTATTCTGTGAAACAGATGGACATTGTAACATTTTGTTCTCTTGTTTGGTTAATGTGAAGCCCTGGATTTCCTTTACTTCATATATTCAAGAGATTCAGTCCCAGGCCAGACTTACCGTTCCATTTCTACCAGATTTCTAGTTTGCATTACTTATTTATAACTACAGCATTCATAGAATATAAATATTACTTTAACCAACTTTAAAGCACCCATCTCTACTGTCCTCTCAAATTCTAGATATTTGTAGTTTATAGAAAAGGAACCAATGAAACCAAGCTTTCCTTGCATTTGTGGAAAGTCAGTTTGAGTGGCTTGTTCTGGGCTCCACTGCCAAGCAACCCAAGTCACTTAGACTCTTAACAGTCCCCATCTCTATTGTCCTCTCAAATTCTAGATATTTGTAGTTTATAGAAAAGGAACCAAGGAAACCAAGCTTTCCTTGCATTTGTGGAAAGTCAGTTTGAGTGGCTTGTTCTGGGCTCCACTGCCAGCACCCCAAGTCACTTAGACTCTTAACAGTCCCACGCTCTTGACTTAAAGCTCTTCAGCTACATTTTCTCCCTTTCAAACTGTATCTCAAAGGATTTGGGCACCAATAGGCCTGAAATTGAACTTTGTTCAGCCACTTTCAATTATTCCTTTGGCTTTTAGAGGCTGTTCTTTCTTAGCTGCTGCCTTAATGCTTCTACTTACTAATCTTTCCTGATTGTCTGAAAATTCTTGTTCAGGAACAACTTTCCTCAATGGAAATGTAAACATTCCAAATGAACTTGCTACAAAGAACCAGTCTTTTGATTCCTTCAATTGCTGATGAATATCCTGAACATAAAATTTAAGAACATATTGGGTTCCATATGTTGGAACCCCTACTTTGCTACATTCGTAGGGTAAAGACCAGTTTCATTAATAATTTGAGCAAAGGCTGCTGTTTGGATCAAGAACTTCCCACACAGTGTGTCAGTTCATGCACTACAGACACTGAAACTTCAGCTTTGAAGGGAAGGATGAGAAAAGCAGGAAATGAACATCTGGATATAGGGGTTAGCAGATGCCTTCACAGGTAAGTCTCATACTTCATTGCAAATTTCAGTTGTAAAACGACTCCATTGCCATCTTCTAGAGCACAGATGTACTACTGCTGCTGAAACCCACTCACTGCAAAATTGACTGCAGTGCAGAGCACTGATCTACAATGCTCTGGAGTAGTTTATCACAATAGGCCTAGGAAAAAATATAATGTTAAGACTAATTGGTGCAACTGCAGTAATTAAAAGCAAGCACAGAAAAAAGACAGACATAAGCATTAACCTGGCTGAAAGAGAGGAAAAAAACCCTAAAAATTATATTTTGTAACCAAACCAATATACAGAGATGTAGTCCACCTAAGAGGAGGGAACTGTGAAAGAAAAATGCTTTGTGGCTTCTTTTAAATGTAAAAGTTTTGTTTTTTTCATTGAAGCCAAACCCAATTGTTTTCATAGAACAATGTTTCAGAAATAATCCAGTTCCTAGCAGGT
Organism: Setophaga petechia; assembly: GCA_024362935.1. NCBI lineage: Eukaryota > Metazoa > Chordata > Aves > Passeriformes > Parulidae > Setophaga > Setophaga petechia. The sequence goes on from JANCRA010000026.1 coordinate 140,217, forward strand.
GACAGCCATCAGGTTAGGGACTGAAGAAGTTTGACAAACCAGCAGAAATATTCAGACCATACACTACTCCAAGACCTCAATTTGATCACTCCTAGTCATTTTGTCAATGCACCAAAATATTTTGAGACTTAGTCTTTTGTCACAACATTTCAGGATGGGATACCTCCAAGTTATTTCAGAGACAGGACATAGTGACTCTGCCCCTCTGTCTCTTTCTTTTATTAGGGCCATTGAAAAAAGAGAAGATCCACTTATTATGAAATTCAGCTTTTTTTAAGCCTTGCAATACCTTCAAAAGCAAGAATACACCTGGTAAACTGGACACATCACAATTCCCCTAACACTTTTTTTCTTGTTTAGACGCCCGCTTCACAGCACTATTATCATTACAAACTTCAAATTTTAAGTTCTCTTCAGTCACCAATATAAATGTTCTATGTTCCTCCCCCAAAGCCATGGGCACTAACCAAGAAAATGGAAGGGCATTGGGTCAAATGCATTCTCCATGGGTACCCTGAAATGCTAGAATTGTAAAATGATTGTGTAAAACTGACAAGGTTTCATCTGTTATACTGCACCTTTAAAAAAGGATTAACAGGTACTAACAGAGAAAGCTTGAACATGATATTGCTTCATACTTTCCCCTGTTTGCAGGTAGCCAAAGGAATTTTATTTCTAATGGTGTTATTATATCAACTTTCTCAAAAAATAAATTCACTTTAAAAGTCACAAAACCTCTGCAGAGCACAGAAGACTGCTATATATATATCTGCCACTGTGCACATTGCTAACTCAAAGATTTCTTCTTCTATTCAGTGCATTGTGCTCCTGACACATACTTTCTATAAATAGACTTCACTCTGATAGTCTCCCTGTACAGTTATTTTGATATCTGCACTGAACGTGCATTTCCCAGAGCCTTGATTTGGTATTTCCTATTTTTTTTTTTATTTTAAGATCTTATGTGCCAAGTAGCTTTGCCTCACATAAGTCTACCCATGTATAACATGATGTGTGAAAAGCTTTATAACATACAGTTTTAATCATTATTAAACCAGGGGAGATGAGAGAATATGCAAAACTGAGAAAACAGTAAACTTGCTTAGGTGACTCTGACCACATAAAGGGATGTTGGCTTATGCTTGAGAGATTTTTATGTATGACTGAAACTGAACTACAAGCTTGTCCTGGTTGCAGAGAGGGGGCAGAGAATGTGGTTCTTACTCCATTGCTGTTTTGCTTTCAGTAAATTATCTCAACCTGTAGTCTCTACCTTTGTCCTGCTATTACCAGAAGGAGCAGGGTAAAGAGACATGGCTCATTTGAAATTGAATTTCTGGCCTGTGTTAAACTATCACAAATCTGTTCATTTTCAGAGGCTAGAGCATTCCCTTTTCTGCAGTGGTGTATTTTTGGAAGTAATATGTAACTAGGAAGTATTAATATCTGATTAATATCTGATCTGACAATACTACTTATTAAAGAGTAGCAGTTTTCTGAAATACAAAATTAGTAGCATAAAAAGGATCCAATTGTGGTTGCAAGTGTTTTTGACAGCTCAAATAAATGAGAAAACTTGATTAGCTTGAAAAAATAGTACAAACTTTACAAAAGCTTAAAAAATTATAATACCACCAACTTGATCAATCACAATGTCGTGGTCATGTCAGTACAAAAAGTCATGTTCAACTGTGATAAAACATGATACAATCATTAGTACTTAGCAAAGAACTGTTTAGATTGTAAATTAGGATACCTAGGAATAGATATCCTGTTTCAGAAAAGAGTTTATCCATTAAAAATGACAAATGGCTGATCCAGGGTTTTTGCAAGAATAATTGTCAAGTCCAGTTCAGGAGTAATTTGGTTGAATAGAAATGCAGAGCTGTGGAGATGCCTTCTGATATTCTTTCGTGCAACATTTACAAAACTCACAAAATTAAGCTGAGAAATTGACTAACCTCTCTCTAGCTCCGCACATATTCCTGCCATGAAACACATGCCATTCCTGTGTTGAACTCCCTCTAGTTCATTTTTAATCAAATATTTGGCAAATTCGGGAAGAGAACGTGGGGTTTTGGTCCCCATTTATCTGAGTAAATTGGCATTTTGGTCTGGGTTCTGATTTTGACAACAAAAATCTGTGAACCAAGCTGATCTGCTCTTAATCTTGAGTGTCCTCCAAAGCTGGCTAAAAGGAAGGGTACAGCACACTACTGTCGCTGCAGTATGAGTGTATTCATTGCTTTTTATTTAAAACTCACAGAACTGATTTTATTTCATGAGAAAATTAAGCAATTTGACTTTTCAAGAGGGAGGAATTCCTCAACCTATTACATATGCACACAGCTGCTGAGTGCAATCCCGAGGACAACCATGACTCAGAGACTTTATTCTGTTAAAGGGTAGCTGAGCAATTCAGCTGGGAACAATCTGAATTTTGCATCAGTTTTTCCTTATGAGTTGTTACTTTTGAGGAAATAGGGTAAGCTCAAAGAATTAACCTCCTGATACCCTTCTTCCAGATGTAATCCAGACAATATTTATGTGATTAAAAAGTTTACAAGTTTACTGGCACATGTAGCATCTAGCACAAAAATAAGTTATCAATAATGATACAGTAGATGTTTCCTAGGATTCTGATGCTGCAGTCCATCCGCAATGTCATAAAGGACTTTTACTTGTTTTAGTGTAAAATTTTAATTCTCTTCTCCTCAAAAAAGTATGAATTTGCTTCCACTGAAAACTAGTTTTTTTTATGGAGTTACTAAAACCTGAACAAAACAAAACCAAACCAAAACAAAACCAAAAAGACTTAAGTAGCACCTTTTTGTTGTGCAGTGCCAGAGCCACATGAGCTAAACATTTGCTCAGGAAGGCTGCAGATAATGAGGTAAGACAAGACACTCTCAAGAAAGAATAGCAGGTGACTTAGCTGGGGAAGGGGAACCAAAGGTGCCCCTGGGACCTCTTCAAATAAGTGGATGTTAAAAGGCAATGTTAAAAGGACTTGCACAACAAGGGCTTTTAAGGGTTAGGTAGACAGGAGGGGAGGTGTGTTGACGGTGGTCACAGGGGTTTTTAGAGGATGGAAGAGTCAGGATCTTGATTCCATGATCAGAAGGCTTGATTTATTATATTATGATATATATATAACATTATAACTATATTAAAAAGACATAGAAAAGAAAGGGCTTCTCCAGAAGCTGGCTGTGCTAAGAATAGAATAGAGAGAATGAATAACAAAGGTCTGTGTCTGCAGAGAGCGACAGCAGCTCCACCGTGAGTGGTCAGCAAATCCAAACATCTACAGAAGACCAATCACAGGTGGACCTGTTGCATTCCACAGCAGCAGATAATAATTGTTTACATTTGTTACTGAGTTTCTCAGCTCTAGCAGGAAAAGTCCTACAGAAAGGATTTTTCACAAAGGATGTCTGCGACAGAGGTGGCCTTGCTAAACATTAAGATTTGTGATGCTCTGGAATGAAAGGTTAACTTCTTATTGGGAATTAAATTTCAGGAGATGTCAGAAAATACATCTTTCAGAAGCAGAGTCCCACAAAAGGAAAAAAGAAACTGTCTAAAACAATTAAAAATAAATTTTTAGACAAGCCATACAGCCTGCAAGCCTTAGATCAGAGTGTCTTGCTCAAACATGTACAATATTGATTCTTTACCATAAGAATATTTGACTCTTCTATGTCAAGAAACTGGGCAGGATACAGAACATATCTGTCTGTCTCCAAAGCAACAGGCTGTCAGGTATAAAGTCCTTTGTTCCATGAAATCTTGTAAGCAGGTTTTCTGAAGATTATATCCTGTTTTATCTAGATTTTAAGCTGTGAAGCTCGTGGTCATACAAGAGAGATCATTACAAATTTTCAGAAAGATAAACAAAGCACGCAGGAAGGAGAGATTTCCCAAACAACACAGAACTGCTGCATGGCAAGAAACCAAACTTTTCTGCGTTGCAGCCAAATGCCCTACTTTGAGACCACGCTGCTTGACAAGAACAGGATCTGCTTTGTTTAAACAGTTCCAGCCTTTCATTAGGTCACTTCCACCCCTCACAAGGCTCCCACAGCTTTACAGGTTAGAATAAAAGTTGTGAATGTAAACCAAAATTTTGCTGAGCATATTATTTCTATGTGGGAAACCATTATTTGTTTCAAAGGTTAAACACAGAGGAATTTTTCTGTGGATTCACAGTCTTAGGAGACCACTTTCTCTACAGTGCACTTCTTCCTGCAGAATGACTGCTCCAGGGTTATGTGCAGTCCCTTCACAGCTGCTCTAAGGTTTTCCTTGCCTATAAAATTCTTCCAGAAAAGAACTCACTTATTTACATGTGTATTCAGAAAACAAATGCAAAATGGAACCTAAAAATTCTGTAAAGTGTCACAAGGACCACAGATGTACTTTGCACTCCATTATGCTGTCTAAACTCATGCCTTTAACTCTTGAGTATTCTTGCCTCAAACAGCCTCAAGTAAATAAATGGAAAACATGCCAAATCCATTCTTGGTACTGTTCCACAGTCCATTGGAAGCTCCCCCTTGCCTTTAGTGCAATGTAGTGCTTAACCACATTCATCTTGATAAAATTCCAATTAAATTCTAATGAATGCTGTCAGAAAGTGTGTTTGGTTGTGGGTGCTGTTTCTTTAGTTCTTTTTTAATAAAAGCACTCTAAATATTCATTAGCACTCACATTGCCACTCCCTCTTACAGAAAGAGGGAAAAAATTGCTCAGATATTTCCTGTAGGCAACTATCCACAAGGCTGAAATATCATTTAACATAAATTTAATTTGTACAGCTAACTATGCTGTTTTTAACAAGACATACTATGAAAAACAGCAAGCACATAGCAGTGGATTTAACTGGTATGCAGTTAAATCCAATTAAGCTATTGATGGGCAGTATCAATAAAATTACTGATGCTTATTCTGGGAGTTAGAGTCAGTGAAACCTTCCCCATGAGAGACAGCATCACTGATTTGCTTTGTCATACCAATGTCTTGTCTTCCTATTAGGAATCTCAACAGTTTAGTCCTACAGCTTATTAGGAGATGTAAAAATCACAGGTAAAACAAGGATTGGAAGGCTGAAATGATGATTCATCTACTCCTTTATTTTCCAGACTGAGGAAACAGCTGGGGGCGGAGGAGGTGGAATTAAAAAACAGAACCAAGGAAAAAAACAAACAAAACAAACAAACCTAACACAAAACCAAACAAATTAACATTAGCTCTCTGAAGCACACCAGAAAGCAAGACCTTTAATTGTAGGGAAGCATCATTCTCAAAAGGAGGGGCAGGGGAGGGAAATCCTACTGCACATTTGCAAAGATCAGCTGCCTCTGTTGCAGAAAGCCTTTGGCTACAAACAGGCTTCCCAGGACCCTGATCTCAGGAGGCAGAGTCCTTTCAGGGCTCAACTCATATTTAGACATCTGAGGCTTATGTTGCAGGGCCTGAAAAGAGATTGAAATGCAGTTTGTGCATTTTCTGAGATGTTGAAATGCAGTTTGTTCTGAGATGTGCAGCAGGATTCAGATCACCAGCAACAGGATGCAGAACAGTGCTGTACAGTTTGTGCCCACCATTTTCTTGAGTTTCGCACATTGTCATTGCAGAGAAACTTTTTAACTTAAAAAATTTTCTGAACAGAGTAAAAATCTTTCAAATGGCAAGTAGGGTGTTCTTTACACTGTCCACACACAGTGTGAGCTGGGAGACAGCCAAATCCTATTCAAAACTGTTGTCAGGAAATGCTGAAAAAAAAAAAAAAAAAAAAAACAAAACCAGCAACAACAAACACTCCCACACTCCCAAAGTCACACAGAAAAACAAAACATGAAGTAGGGCCAACTCAGCCCACCTGAGGGGTACAGGATGTCAGAACAGAGAGTCAGATTTTTTTCCATCTTCTTCTGCATAAAATCAATTTGCTAATTCGAGTGGATTCCCTACCAAGCCAGTTGACAGGTTATAAAGATGCTCTCATGTCCCTCCAAGCCTTGTAGCATAATATCGTGGAGGCTGCTTGTTTTCTGGCTGGCATGGATCTCAGCAGAGGTTCAGTGATCTGAGCCACAGCACAATGCAAGAGAAGCAGCATTCTTTAGTAGAATTGGCAGTAGCCTGAGAACCTTAATCCCACACTGCTACCTTCAATGGGCAAAAGGCAGACAAAAATCACCCTGGTTATAAATATCATAGGAGCAATTACAAAAAATTAATGATTCTTTCAATACCTAACTACCATTTTTTAAACACAGAATGTGTCACCTCAGATAAGGTAGCAGCAGCATTTAATATGGTAGAAAATAGCCACATTTCCAATGGAAATAAAAATTGGAAAAGTCTACTGCTAATTTTTTAGCTATACATCCACATCCCAGTTCAATGAGTTATTAAAATCAGCTAGGGCATTCTAAGCCACTGGAAAAGCATGGTTTAAGCTAGGAACATGTGTAATTCCAATGCAGAAGGAATTAAGTCAGAGTATATGGAATTTCAACAACAACCCTTTCATTTACAAGTTTCAGAGCCTTTACCCCTATGAGAACATTGCTGAGTTAATATTGTGCAAAAGTGATGGATTTAAAGGTTACCTCTCTTTTTACAGACATGTGAAGCACACACATAATGTCACGCAAAATCCTGAGCAAATGGATGTTTAAAGCCATTCTAATGAAAGAAAATAAGAATAAATGTCAGCCAACAGAAAATATCTATTTTGCCTTTTAGGTGCACTTGATGCTCTGCTTCATCCTCTGCACAAATTCTGAACAAGCCATCAAAACACAAGGATTATTTTCTTTAATCACCAGCTCTTGCCTGTTGGCAGCAGTTCCAGTCCACAGGATTTCAGAGAATTTCTTTTATGCAGACACGGATTTACTGAGGAATATAGATCTGGCCCTTTCCCTCACCCCTGCTCATTGGTCCTGCTCGATGCTGTGCACGAACGCTTCCGTGCCACGGTCAAACCACAGCTGTCCCCTCACCCGCCTCATTCCATCAAAAATCTAAAGCTATCCACTTTTCCCAGAATGACTAACACTCACAGTGTGGGATAACAGGGGGGTAACAGAGCCTTACCTTCATGCACTTAGCAGTTAAATCCATCCTGGACACTGCAAGTGATAACCATGTGATAACCAAGTGATTGCCATGGAGCTCTCACATTTATCCTTTGAACAAGTCTGACCTCTGCTATTTGTGTAAAACCTGAGCTGCAAGAACTCCTGCGGGTATTTAATCTGCCTCAGTGTCATTTAGATATGAATCACTTACTCAAAATCTCACCCTCTTTATGCCACTTTTTAATTTGTTTATTTAAAAAAAAAGGCAGAATAAAATCACAAAAGGAAACAAAACATTGATACTAAATGTTGAGGGTTTTTCGAGACTGCTTTTGGAAATGCAGTTGAATGCAGCTGATATTCTGGGGATTTTTCTCAATTAAACATCTAATACTTAGCTGTCTAGAGGAAGACATATGGTCCTGTTCACCAGTTTCTATGAAAGATTCTATTCAGATTAGTACCACATTTTGCAAATAAAACATCATTTTTGTTTACAGTTAAGTTCAGGAAAAAGGAGAACAGAGGCCTAAAGTTGGGCACTTTCTACAAGGAACAGTAGAAGAAAAATATAATCAATCTTGTTACAGTAGTTGATAAAGGCAGATGTTAGCCTTTAAATGAGGGTTTGCTGTTTGGTTTGGGGTTTTTTTGTTTTGTTTTAGAGATCAATTTTGGAGAAGTGACATAAGTCAATTTTCTAGGCAGTTTCATATTAGGGCAGCCCTGTCTTCTGCTGCACCCCGCCTGACTCAGAGAGCCACTGCTCACAAGTTGTCAGGTTCAGGACATCCCTCTGGCTGTCCTGAGCAGCCCAGACCCTTGCCAGGGGGCTCAGAGACCCTGGCACAGAGCCCAAAATGCCTTTGTGAGTTTGATTATGGCCCGTGGAGCAAATACCAACCTTCTATGAAGATAGCAAGCCACAAGAGTTTAAGTAGAATATTAGTGAAATTATCACAAGGTGAATTATGTATTTTAAGATTACTGTACAAGAAGGTTATATCCCTGTACAGGGGGGTTATAGAGACAAGATAGAAGAATCAGAGCGTGCCTCGTGCTTCTTCTTTCTTCTTCTTAGCCTCCATCTTCTGTAGTGATGTTAGCACTTACTTATTAGTTTAGAGTAGAAGCTCACTGTCTAACATAAGTGATAAGTATTGAAGAGTAATTGTAAATATTGTACACGTAGTTTTTAGTATAAAGACACAACACTGCCCTAGAAGCAGGCAGAGTGCCTCTAGCTGCCCTGCTGAGCAGATCTCTGCTAAGCAAAAAGAAAATTTTATAGATAAGAATGAATAAACGACCTTGAGACCGAAAGATGAAAAGCTCTGACTCCCTTTTTAAGCGCCAAGCTAAGAAAAGAGACTTTAGAATTTTTCTCAGAGTCACTCTGACAAACTAATGATCCCAACAACAAGTAGCAGCTCTCATTTGTGCCCTGCTTGTGACTGCCAGCTGTCATTCTGTCACAGCAGCAGCTGGCCCTGGGATGGGCTGTGTTCCCTCTTACTGCAGGAATAGGCCCGAAGGGGTGTGGAACCATCAGTGACTGATGCTGCAGCAGCTCTTGCTGCCATCTGAAGGCCACAGTTCCTTTGGAGGTGACAGACCCAGCCAACAGAGCACAGCCTTTCCCAAGGCAAAGAAGGGCCCTGGGATCATTCTCTTCAACCACGATTTCTCCAGGCTGTAGTAACCTTTACAATGCTCAAGTGTTTTCACATTGCTCTGAAGACTGGTGGCTGCAATTTATTGTCATGAACCATATCATGTGCAAATACTTCAGGAGATGCTAATAATAACAGTAATCACAAATAACCAAAGATGTTTTAAACCACCCACAATTAATACCAGAATTTTCCTGGGGAAAAATTATTTTCTGTAAAATCCAGATTTTAACTTTAAAGTTTGCCATCTTCTTTAAGCTATAACAAAGCAAGGATTTTCAAGCTAGCTTAAATACCTTGTGATGTTCCCTTTTTTTTGCAAGCTGTCTATATTTTAAGCTGACTCTTGTGGCTCACTTTTGTAGCATGGCTCCACATCTCAGAAATATATAATTAAACTTCCCTGATCCCTATGAAAGCTTAAAATGTCAATGCTTAGTTGAAGATGTTTATGGACATTATATCATGAATAAATTCAGATATGCAACACAATCTCATTCACCCTTTCTCCACAATTTTTGAAAAGCTCCAGCGTATCTGATCCATTTAAAAGCCACACAAAAATGTATTTCTATTGTTTTCAGAAAATAATTCCTAGCTCCCTCAAAGCAGTCTCAAAAAGAAGATATTCATGTAGTCATTTCCTACATTCACTGCATTCATTTAAAAGAAAAAAAAGTACCCTAGTCCAAATTCTTCCACATTCAGGGAAAAGAGGCATACTATAATTTAGTTTTTCTTACTCCAAGGACCTTTCCAGGCAACACTTACCCCAATGACATTCTGAATTTTTTTTCCCCAGGGGCCAGTTCCACAGCTCTTTTTTTGACCATACATTTTGTTTTCTGTAGCTTCTCTGTGCTATTATCTACATACATATATATATATATCTGTCTCCTTACTGGTCTCTTTCTGGCCAGGGTTTCAGTGCCCTATGTCACAGACTTTTGTGAAAAATCCTTTCTTAGGATTTTTCCTGCTGGAGCTGAGAGGTTTCAGCAACAAATGTAAACAATTATTATCTGCTGCTGTGGAATGCAACAGGTGGATCCATGATTGGTCCCCTGTGGATGTTTGGATCTACTGACCACTCATGGCAGGGCTGCTCTTGCTCTCTGCTGAGACACAGATCTTTGTTATTCATTCTTTCTATTCTATTCTTAGCTTAGCCAGCTTCTGAAGAAGCTCCTTTCCTTTCCATTCCTATGTAGTATAGTTATAATGTTATATATGCATCATAAGCTGATAAATCAAGCCTTCTGATAATGGAATCAAGATCCCTGACTCTTCCATCATCTAAAAACCCCTGTGACCACCATCACATGATAATAAATAATATATTTAGAACAAAGTAACTCAAACTGCTAAAAAAGGGTTTAACCTCTTCATGAACAGTCATGACACCACCTTTGGGGTTGGCTTACTCAGTCCACAAAGGTCTGAGGAAGCTGGTCCTACTTGAAGCAGCTATTGTAGAATTTGAAGATATTTGTTCCAGGCAGTCCCATTTAGGGTACTACTAACCTTTCCCACAGGGCTTTTCACGGATTATCATGATTGGTAGTCTACAACTAGTAACCACTCAAAACCCAATTTTGTGATGAGACTGAGAATCTGAAGCAAAATTTAAACATTAAAAAATCCCCAAGCCAACAAACCACAGAATGGAAAGACTGACAGGTAACTTATAACAGAGAGGTTTTCCCTTAAAGAATGAGTCAACAGTTTCAGTAAGCACACAGCTTTTCTTTCTCCAAAGTTATTTTTGTTCATTCTCTGAAATGGAAAAATGTCTCTGCTATGGCTTCAATATATCTGAAAGCTTTTGTACCTCCTTGCACAAATGTAACTATATAAATTAGATCTCCAATTTGTCAGCACCATACATTATTTTTTGTTGTTGTTTAGCAAAAATCACAAGAAAACTGTTGTTTTATGGGGTTTTTTTTCTGAAAAGCATCCGTTAAGCTTTGGGCAGCAGAGGTGTTTGGTTTTGAATCTTTCTAAAGACAATAAAAATTGTCTTGAAAAAGTGTTATGTTTTCAAAAAGGGACAAAAGACATGGTGCAGCTGAAGGCTCTGAAAAACAAATAACTCATGGCTTCTGCAGGAAGGTAGTGTGTGACCATCTCCCAAAGACTGATGGATCTAGAATGACTGGAGAAATCCGGCCACAAGGCTCAGCCCAGCCTGTCAGGGCCACCAGCACACACCAGCATCAGCAAGGAGCTGTGCAAAGCAAATAAAGCCACAGGGATATCTGTGTGCCTGCTAGAAACCAGATCTCTGGAATCTGGCAGCCTCTGGGCATCCAGCTTGGGTAAGCCCACAAAGGGTACTAGAGAGAAGGTGTGAGTGAGTTTAGAGTTACCTACTAATTACTGTCTAATGAACATAGGCATTCTTAATACTGCTGGTGTTCTGTGACTTGCATGCCCATACAAATGGGAAAATTAAAATCACATTGCATGCAGTAATAACACATTGATGTCTTTATAAGGAGAAACTTTTATCAAATATTTGCCACTGGTGCTTTTATAAATGTGTTTATAGGTGTACCTGGAGACTTCTATTTCAGTGTAGCACATTTATGTATTTAGTCTCCAAAAATAGTCTCTTAAGTAATTATTATTGCTAATACACTGCATCCCAAAACCTCACTGCTTTCAAGTCTATTTCACTGTCCATTTCAGAAGCACACAGGGCCAGATTTTGTCATTTTCTCCCTGCCCCCTTTAAGCCAGCAATGACTTTATGCTTCCACAACAAAATACCCATTAAAACTAAAGGAACAAGTCCTACTTGAAAACTCTAATGTGAAAAATATCCACATTACTGGATGCTTCCACATCTTATTTTTCTATACATTGACATAATTTTATTTCATATCTGCTGTCAGCACATATGTTGCTTCAATAAACTCACATTGCATACAAGCTCCATTTCACACATGAATGTAAGCAAAGACTGTCTCATTTAGCACCTCCAATCCAACCCAACAGAAAATACAACAGGCAACCTGCTTTCCATAGCACCACGCTGATTGGCATTAGCTGTGCTAACATTACTGTCTGATTGCCTCCCATATCAGTCTCAATCATCTTGTCTAGTGGTGGTGTCCAGGCAACCAGCCCAGTTACTGAGGTTATTTTGTCTATTTTGTTTAAGTGCTGATGAGATCTTCCCATTTCCTGGAAATTCTCCAGACTTGCAAGGTTTTTATATAAAAGAAAATCTCAACCAATATTAATTTTTGCAGCAGTTCTTAGTAAAACTTCTCTATGAACATTCAGAAAAGTTTTAATAATAGTAAATGAAAAGTTCTCACAGCCCTGTGAATATCTCAGTTTGACATACGTTAATATGCACCTACCCTTACTCCTGAATAGTAGAAATATGAATATTACAGATGCACCAAGCTGGTAAATATGGTTGTGGTAGTTTGTTGTGCTGCTCTCTGCAGCTCTTCCTTCTGTATTTAGCTCCTTGCAGTTGCAGCCCTCGTGGCAGGAGTTAAAAAAACTCAAAAAACCAAAATCAGCACCCAGAGCCCAGCTGTCACAGTCCACAGCATGTTGTCCTAGGCTGTTCACATCCATTTACACTGAGGGCAACACTGGAGTCACAGCTACACAAGTTTCTCCTCTTACACTGGAGAGGGCATGGGAATTGCTGGAGGAACACAACTGCTACAGATGCTTACTGTGAAACATTTGCAAGAGGCCTAACAGAGAAATGGTGTTTGGAAACCACCAGCTGCTACATGTGGCCAAAGAGCTTTTTGGTCCCCTTTTGCTCCCTGAAAGTTGTTCTATAAGTTTTCTCCTGTTTAGATTTGGATATTTTAATTTGGGTTTGCCTTATTGCAAATGTTTTCAGTGAAACACTTTTTTCTTTTCTATTATAAAATTTAAATTCTGTGTTTTGACTTAAGTGGAACATCAAAGTATTCTTAAAAAAGAGTCTGAGAATTTAAAAATGTTGTCTATATCCCGTATTGGCCTGAGGAATTAAACAGGCAAGTTAAAATGCCAAACTCCTAAAGGAACTTAAATGATTTCATTAATACTACAGGTGAATCATGTGTTCAAGAACCCAAACACCACTTCTCTGCCTTGAAAAAGAGCATCACTAAGCAAATGCAAATTGCTTGCACATGCTTTAGTCACGGCTGCTTTTTTTTTTGTACAAAATTTGTGGCAGGTTGCTGAAAACCCTGGCAAAAATTAAATTTGTTTCTGTTTGCACAAGTTATTTCTCAGTGACAGATAACGCTAGATGAAAGAAAGAGAAAAATTTAATATAAACCAGAGACAGACAATCCCAGTCTCACTAATATTTTGTCATTTCTAGCATCTTTATTCTCTTGGATAAGCAGTTAGTCTTCCAGCTAGATTTGCTGATCTTAAAGGTCTTTTCCAGCTGTAGTGGTCTGACACTGTCTGGATGCCAGACCCACCAAAGCCTCCCTATCACTCTCCTCCATGACAGAATAGAGGAGAAAATAAAAGATTCGTGACTTAAGGACCAGGAAAGATCACCCACCAAATGCCACCACAGGAAAAACAGACTTGAATTGGGAATATTAACTGAATTTAGTACTGACAACATCAGAGCAGGATAATGAGAAGTAAAATAAACCCTTAAAAACACATTCTCCCCCACCCCCTGCTCCTTCCCAGTCCTACCTCCTCCCCTCCAGCAGAGCAGGGAGATGGGGAATGGGGGTTATGGTCAATCCATTCCATGTTGGCTTTCCCACTGCTCAGGGAAAGGAGTCTTTCCCCTGCTTCAGCATGGAGTCCCTCCCACAGGAGACAGTTCTCCATGAACTGCTCCAATGTGAGCTCATCTCATCAGCAACAGTTCCCCACAAACTGCTCCAACATGGATCCCTTTTCCATGGGGTGCAGACCTTTCTTTGGGCACAGGCTGCTCCAGTCCCTCCAGAAAACCTGCTCAAGTGTGGGCTCTTCTGTCCACAGGTGTGCAGATCCCTGCTAGGACCCTGGTCCAGCACGGGCTTCCTTCCCATGGAGTCACAGCTTCCTCTCAGGCACCCACCTGCTCTAGCATGGGCTCCTCCGAGGGCTGCAGGTGGATCTCTGCCCTCCTGCTGACCTCCATGCATTGCAGGGACATGGCTGCACCACAGCCTGCAGGGGAACCTCAGCTCTAGTGCCTGGAGTAGATTCTGCACCTTCTCCTCCACTGACCTTTGCTGCAGAGCTGTTCCATGAAGGAAGCTTCTGGCAGCTTTCCACAGAAGCCATTCCTGTAGCCCTTCCAGCTTGGCCATGCATGCCCAACACACCAACCATTTCCACCTCTGAAATATCAGGTAGATTTTCTTTATTGAGTAAGAATTTTAAAACATTGACCTTTAGTTTTAGGACTGTTTCAATACTTGTATTCTCAATATTCCCCTCTTACTACAGAAAGATGAATAGTTTAGCAAGCTGGACTCTGACCTGTAGTTCAGAAGATCCCAGAAAGAAATCCCCAAGTTATCACCCATTCTTCAGTGAGACCCCTGACAAGTCACTAAGGGAATAAAGGTCTAGAGAGATGTAGGCAACAGATACCTGCACCTTTGATTCCAGGCTATAAGAAAGGTTAAATACCTCAAGAAATGTTAAAAGTTCAGTAAATATCAGTTCAGAAATATCCAAAATATATCTAGTGAAAAAAGAAAAAAAAGGAGCACAGCTCACAATCCTATTTAAGCAGTGAATTAATCAACACTGCTTCCCATCCATACAATTTCTATTTTAGAAGAGCAGTGCCTTTTGTTCTTTTCATTGAGTAAACTTTGGTTAGTTTTCTCAGAGTTAATTTTCTAAGGGATTTAAGTATATGAAAGTACTAGGGAAAAATTTAGGTAGTCACATAATTTTCCTCTTCACATAATCATTCATGCAGGAAATCTTTTTGAAACATAAGGGTCAGCCCTTAGGCACTGAATTGGGTACAAAGACAGTCAGGATGTTGAGGAGCCATTGTGCATAAGTAACATCAGCAGAACCTGCAAGGAGGATGCAGAGATGATTCCTGGATGGGCAAGGTGCAGCAGATTGCCTTGCAGGAAGCAGTGGCTGCCTGCCTTTCCTGTACCCCTACCTGCAATGAAATGGGAACAAACACTTCCATTCTGTTCTCTTCTGCCTCATGGGGCACAAGGGAAGAGTTGTCAAATCACAGGTTTTATCACAGCAGTGTGGCATCACTTTCCCTTGGAAGCATTAAAAACCCATAGTAATAGCAAAACCTTGAGAACAGAACTAAACAAAACAAAATTACGTAAAAGGGCTCCTAATATTTTTTCTTCTGAGAGAGAATAACTATATACAATAGTTATAGTTACAATAGTTCATTTTAGGAAGCTTGTTGCAAGAACAGGTGCAGCATTTCAGAGTATTTAGAATCAATTTCATTCTTTCCACCCCCTTCCTTTAGAGGAAGGAGGCACAAAAAAGAATGCCTCTTTACTTTTCTTATCTAGAGAAGGCCAATATTCATACTTTTTTTTTTCCTTTAGATAGAAAGAGGGGAAAATATTACATAAATGTGGGTTTAAAACCTAAGACCATTAGTGACATGAACTAAAACATTTACCCTTGGTGAGAAATATCTGGTGTAACAGGAAAAATTAAAATAATTAGGAATATTTTGGGAACATGTCAGCTGGATTTCTGCAACCTCATCTACAGGATGCTCTGCAATCACTTTATCCATGTGTTTACTGATTTCTCATCATTACCAGCTAAAAAAGTCTGAGCACCTTCTGTTCATTTTACATTTATTCATAACAGATTCACTGTTTTCCTGGTATGAATGTTTTCAGCAGTTTATAAAAAGCCAGGACAGCCTTTCAGTTAAAGAATTATAGTCCCTTCTCTTAAACTGAATAACCAGTGCTCAAATCTCCTAAACATATGGGGACCAGACACTGAGCTCAGAGGCACTACATAACGAGTTGTTGGGCATCCTCTGTCTCCCAGGATCACACTGAAAACCATAAAGTGTCCTCATGCTGTGCAGCTGAACTCCTCATCTAGGACACCACTGAGGACAGCAGCCCTGTCTGGTTCTGCACCAGTGAAGGCATTCTCAGCATTTGCACCACTTCCATCATGCATTTGGTCTTAGCTAGACTTAAGGATTAGCCCTGCTCTCATATTTTTGACAACTTCTTTAAATTATTGATCTTCGTGTAGTTTACAACCAGTTTATAACCAGCATTGCTGGAGGCAGAACCAAGTTCTTGACCTGGACAGCACTGAAGTGGAGAGGATTTGTAACTCAGCAGTTTTGAAAGCCCTCTGAAATCCAGATGGCAGAGTTTTGTAGTGCCACTCATGGTGTGAGGTTGCAGAGAATGCCTATTCTCTGAGAGTTGCAGAAACATTGACAGTAAACAAACAAAACTGCTTAGGAGAAAGAACAGAAATAAATTTTGATGAAGTCTGTTTTGACATTTGTTAGGGCAACTTCTTGGGTCCCAGTGGGAAAGCAGAAACAAGGAAATATATATTCTTGAACCTGAAGTTCCAGGCCTATGTCCCAGTTTCAAGGGTTGTTTGCATGACTTTAAACCCTTCCAACTCAGAATATTCTGTGATCCTGTGTGTGAATTTGATGCATTTCATAGCATATTTTATAAAAACATCATTAATTAGTCTTAGGAAAATAGCTCTACAATACGGCATTCATATAGCATATCGCAGTAATCCTTTCAAGTTTTTTTTTACAGCTATAAGAATTTGAAATGCCTTTCTTTAAATGAAAAAAAAATTCAGATGTAAAACTTGCATTTACCTCTAGAACTGCAGCTTGAACAAAAGTGAATAAACCACATAGATAGCACAAGAATTAACAAAAAGACCATCACATGCCTCTTTTCATTCCATCTAACACGGAAGCATTGCAGCATTAGCTGGAATCCCATCACAAAAAGGCAAATTCATCAGACCAAGGGAAAGCAAAAACCTAGTCCTAGCCATACCACAAAGATGGGGAATTCTCTACCTTTTCCCCCACTATGAACAAGACTAGGAGATAAAAGCAACATCAGCTGAATAAGATCCCAACCACCTAATTGAAAAGAAACAAGGGGTTGTGGGGAGAGAAAATCTTTTTCTTGTTTTCATCTTCTCACCTGAGTGTTATTTACATTTAATACTGTGATTCTTCCCATGTGAAAGACATTTTCATATTCTTTTTCTGGCTGAGGGCAGGCTGTTTAAACTAAAACCCCATCCCAGAGCAATTAAAGCCCACATACCTGGCACAAAGAATAAAACAGATTGCAGGGGAATATGAGGGAACTGAGTCTTAGTGAAGACTCAGTAGGATTGCAATAAAACAGCAGAAGTGTGCCATAATTTCTATTAACCAGGCTGAAAATTACTGATTTCTCTATGTTGTTAATTTTTGTTCTAAAATTCCATATTTATGACATTTTAGTAACTAGAACATGAACCCACAATACCTCTGTATATTTGAAGTGGTAAAACTTCTCTATTTACTTTAAAGATTTTTTCACCTCTTAGGCACACATTGAGCCTAGCCATGTAGATCAATAAACCTATTTTTTCTTCAGTCTTCAAAGCAATGACGTAAGTACAGAAAATATAGCTTTGTTTCTCATTTAAAATTACAAAGGTATATAAGGATCACATTTGTCTTTAAGGATACACAAATCATGCTAACATAGACTTACTGACGATTTCAACTTATCTAGGGATTTAGTGAAAGATTCAAGTGCAAAACCACATTGTATTTAAATTAAAGCATGTTGTTCTGAAGAACAGTGAAAGTAAATAAGGTGAATACAATAAAAAAAGAGGTGGACACAGCATTAAATATTGCACCTAGCCCATAAGTTTATTTACCATGGGTTTCTAAAATAAAATTATAAAAAGTTTATTGGAAAATAACATATAAAAAAGCATTGTGGAAGCCACATGTAAAACACAATCAATATTAAAGAAATTAAAATAGAAATTTCTTCTTATTAGTCTCAACGCTTACAATATTTACACCTGCAAACTAATACTAATTTTAGTCCACTGCATCTGTTGATGCTGCTTCATGTGCCTGGGTAGTTAAAACCTAAAGGAAGTGACATGCAGAGATCTCAATAGCAAATGTTGCTTTAAAGCATTTAAGTGGAGATGAAACAAACAACCAAAGAAATCCAGCAGCTTTCCCTGAGTTTCTGAGGTTTCTTTATGTTTTTGGCATTTTTTTCTTTGGGGAAACTAACCACAAATTATTTTGAAATATAATAATTTTCTCCCTCGTTTTCTTGAGCACAGATGCCTGACTTATTCACTTCCTGTCTGTCTGTCAAAACACATACAAAACATGCATTTAATTATTAGACAAAGCAGACCCATTTTTCACAAAGGAAGATCAGTGAGGGTCTCACATGTCCTACGGTTCACACTCAAGACAGAGAGGCTTTGGTCACTCCAGCAATCTCTACAAAAGCATGAGCTCAACCACTTAATTACTCCATTATAAGTAACCAGTTTAAGCCCAAAATTTTAACATTTTTTTTTTCATCTTCATCATGTATGGTCCAAAAGCCACAGTAAGTAGGGAAGAGAGGCTTTAGAATGTTTTCTGAGGACCACATAAAGGACTCTGATGCAAGACAGGCTCAAGGAAGGAAGAAGAAAAGTTCTTAGTAAGTTGGTAAATTTGTGCTCCCAGGAGAGAAAGCAAAGTGAAAGTACAAGAGTAGTTTGAGAGAGAAGACTTGTAAAGACAAGTCTTCATCCTGAGACCATAACTTTGGGATAGATGTCAGAAATCAAGAGTTTACAGAAAAGGGGAAGGACTAAAATTTAGCATCAGTTTGGGAGTCCAAGATTATGGTTAAAGATGACAGCTTTGGCAGCAAATAATTTACAGCAAAAATTAATGAAAGGCATCATTTTGCTAGTTCCAGGAGAATAGTTCCATTTAACCCAATCAGTTATACTTAGGAAGGCATCTGAATTTTCAACAACTCTAAGAAAACAGTGGGCAGGTACATAACCCTTAATGAATACCTTCACTTCCAAGTAGAAGCCTGTCGGGATCATTCGTTTGCCAGAGTGACCTCGAGAAAAGTTCCAGAGTCTGTTTTCCCAGCCCGGCGCTTAAAGAAGGAGTCAGAGCTCTTCATCTCTCGGTCTCAAGGTCATTTATTAATTCTTATCTAAAAAATTTTCTTTCTGCCCAGCAGAGATCTGCTCAGCAGGGCAGCCACAGGCACTCTGCCCACCCACGGGGCGGTCGCGTCCTTTTATAACAAAAACTACTCACATTATATTTACTTTTTATTCCCAATACCTCTTACCCTTATTGACAAGTGCACCTTCACCATAAACCAATCCCCAAGTGCCAACACCACCACAGAAGATGGAAGACAAGAAGAAGAAAGAAGAAGCATGAGGCACGCCCCGATTCCTCCATCTTGTCTCCATAACCCCCCTGTACCGAGATATAACCCCCCTGTACCAAAATCCTAAAATACATAATTCACCCTGTGATAATTTTATTAATATTCTACTTAAACTCTTGTGGCTTGCTGATCTTCATAGAAGGTTGGCAATTTGCTCCACGGGCCACAATCAAACCCACAGAGGCATTTTGGGCTCTGTGCCAGGGTCTCTGAGACCCCTGGCAAGGGTCTGGGCTGCTCAGGACAGCCAGAGGGATGTCCTGGGTCCCGACAGAAGCCCACACATCAAACAAAGGATGGGACATGGCTGGAGTGACTTGTCCACAGGTCTGACCATGAACCATTTGCCCAGACTAATGCACAGTGTCAGCCTGTCAGCAGCCTGTGTGTCACTGGCATCACTTTCTGCAGTGCTGCGGGCAGCAAGAGCCCCTGCTGACACGGACACTGCTCTGCAAGGGCTGCAGTGCTTTGTTGGCAATGCTGTGCTCTGCTGGATGGCACTGGAGAGAGCACATGCTTGCTTTTGCAAGCAAAGCATGATCCCATTCAACCCTAAGGGTGGATTCAAACTTAGTGCAAATACACTTACAGCTGTGTTTGCTCTTTCAGCTGAAATTTTAGAATTTTCACTAACCTTTAAGGAAAAAAAATTAAATTATCAGGCAACCGGACAACATCAAGACTAGGACTTGATTTTTTCCCTACATTAATCAGGAAATTATTAATATAATTTATTAATACACAAGTAGAGAATTGTGATGTTGGTTCAATTCCTCTGTCATTGGATGAAAGTGTCATAACTTTATTATTGCTTTCTATTCACTTCTTTAAAAGCAGAATTTAAATTCAGGATGCCTTTTACAAATTTAGGGTATGAATCACTGGAAGATTATGGATGAAGTAATATTAAGACATATTGCTTTCCTTGTAACATCTCCTGCCTATGAGTGACAGCATACCTTGTTACTCTGTGAGGAATTTTAATGGTCTTTAGTTTTATAAAATACTGGTAGCCTATAATTTCAAATACCGACCTCTTAAAAATAATTCAAGTAGTCCCAGAAAAAAAAATTGGAAAGCAGGTTAAATCTCTAGTATTTAAAAAACCCTTTGTAAAAGAACTCCTGTTAGACTCAGATGGGTTTACTTTCTCCATCTCTTTGTAGCCTTATAGAAAGATATCTTTTGGCTTAGAGTCTGGGTGTTTGTTGGAAAAAGGAGTGTGAGATGAGGATTGAAGAGAAAAAAAATTGTATACTCTCAAGATTTGTTAAATACAGGGACAATTTCATTGATTTTCAGCTCAATTTGTTTTGGTTTCATTTTGCTTTCTACAGAGAAAGACGGATAGGTTTTAATATAGCTCAATTTCAAGAGCTGAAGATGTGACATTTCCCAGTTCTGATCCCATGCTCTGCAACAGTTCCTGGGGCCAGGTGTTTAGAGTGAACCTATTACTGTTCAAATTGGAGTATATTTTACCATGAAGTAAGTTTAGCATTGAGAAAATATGAGAATCAAAAAGAAAACACATTACCAATGTGTGCTCAAACAACAGAGTGAATGATTCACTACTGAAAACACCATGTTTAGCATTACACAGCCACATGCTTAGTTCAAAATATGTTTGTTACCAGTCACATCACTAATAAAACAGAAATAGCAATTTTCAAAGTACTTTTTCCATTATTTTACTCCAAGAGTATTTTAAATTATCAATGCTTAAAAAAATAATAACAACAAAACCAAAAAAAAAAAATTATTTTTGTCTTTTGATTAATCAAACCCTGTATGTTAACACTGAAGACACAAGTATTTCCCTAATACATGAATCTTTTTTCATGTTTATTAGGTTATTGTAAATTGCTGTTGCAATACTACCATAAAACCTGCAGTTGCTTTTGAAGAACCTTTTCTGGAATTTTTCTTTTTCCCATTCTACTTGTCATTTACTGTGGCTGCTATATATATCAAATAAAAATCTTACCATTGAAGGAAAAATTACTTTTCACATAACTTATATATTTCATAGATATTAAAGTATATATTCACAGATTTTTATATAACTTGCATTGTTGCTTGTACCAATGACAAAATGTGGTGTTTCTGGAGGATCTCTGAGCTAAGAACAAAATCTGCTGCAGAGAGTAGCTATGCTAACCCTAACAGACAAAAATATTCTGGA
Organism: Setophaga petechia; assembly: GCA_024362935.1. Taxonomy (NCBI): domain Eukaryota; kingdom Metazoa; phylum Chordata; class Aves; order Passeriformes; family Parulidae; genus Setophaga; species Setophaga petechia. The sequence continues at coordinate 161,629 of JANCRA010000026.1, forward strand.
CATTTGTGTGTTGGTGAATACCTACAAGTCTTCTACCTGTATAAACCTGTTATGCTGAAATCCTGTCATATATATTCCACAAAAACCACCGTGGTTACTTACACAGATGTATAGCAGGGGAGTTAAGGTATTTATTTACACATCCCAATTCTTCAGTAGTATTGAATCACATTTCTCCCAGGGAAGGTTACCCAGACCAGAGTGAACGTGCAACATTAAATATCCCCCAAATTCAATGCGGAGCAAGGGGCGACATTTATTCCTGGCTTCGACAGAGAGGGAAACCCAGTGTGACGGCGCTGGCTTTGGAAAACGCGGCGCCAGGCGATTCCTGCCGTCGGGCAGCATCCTCGCATCCCCGCGGGTCCGGCGCTCCCCGGCCGCGGCTCTGGAAATCCTGGAGCGCCGCCTGCCGCTGGCACAGCCGCTGCCGCACGGCAGAGCTGAAACTGCTCAACAGCATCCCCGCAAGGACGAGGATTTCCTCCCGCTCCTTTCTTTGCCATCGAGAAATAAGTCAGTAGATTTAAATCGCATCGGTCACTAAGAGCAGATGCTGGGGCAGCATCGTGCTACAAGATAAGATTTAGGGTTTTGGTTTTTTTTTTTAATAATGTCATAGGTCAAATTCACAAATAATTTTAAGGAAAAATACTTTCTTCTACATGATGAAAACATTAACATAATGTACATGGAAATGGAAGGCACAAATGCAGCCCATGGACTGAGGAAGGTAAATCAAGCGCTGAGCCCAGAAACATCACAGACACACAGTTTGGTTTGGAAGGGACCTTAAAGAGCACCCAGTCCCAACTCCCCTGCGATGGGCAGGGATGTCATCCACTAGACCAGGTTGTTCAAAATCTCATCCAGCCTGGTCTCAAGCACTTCCAGTGATGGGGAATCCACAGCTTTCCTGGGAAATCTGTTCCAGTGCCTCAACACCCTCACAGTAAAGAATTTCCTCCCAATACCTGATCCAAACCTACCCTCTTTCAGTTTGTAGCCACCACTCCTGGTCCTTTTATTCCATGCACTTGTGAACAGTCCCTCTCCAGCTCTCGTAGGCCCCCGTGAAGCACTGAGAGGCTGCTTTAAGGTACTCCTGGAGCCTTCTCTTCCTCACATGGAACAGCCCCAAACATTCTCCAAGCTCATGTGCTTAATTTAAAGAGATTCTAAATCTCCTCTTAGACTTTGAATAGCGAGAAAAGTATTTGAGAAACTCAACTGCCACAAAACTCTTATCTTTCCTTCTGTTTAATGTGAAGGAACCTTTAGGAAAGTTGGTGCTTCAATAGATTGCCTGCAGTTAAGGAGAAAGAGAGAAGGATCTTGTGCTTAATATCACCAATGACCCTATCTCACAAATACGTACCTCAGTTACCATGATATTTATGTTTAAAATGAAATATATTATTAAATGCTGGGTAAAACCATTTTGTATGATTCACCATGCCAGAATATCATTACTAACCTGGAATCCTGGAATTAAATATGTGAATGACATCTAGAAATTCAAACAAACGGGTTGCTTGTCAGAAATGCAGTGGTTGCAGCTCACAATTCTGACAGGAAAATGGATTTGAAGTAATACAACATATCCTCCCACTTGTATGAAACACTACAAAATATTTAGGCAAGTATATTTGCTACATCACCCCAACAGCAGTCACTCAATAAAGTGATAATTATCAATATTCCTACAGTTTCCAAGGAAATTAAAGAGAATAATAAAGTACCGTACTTCTATTGCATGACTAACAACTTAGGGAAGAATGGTAATTTATTATTATATTTATAGAGTGATTCAAAATAAAGAATCAGGAACACACTGTACTGGCACACTGCTGTCATACAATCCAATGCACGACATTCCTCTCAATGTTTCAGAACATCTTTTAATACTGCAGAACAACTATCACTCTACAACATCTACAGTCTGTTTTTCTCTCAAACACCTTGCTATATTTCAAGAAAGGCTCAATGTCCTTTCAGGAATTTCCCTTTAGGGAATTACAGCTTTCTTCTATGTAGGCTCTTTGGCAGAAATGGATGGAGTTGACCAAAAAGTCTTACCAAGCAAACTCCTTTCGATGCACATCTTTCTTGAAAAGAAAAATGGGCCCTTTCATACGTTACTCATTTCCAATTTCCCAATATTCTCCTATATTTTTTTTCTTATTGTGTTTTTTTCCACTTTCAGTGGAACAAAATGAAAAAGGAGACACACTTTTCCCCTACATTCCTTTTTGATTGGTTGCTTTGGTTTTGCATTTAAGAAGGAAATAACCCACAAAAACTGTGCAACAGCATACAATACATTAATTTCTTTTCCTTTCATTCCAAACAGATTCAGTTTTCCCTACCAATTCTGTTAACTGGAGGGAGAATTGGACATGACACTTGACATCTTTCAAGCCCCAGGGCCACAAAATCTTCAATTCATGCAAAGCTCTTTCCAGGATAGCAATCTGCTTCTCTAATTCTCTAGTGAGGCAGCAGTGGAAAGGGAAGCACTCATCACTCATCTGAACCATGCCTAGTTTTACAAACAAATGTTTGTTATGCAGAATCTTACTGAGTAATCTCTCAGTTCTTTTTGTTCTCCAATAATAAGACCAGTAATCATGACACTGGAACGTTGTTAGCACATCTCTGACCACCTGCAAACACTATTACGCTGTGTGCTCCAGCAATGTCAATCTCATAAGCCCGGAGTAAATTGTCTGAACAGAAAAACTGACAAACACAATAAATGGTGGGAAATGAAGCAATAAAATGAGTCAGTAACAAAGTACCAGCACTTTCTGTGACAACATACTCAGGCTACTGATATTGTTTCCAGCAATACAAAATAACAAAACAACAACAAACCCAATGTAAACAAACACAATTTTAAGGACAACAGCTATTATTCAGAAGATAAATACTTGGCATGATATCTAAGCTTTTGGTCCCAATCTTATCTCTGCTACTGGCATTAGGTTTCACATCAAAGAACTGAAGAAGTGAACGCTCTTAAGCAAGGATGTATTAATCATTGATGATGGTGATTTAATAAGGGTTTACGGCGGTTTAACAAGGCTTGACTTAGCCACCTGTGTGATTAAATTAGAAAAGAAAACCAGGTCTGTGACAGACAATTACATGCCTGCATGTACACAGAGACAATTGCCTACTGTCTTCAGTAGATGGCTGCACAGACACAAATGAATCTAGCACTTCTCAAAAAAATGGGAATATGAGTCTTTGTTTCCCCACCTGTAGAATAAGCACAGGAGAAGACTCTAAAAAAAATAAAACCAAAACAAAACAACAAAAACCCCTCCAATCCTACATCCCTATTATTCATGTTACCATTTTAACTGCAATTTTAGTCCAGTTCAAATGAAGTAATTAATCACCAGTTTGTTTTTTCTCTCAGAAATTCTTTGTAATACTTTCCCTTCTAAAGTTGGTGCAAATAAGGACTTCAAAAGATATTCTTATTAAAACATCAGAAGTCTGAAATCCATTTACATTTGGCTTTAAACTGGACTGTCCTTTGAACGAAACACTGTATGAGTGATATTTTGTTATTGATATAAATCCACTGGAAAAAGACCAAAAATACAGATATAGCACTAGTATATATTCCCACTGCAACTGGACAACAACAGAGTATTTATTAATGCAAAGCCATTTAAGTTTAGGTTTCATCTTCCATCCTACACCTCCAAAGCATTTTATTAAAGAGATCATGTAGACTGTCCAGGTGTATAAAGGCAACCAAATTCTGTTCTCCGAGCAACATGCAACCTGGAATCAAATGTACTCAGTAGATAAGAGCAAAGCAGGTCATGGGGAACTATGTTTGCAGTAAGCACACACCAATATATTACATGGTTGCTGCCCTCAACAATGACCTCTGAGTCAGTGCAAAATCACTGCACTCCTTTGAAACTGCTCCTGCTTCCATGTTTGAAACACAGTAGTTATTCCCAATACTGTTACTGGGTGAAATCAACTGACAGCGCAGAGAAAGCTCCGGTCTGCCAGTTTTAAATCCGTGCTCATGGTACCTCGGAAAATGTGCTGCAGAATCAGAAACCTCTCAGAAAAAGATAACCTGTCAAAAGAAGACTTAAGAACCATTTCTATGCAGGTAAACAAGCAGTCCCCAGTCCAGACTTAGGAAGGATGTGACAAAAGTTTATAAATAAAAGTTTATCTGTATCACTGACAGCATTTGGAAATTGATTTGTTTGTTGTTTCTGATCATCTTACATCATATTAAGACCTTAGAAAGGATGTTTAAAATAAGCAAAAGAGCTAGGTTTTCTGTTCAATGTATTGCTAAAACTATGGAAATCCATGACAAAAATGTTGCAGAAGGTAGGGCATCCCAAAGTTTCAAGGTTGCAGTAGGGAAGCTCACGAAGAGAAACGTGTTTAAGATCATTGAATGTTAAGAATGCCTCTTAAAAGTTCTCCCTTCCTTTCAACCACTTCAGGCTCAAGCAGCTGGAGCACTGTGAGACAGCTTGGAACCAACATTGAAGCATTTGCCATGGTGAGCTACTTGGCCATAAACATGTTTTTGACCACTGTCAGTTGGCACCCTGGGCTGGACAGAACCCCTGGGCTGCCCTGTGCAGATACTCATTACATTCTCATGTTATATTCATTGCTCACAAGCAGAAAACTCTACATTTTGTCATGCATTGAGGAACACACTTTTAGTAAAGCAGTCATTTGGGATTCTGTATGTCTGTCTTTGAAATCTGTTGAAAACTACTGAAAAAAAAAAAAATAATCACCCTGTGATTAACTGGTACCATTTGAAAACCCTTCACTCTTATTTTAGTCCTTTGTACCACTCCAGATTCAAAGAAACACTTGACAATTTCAAGAATCTGCAGAAAATGTCAAGGCTTATAGGAAAGTTATTTCTAGAAGTACATGTTTTTAAGCTCCTCTGTCTACTTTTGATCTGATTGTGTGGTAGAATCTTATCTAGTGAACATACACCACACACAGGATTATTTTTTTAGGACACAGAACATATGATCCTTATTACTAGAGGAAGAGAGCCTTCACAAAAGCCATGACTAAAACATGTCAGTGTTTCTTTTCTTTTAGATTAAGTCTTAGTTTTGCCATTTTCATCTACGTCTAGGCCCTGGAATAAGAAGTCTGCTTTGAAAACACGCAAAATACAGCAGATTTACTCTAGTTTTATTACAGAGTTTAACACTTCATCTCTTAGGTATAATCTCAGAACACAGCTGTGCATACCTGTGTCCCCAGGAATATAAATTTCCACATTTGGAACTAAGAATGTGGACCCAGGATGCACAAGTCCTCTATATCCTCCAGGCCTCAGAGAAGCCACACACCTTTGGCAGAAATCAGCAAGCACCTGTTTTAGGAAATCAGAACCTACTGGCAACTGTTTTAGCTACCTTTCTCCTTGCAGGTTAGTCCTGATCAAAGATTTCAAAACCTTTCCTACGTGTTTGAATAATCTATGATGACATCTCCAAAATTAGTAGGGTATTAAAGAGTAGGAAAAATCCTATGGGAACTATTTAACCATGGTAGCATTTGGTGTTTCTCTGGCACGCCTAAAGCTGCACCTAGCTGACAGAAAAGCACTCTGGCCCATCCAGCAAGGTGAAGCCACTCGGGTAAATGGTGCTCTGTGACAGACTGTCAAATGCAAATAATTGCTGTCCAAAGAAATGCATCCTAATGGCAAACATCAACTAATTAGGCTGTGTAAGTCATTCCAAAAACATCATACCTGCTCCCATCTGTTGGCAACACAAAGACTTTAACCATCTTTCTAGGCACTTTCCCTCAGTACCTCTTCTTAGGCATCCATTTGAAGTACTCTTCTTAGTATAAAAAATTATTAGCATTCCATTTAGCACACAAATAATTATATACAGCCATTCACTTCAAGGAATGAGTTCAAGGGCCAGGAAATTTACTTGATCAGATAAATCACTGAAAAACAATAGTTCTTGATGTACAGAACAAAAACACTAAATCTTCTTAAGACAGATACAATAACACTATCTAGTAATAATATCAAGGACAGGCATAGATTTATTTGTACATATATTCGTATGGAAGACAGTGGGCTGGATCTTCCAGCATGTCAAAAAAAAGTCATTGCACAGATGATTTTTATTTTCATTAGAGAACTGAAATAATAACAGTTATAATAATAATAATCTAGTCCAACATCTGCTTTACTTAACACAAGTAACTGCCAAGTCATACTAGCTGTGTACATTCACGTTCTTATATATGCTAATATTCACATTCTAAAGTGCCAGAAATACAGAATGAAAGTCATTTTATACATTCAAATATTCAACCTTATCTTTTAGAGGTGACTTTAGGTATTGAAAGTCAGTTTCCCTGTCATGGCTTTTGGGGACTAGCAAACACAAGTCTCTATCTCTGTATGTAGGAAGAGCCCCCTGCTCAGCTCCTGAAAACCAATACATCTGCTCCAAAATGAACTTTGTTCATTTGACAGAACCAATCAATTGCATTAAAAATGCATCATTATTAAATACATTATTCTTTGGAATACTCATTACAGTGAAACAGATTAATGGAGAAATAACGTGCAAGTATCTGAATGTGCTGTGTCTTTTATCCAGTGTCTATTTTTATGAAAATCTTATTAAGAAAATTTGACACAAAATGTCTAGAACTCATCGATTTTTGACAAAATATTTACCTTTGCTACAATTTATTGTTTATTAGTTTTGTCTACCATCTCAGTCAACATGTGATTTTTTTAATATAACTGTTAACAGAATAAATTGCCTCAACCAGTAAATTTATATATTTACTCTTGAGTTATTTTCACATTTCTTTCCAAAAGCTTTACCTTGAATACAGCCCCTGGATTAGTGCAAGATAGTGTGGTGTCCTGGTTACACCAGCTCTATACCTATAATCACACTGAAATATAGACAAAAGCAAAGCTTATATTTTCTGTCTTTTGGAATATATGGAGGGACCCATAAAAATTACAGAATGCAACTTGCAGCTTTAAAGCCTAAAACAGGTCACTGAATTCACATATTGAGAAGTCAAACAGACATGAAACAGAAAATCCTGCACCAAAGCTCTGTGTACACAAACTGTTTCACAAAAGGAAGGAAAAGAATTGGGGAGCTCCTGAGAAGTCACTGTGTCATTGCAATTAAATCTTTCAGGGACTTCCTAATCAGTAGGGTGATGAAAAACAAGCACCTACAAGCAGAATTTACCAGTCTTTTCAGCAATTTATCTTTTCAAGCTTCAGAGGAGTAATTTCAAACCCAAACCTGAAAGAAAATCTTTAGTCTGTGGTTACAAATATACTCACAAAAAATGAAACCATGATTTAGCAGTCTTCTCTACTCAGAACTTATTTAGCAGACTGACCAAGAACAAAATTAACTCCATTTCATTGACAAAGGAAAGGGTTCCACTGAAAGAGGAGTGCAAGTGAGTACTTTATGGTAGAACAAAAAAAAAAGGTTCACAGAATTTCAAGCTGCTGAACAAACAGAACAGATCTCATATATATACATATACATAAATACATACACACAGATCCAGTAAGTTTTTTTCATTTTCCCCTGACATGCGCTTGAGTATTTCATCTAAAATCTTCTATTGAAGAGGAAAAATATTTTGTTTTTTCTAAAGTAATTCCCTCCAGTACTTTTGAAAGTTGGCTGCCACAAAGGTAAAGGATTCTTCCTTCCCACATAATAGGAGCAGAAAATAATCTTAGAGGGTTTCGCTGAAGGTGGTAAAATTCTGACATTGTAAATTCAACTGTAATCAGCTGTACATTTATCTTTCTTTCATGGTTCCACTTGGGACAGTCAGTCTGCTTCCTGCATTCTTCTGAGTGCATGCAGAGAGCTCCGGAAGGATGGGGAGGCAAGGCAGCAACAGTGCAGAACATTCATTCACAGCAGGAAAGAAGTTGCCTTCATCAAGCAGCATTTCCACACCTGCTCCTTGGAGACACCAGAGAGCAAATGCTTCCTACTTGCTCTAAGACAGCTACTGTTAATGCTACAAAAACAATGCACAAAGGGTCTGGCTTGCAGATTTCAAGTAACAAGCTAGTTACATGTAAATGACCAGCTCCTAGAACATAGGCAAAAGAGGAATCTTAAACATAACAGAAGAAGGAACTAAAACATTAAGCTGGCATTACATGTGCATTTCTAGTATTTAACAAAAGAAACCTTTACTTTCGTTGTAAAACTTAGTAATGCTTTTGGCTGGCAACATTCTCCAAATCTTACTAAGATATTTAAAACACTAATAGGTGACAAAATAGCATCCTGCTTTAAATCCTGATTATTAAGATTACATTGGCCAAGGATCTTTCACTTGAATTTGAAAGTCTAGAAGTAATATTTCTCATTGTTAATAGTAAACAATTTTCATCTGCTTTACATCAAAGTTCAGTACTGTCATAGAATAGTGAACATTCCCACTCACAGTTGCATGCTTTCATATTATTTTCTTTCCATTATTTATTCTTATTGGACTTTTCATCTCTTCATTGAGATTTGCATAATAATCTTTAAGGGTTTTCTATTAATGACTCTCCCTCTTTCCAAGAAACCACTCTGGTCACAAATGAACAACTGGCTCTCTGAAAGCCCTCACAAACTTTTCTGACTACTCAGTAATGTAATGTTTATTACATAAACACCTCTCAATATCCATACTTTTTTGCTCATTGTGAAAGCTGAATACTATTAAGTAATAGTCATAAGGTTGCATGAAGAATAGGAGCCCTCTACCACAAACTGGACATTCATTTCTGGCACTTAACCTATAGGTTTTTATGGAGTCTATTTCATGACAACACTTTAGATCCCACACCTATTGCTATTTACCTTTCTTACTATTTGACTGTAAAGCACTTTCTCACATGAACATTCAAACTTGGCCACAACCAGATCTCTGTTGACAAGAATTATGGAACATGAGAAGAAAGGGAAAATGCCATGATATGATAATAATCTTTGACAGGCCTTGAATATCTGAAACATTTGTTTTTAGCACTTTCAAAAGTGTTTTTCCATATAAAAGAAATTTTTAAAAATGAAAAATGGGATGCATTTGTAAATATTGGTACTACATTTACAAGCATGGATATCAGTTCCTACCAAAATGCAATGATTCATATATATGTGGTGAACCCACTACTCAGAAAGACAATACACATATAAATATTTGTTGTTTATTTTTTTATTCAGCACCAGAATTATAACTAATGTTAAATAAAAGCAGTGCCCAGAGACTAGAATCAGATTCTAGAATTCTATGCCTGATTCACAAATCTTCTTCAGTATATTCCACATACTTTCTTCACAATCACAAAGCTCTTTTATCTCATGTTTTGTACACACTTGCTTCCATATTTCTTCAAACCTTTCATCAGAAGCATTCATGCCCATATTGTGGAGAATTTGTTTAATCTACAAAAATAATACAAAATAACACAATTAATGTAATTCTAGTCAGCATTTTGTTAAACTCTACATTGTCTGGCTTTGACACATTTAGCAATCTCTATTTGCCAAAGACTATTTTCCCATTCTTAAGTTAAAACTACAGACCACATCCTGCATCCTTAACGAAAGGAGTTCCTATTTAAGTAAATCTGAATGCAATGAAAGTGTACAAAATTGTCTGTAATTAATACAGTAATGTTGATGCACTACTTCAACGCTGGGACAAAAATCAAGTACAGAAGACTAAGGGAAAAGTAAATGTTTTTCAAAAGCCCTAAGTAAAGTTCTGTTTATCCACTCTATTTTTGCTGTCTACAGTTACCAACACAAATCAGATTCTATTATCTGCATTTCACAGCAACAGTACTACACACAAGGTCATCAGCTGGTATAGGTAAGTGGGTGAAGTGACTAAAATGAAATGGTTCACATCAACTTTGAGCCTTGCTATAATTTTACACCAAAATAATTCAGCAGAAGGGATTTTTTCCATGTTTTCTCACTTGGATGTTTCCTGTTGCACGCTTCATTACACTGACCTGTTGACTCATTAGGGGAGGGTAACTTTAGAAGAATATTGATGCACTCTGTGTTTCCCTTAGTATCAGCAAACACTTGGCTTCTTCAATTGTATCATATATGTGTGTGTACATGTGCTATGTTTATGCATGCTCTGGTAAAGACCTTTAACACAGTCAAATCAGCCTTATTATACTGTCTTTTATATTATTGTATAAATATAGGCCTGATCCCCAGTACAGCAAATCTTCAGCTTCACCTTAGCCAATAAATCTATGAGTGTTTCTGCAAGCTGAAATTGCAGGAGGAAAAAAGGGACTGAATTTTGTTTCTTTAAGTGTTGTTGCAGTTACATCAGTCATACTACCCACGAGTAAAACAAGCCAGCTCTGATCCATTGTCTTCAACAAGCTAGTGAAATACAGAAATTAAACTAAAAGCAATATTCCTTCACAGGACACCACTGCAGGGAGAATAAAGGACTACATGTTCTCATAATTTGGCTTTACCATGTTAAGAGAGAGCTCTCTCCTGACTCATCAACTGCTGTAAAATCATCACTGACCAAACCACAGACTACTGTCTGCAGACAGGATAAAACTCACTCTCACCCATGATCAACATGCTGAATACAAATTACACGCTATTCCTCAACTGCATAACTTCTATCCTCTTCAACAGACTGGAGAGAATTTCAGTGAAGGAAACAGCAAGTCCAAGAACTATTTTGTTCTTTTGCAACAAGATGAGTCACCTCACAAAACTATTTCATAGTCAGAATTTGCATTCATTTCACCCACACTATACAAAAACAGCATTAAATTACTCCAAGCTTTCATCTAATAATAATATCATAGAATCATAGAATAATTAACCATGAAATTTTTGGAAACACTAATTATACATATCAAAACAATAATAATAAAATTGCCAAATATCCCATTTCATGAACGTAGGGTGTTTCGACACTCAGAGGTGGTTCTGCACTCAATTCTGTATAGCTGCTATAGTCTACAATAGAGTAGGACATCTCAGGACATGTTATAACTTCAAAGAACAGCTCTATCTAGTGCCTGACAGATGTAATTGGCTTCTCAGTGAAGCATGAATTCCATTTACTGTTAGCTATTTGCTGCACTCATTTCCTGCTTTCAGAGCTAGATTATAAAGTGGTAAAAGCTCATGCACACAACATTCTAACAAGGTGTTTGATGAGCATGACACCACACCTTCTACCCCCAGTCACCAACCAGCAACGCTATTTTTTTGTGAAATATATATTCAATTTCTAGATCCACTTTCAAACATGACTGCTGAATATTTAATATAATGAGTAGAGGTCATTAATGTAATGAAGAAGAGGTTGCCACAGCCTCTTTTCTCATTTTAGATTGGAATTTCACATTTCATCACAATTGTCTAATAAATTGTCTAATAAACTGTATTTCATTTAGTTCTCTCAATATTTTTCCCTATGAATTGTATACAAACGTAAAAACAAAGTGGTAAACAATACTGAAGAAGAAACAGCAAAGTTATTTTAGTATTTATGTGAGAGAAATTCTGGTCTGCAAGAAAACACAGTGGTAGGAGGCTGCAGATGCATCAGAGAAATCACGGAGTCCCCAAGTAAGTCCCTAGAGTCTCATGTCCCATCTTTGTCTTCAGAATTATGGGACAGCACAGCATTGCTAGGTGACTCCCCATGTCCTCCATCACTATACAGATCCTTTGTAGACCTGAGCCTACAACTGTGACTCAGCAGAGCACTTAAAAGGTACTCTCAAGTGGTTTGCTGAATTTGTCATTAGCAAAGCCTGCCAAGTTTGTCTGAGGAGAGACACTTTTGGTAAAATTTTCCATTAAACACCCCTATGTGATACAAATTATTTGTATACACCTTTAAAAATCTCCTTGTGGGGCTTTTTAAGACATTTCATGGAATACCTTAGATTGGAAGAGATCTCTGGAGACCATTCATCCAATCACATAATCAAAGCAGGGCTAACTTTACTATTAAACCATGTTGCTTGAGACCTTGCTCAGAAATTCCAATAGCTTAGATCAAAATAAAATTAATGTCTACCATCTTCATGAATAATTTAGAATGTGAAGAGAACATATTTTTCAGATCACTAAATGAGTGTAAAGCAGGATGGCAACGTTGCACTATGAATTTTACAACCTTTTTACTTGATGACTTCCCACTCCCATATGGCTAGCAGAATCATTATCTTGGAAGAATATTCTGAAGAAATTCACTATACCTCTGCCTTTGGTCTCTTTTTTAAAAGATGTTTTTCATATACTCCCTTTTGACTGAAGACAGAAGGGTACAGAAGTGAAAAACTACTGCCCTGATCCCCATAATTAGTTGTGTCACTGAGGCGGCAAACTTGAGGAGCAGGAATATCTGAACGAATACTTGGAACTCCACACAACGGATAACCTGTGAAAATCAATCAACAGGTAGCATGGACAAACAGTGCCAGGGAGGAGAAAACATTTTGTATGAAATAAGAAATGTGATGCTTGACATAAGTTCAATAACAAGTTACGAGGAAGAAAATTATGTATCTTTTTTCACATTTTTAGAAATCCTGGCTTCAGCTACAACATGAAGTGTGAAAACAAGGAATCTTGCAGTAATATACTAGCACTTACTTACTATTCCCAGCTGAAATTATTTTAGGTGATCATTTTGTCATTATAGTGCAAAGGTTTCACATTGTTGTCTCCTTAGTGTAAGGGTTTCATACCTCGATGTTTCTCGTAGGCAGCTCCTCCAAGCGCTAACTTTTCCTTCTTCTTGCAGAAGCCAACTGACTCCAGTTCCCCTCAACCAACCAATCCACTCTTTTATAACACTCTTCTTATTGGCTACAGCTGTGGCCTGTTAAAGTCAGGCCTGCTCCTAATCTTTGATAATTAACCCAGCTGCAACTCTTTAGGGGGTATGACTATTTTCTATATTACCTTTATTTTCCTATATTCTATCCCCCTACATGATCATAAGGAGACACAGTCCTCCCAAATTTACTAGCATAATTTCTCAAAGACATCTAGATTCATTTCAATGTTGAATACGCCATCCCTTCCAACTTCCAACTCCTAATCTTAAAAAAAACTTAGCTTAAATAAATTAATTCCCTATTTTACATTAGTAGAACCTGTAACAACACTTTTTAACTTTGCTCCTGATTTTGTCTTAAACAATGCTCACAAGTGAGCAGCACAGTCCACAGTACTTACAGGATGCTGGGATACCACCAACTACAGCATTATACTGAGAAGATGATGTTTGATAATTTGTATATACACGGTCTGTTGATCTTGGAAGTGGTTTTGGCATCTTTTCTGAGCTTTCTGGTTCTTTTAACTCAAGATCTTTCTCTTCTGGCAGTGGTTCATCCTCTTTCTTTGTGTCTTTGGAAAGATAGGCATCTAATTTTTTCCCTACAAAAGGGAAAGATATATTATCAATGTATTATAGACTTAGAGGCAAAAAACTTTGTTTGAATAACTGTAAAGGGGGTAATATAATTAATCTACATTTCTGATAATGCTTCTAGGAGATGTTTTGCTTTCTGTTGAGCTGTATTACTAAGGAAACTTCACAGCGTCAATCCTAGCATGCAACACAGAACTCCAGGATTCTGAAACACATCTGTACCTGGGATGCTGGTAGTTAAATCAGTCTCTAAATCCTACCCTTCTAAAGGAGCACCTAGTTTACAACAGCAATGTCCTTTCAACAGCTATCCAAAGAACTAGATCATCCCCATATTTTCCCAGTATTAAGGAATCTACCTTTTGTAATTATTTTTTCTTCAAACTCTTTAACACCCATTTTATCTTTCCAGTTCAGAAAGTTTGCAAAGTCCTGGTAATTAATCAGACCATCCTTATCCAAATCACAGCAGTCAAATAAGGATTCCAGGAGCTCATCATCCAGATTCACATTCAGCTGAGAAAAGATCTTTCGTAGCTTGTCCTTGTGTATCATTCCATCACCATTCTATTACAAAGAAAACAAAACAGTTTTTATATTCTATAATTCTCTAACATCCATCATAAAGTAACTTCACCAAAAGAAACACATACTCGTGTTTACACACGTATGTATATATATATAGCACCAGACACATTATTTCAAGAAGAGTAATATTGCTGAATACAAAAATAAACCCTAAGTATTTTAGAAATCTGAAAAATGTCATAAAGTAATTTTCAACTTAAATAATAGTGATTTGAGAGTAAAGATGTGACAGGCTATTGTGACAAGATACCAATCTAATCATAAATGTTGAGGAAAAGCCAAGATATCTTTAAAAGTAAGACATCAATCCTTCTGTATACATTACAATTAATGTTACATATGAAATGCCAATTAGAATTTTTTTTCCAGAGAGAAAAACAGAAAATACCTGAAATTCTGAGGTTTGGCAACTCAGTCAAAAAGTACAGCTCGGAAGAAAATATGAACGTAACCCCTTCCACTCTTTTGTCTTTGCAAAGGAATGCCAGACTTTGAAGTCCAAAAATTGTTAAGATTACTCCTGCTTGTGTGTCCCTTGCTCCCTTTAACCTTGATATTCCACATAATATTAAGGAAAGCTCCAAATACTATTGTGTCTAATTCCATAGCCTATCACAGTAGATGAGACATTCAATAACTATGCAGTTATCTTCACAGTTACAGTCTTCATCCATATTGACCTTGCTATGTTTGTGTTTCTTCTCATCTGTATCTCTACACATTCCTTTACATTTATACCTTTTCAGAGCACTAACCTTATCAAAATGTCTTAATGCCTCTAGTAACACATCAAAGTTCCTATAGTTAGCTTTCTTCAGATTTTCCCGAACTGCAATCAAGATAACTCTTTCTCTGTCCTTCCCACAGAGGAACTCACATGGAACCCGGACATGAAGAAGATCATGAACGTCTATAAAAATGAACAATTCCTCAATTAGTTGTGCATGTACAGTAATCAGACATTTACCAAAAAAAAAAAGCTTGCATTCATTAGGAAAAGGAGAATTTCAGTTTCAAGATGCTAATTTTCAGCATTGCTGAACAGCTGATACAAATACTTCATTGCAAGGTCAAATGGTTCATATAATTATTTTTCTACTCACACGTAGAACCTAATGCATGGAATGTAATAATGCAGCTTCACAAATCTATGCACTGCTTCCAAGAGCTTCTAAAAGCAGTAGTTTTTACTCAATGTCCAGATAATTGAATAAAAGAGAACATATATTATTGATCTACCACTTCCAGTCTGTCATGTTCCACATACTTATGAGATATAAGTATATACTTATATACTATCCAAAATTTTGGATAATTATATATCACAGGTTTCTAGAAAGACAATGCAATATTTTTATGTTACTGTTCCCATTTTCTATGTATCCTAACTCTATCAGTATTTTTAAACACTTTAGCACACTGAGCTACAATGGTCATCCAAATTCCCAAGGTGCCAGTGCCACTTTCTGGAGGTCAAGAAGTTCATTCACAGTACAGTAACAAACATGAGTAGCTCACCTAATCCCCCTCTTACAGCAGTGCACAAGCATTTTGTTCAGTTCCTTCTGCTCTTGCTTATAGCATGAACTTTATTACACTACATAGTAAAATATGTAAAATATTATTCACTCTTTGAACAGACATTCTCTGGCCCAGATTAACTGTATGACTTTGATCCACTTCATTTTTTTTCTTCCCAATTATTGACTGTATTCTCTAATTATTAAACACAACGCTAAAACATCATCAATCCCATTGACTATTTGAATTGAATAGCTTTCAAAATTTTGTCATAATAAAAATAAAGAGGTTTTTTTGTAGTCTGCTTTCTATCTCCTTGCAACCTTCAAAATTTATTATTCCTATTTATTACTTGTAATTTTTACTCTTTTTAGAGAAGTGCTTGAGAAATCATTGAGAGGGAATATGCATGATTGATTTAAATAGCCAGTTTAGTTTGTCACTTTGATGTCAATAAGGGTTTTCTGCCATTTCCCATTTTGTTACATGTCATGGTTTGACACTGGGGCAATGCCAGTGCCCCCATGAAAATACATTCTCCCTGGTGTCTACTGTGAGGTGTGACCAGGAATAGAGCAAAACAGGCTCCAGCTTAGGAATAAAAGGAAAAAAAAACTTTGTTAACTTACAATATATAAAAGAAACACACAGAACTCAGGATGAAAACCTTCCAAACATTCCTCCTCCCTCCACCAAATTCCCAATACATCACAGTAAGACAAAAGCTTGGATTCTCAATTCAGTTACCACCCCTCAGATCACCAACTCTCAGTCCATCACCACCCTTCAGATAATCAATTCTCAGTTCATTAAGAGAGGAGTCCCTCTTGTGCCATAGGCTGCCCCAGGAAACACAGTTGAAACCTTGTGTGTTTCCATGTCACCCGTGGCACCGCATGGAGCACATTTGCCATCATGACATCTCCCTTCCATGCCCAGTGCTCTCACCACTGCACATGGACCAGAGCTGCTTCTAGGGTTTTCCTTTTAAGGGTGCTTTTCCTAGTTCCAAAAAGAGCATGGTCTCTCACTTTTGGGACACCTGTCTCCCCCAGATTTCACCCTCTGGGGCTGAGGGGGTCTCAAGAACAGAGATCTTCTCCTTCACTGAAGATCAAGGGCACCACCACCCTCTTCACCCGTTGTCTCTGTTCATGCACTCCTTCACATACCAACACTGAACTTCTTTGGCTCCAAGCCATTGCCTCCCTTTAAATGCAGTCTCCATGTCACAGGAAAAATGGTTCTGTCCATGGCTATGCAAGAAAAGTCCAGCCAAAGGCCACTCCATCATCTCCTACCACCTAGAATTCTTCTCAACTTCTTTTGGAAGGTCTCCATCATCCAAGAAAAGGGTTAAAATCTCAGGCTCTGCCTGTCCAGAACTCCCACAGCTGCCCTGCCGGGCACCTTCTCGCCGCATCCCCCCCTTCTCTTTCCTGGCTGGCCTTGCTGCCCGCACACCATACCGAATTTCAAGGTGGCACAAGCACCAGCACAGGCTCTCTCTCTCTCTTTGGGGGGGAGGCCTGCCTGATGACTCTCCAATGTTCCTCCACCCTTCCATCCTGCAGGGGCCTTCACCTCCCCTCTCTGGCCAAGGCCCGGCCTACCTCACCCGGCCGCATGGCTTCCTGCCCCCTGCCCGGCTCTGACCTCTTTCACCACCGGAACCCAAGAGAGCTTCCCCTGGGAGTTCTCTGCTTTTAAGCCCCCATGTCCTCAGTGGCCACACCAGGTGCCAATATTCAAATCTGAACACCCACTGGTTTGACCACAGCATCCCAAAAAACTCACTTCCTCTCAAACCAGGACAAAAGGCCTTAAAAAAGAAAGACAAACCAGCATGATAATCCCAAACCTAAAGCTTCTCTATTTTTGACATTTACATTTTTCCCACTAGCAACTTTAAATCTACTCAAATTTACATTTCAAAAATTTACCATCAACAAATTTTTGTACCTTGCCTCTTAAAATTTTAGGAAAATTGTATATACAACCAACAGTTATTACTTCAGCAGAGTTTCATCAGCAAGGTAAGATTTTATTCTGCTCTTGAACTTACCATATTCATCTGGACGGATCGCCAATCCAAATGTATGGTCTGGGGGAACATTCATAGTATCTGCTATACTGTCAAAAAGAACATTTTTTGGTTAATTGCCAAACAGTTTATTAATACCCAAAATAAAATCTCAGCTACTATTAAAAAAAATTATTAATAATAGAGATGATACTTACAGTTTACCTGAAATTTGTTTTTCAGGACTTTGTTTTAACATTACCATTCCAGAAAAGCAACCCTTTACAAGCTGATTAGAACATTCACTGTTTATAACATAACACAGCCAAATGTAAACATTAACTTTTTGAACATTTATGCTTATTAAAAAGAAAAACACTCTATGCCATTTTTCCAAAGAAAATGATAGAAACATGCAAGAAAAGTCCTTGTAGTGAAAGAATGGGGATATTTAGACAAAATCTCCAACTGAAATGTCTGAAATAAACCATTTTTGGATAAAGTGGAAAAATTGAATCACATCTCTGCTTTTCCATGTGCAATTTTTTGTCTACCAAAACCAGCAACCAAACCCATATCCATGTGGAAAACTTTTCTCAGTTCTATTTTCCAAAAATTGAAGATTTTCCTTTTGACATTAAAGAACTGCTTCCTTTTTTTAATTTTAAAAAGATACAATGCTCATTTTATTTCTAATTAATAAATAATTAAAACACATATTTGAATCAAAATCCCCATCAGAATTTAAAAGATTATCAGTGCTTTGTTCTAAAGCACAAAACAAAAAAACCAAAAACCCACACACAGAAATGGAAATACCACAATCTAAAAACTACTATGTATATTTTTCTTTTATCATTTTCATATCACACACAGGACATGGATAGCATAAAATTCACTAAATAAAATTAAGTTTAGCCTGTATCTGTCTTGTAATATTAGTGGTGGGTTTCAGCCTGCACTGCAACCCATCCCTGACTGGTCACACTGCTTCATGCTGCTCAAGGGCCAGATCTGTCTCACAGTAAGCTGGGACACAGTGACAGGGAGAGAAGAAACTGACTTGTATTTGTGCTCACTGCTCACATGCATTTATGAGAACACTTCCCCAGACCAACCTAAGCCTGGGATCTTGAGTTTGAAATTATCTTTTGTTCCCAAAGTCCGTGTTAGTGAGCCTTCAGATATATTTTTGCAGAAGGGATCTTGAGTTTAAAATTATCTTTTGCTACCAAAGTCCATGTTAGTGAGTCTTCAGATATATTTTTGCAGAAATCTAGAGCATCTGCAAAGACAGCCTTCAGATACATTCAGGAGCCCTAGATCTGCAGCACACCTGGATCTTATCCACACTGTACCTTATGACTTCTGTGGTGCTTCTTAAGCGCTGTTCTGTAAAATTACAAACTGGCCCAGATTGCTTCATAAATGTCAGGCATTCTAATGATTCAACAGAGATTGGTAAATACTGCTCAGTAATAAAATCTAGTTCCATGTCCTTTTCCAAGGAAGTAATACAGTGAGATTACAGATGATGTAACAAAGAAGACCAAAAATAGTGAGAGAGTAGCAAAATGGTCGAATCCCAAAACATTAGGTGATATGTGTCAGTACTTTCAAACCTTACTAATTGCAAAATACTGGGGGAAAAAATGTCTTAAAGAGTGCTTGACCATTTAAACAGTAAGACCTAACTTCACTACATGGACACAGTACAGCCTCTGCTAGAAACCTGTGTACTTATCAGCCTAATTGCAGCAGGTTGAAGGTCCTTTTCTGTTAAATGACTGCTACACTGGAAGCATCAAGCACACAGTTATATTTTTTATCCAAGACATAAAAAGATATTGGAGAAATGGCAAAAGTGAGTGAATTTTGTGCTTGATCAATTAGTAACAGAAGGTATATTTGCTTACTTACGGATCAAAAACTTTTCCAACCAGAGGCTGGTATTTTTCCTTAAAATCATCGCTTCGTTTTGACACAAGGTGTGGTGCTCTCTTCCTACAAATTACAAAAATAACTCCTGCACATACTTTTAAAAATATTCAATATGTTTTCAATATTATTTTAAAATATTATTATATATTAACAGAAAACAGCAACTCCTTTCAACTTAGTGATTAAACTATCTTGCTACTTAAAATCAAAGGGCTTTACATAATGCATAAGACATGCCAAGAGTTGTTATATGGTAAAAGTTATCTGGATAAACTGTTCTGAAAATCACATCTTGCATTTTCTATTCAGTTCAATACAGCTAAGGTTAGGATTGGGAGATATACTGTTTTCTTCAAATAGGAAGACCCACTCTTCTTGATAATTTTTTCAATAATTAATTAGTTAACTCATTGCAACTTACGAATCCAGGTCCAAGACCCAATTGAAGGTCTTGGCTGTATTTCGCCCATCTTCATAGTGAGGGGTCTCCATTCCATAAACAAAAGACTTGTCAAAGTGTGAGTTATACTTCCTATTGACTGATTCCCCTGCAGAAAAAGCAGGCATTTCAACCTGTGTAAAACACCTAAGGAAGAAAAAAATGTACCCAGTATCTTCGTTCTTAAGACAAAACAATGAAGAAACAAAGGCAAATAACTAAGAAATCTGTTCAATTAAAGATAAATACTTTGCATTCTCCCTGTTTCTTGAGTAGTTAGGATCAAGATCAATCTCATTGTCAAAAGTGAAAAGGCAAAATAAAAAGCAAAAACTGCTTCAGTTGGATGTTCTTTTATGTCTGACTAAAGACAAGACCAACAGAATAAATTAAACCATGTAGCCTAAGTGGTGAGGGTCAAACAAACATTGCTTTATAATATCTACACTTGAGCAGAAATGTGTACTATTTGATTTATTGTTTTCAAAAAATGCAAAAAATGTTTTTGATGTGCTGCATTTTCAGATATACTCTTGCTATGTCTTTTTGTCACAGACAAAACAGTCATTCTTTTTCTTCAAAGTCTTTTCAATCACCTTTTAAAAAGAATGATAATTAGAAATTTCAGAAATATTATTCACTGCATGTTTTCTAATAAGGGCTCCATATGGCTGTATGGCAGTATGGCATTTTTTACACTATTGGTGGGGCACATAGTTGACTTTTTTTCTGTCAATCTGCTTCTGACTTGGCCTCTCCATGGTGGATGGATGTAAAAGAGAGACAGAAACAGATAATGGATAATTTCACTAAAACACCCAAGAAAGGCAGAGAAGAGAAGAAATGAAGTTACAGGTTTGGCCAATTTATACCAATACTATTTATAGAATAATTTCTCAGTGAGACAACAAAGTACTATAATTTCACATCTATGTAATAGTCTCCACATAAAATTTACATTTTCAGCCAAAGTGAAAGTCATGGAACTGGGAAAAATCGAAGTGTCTGCAAAAAAAAAAAAAAAAAAATCCTCCCACTGGAGGACTCTGGAGGATTCTGTAGGGTGAGGAACCTGCATTCCAGAGAGCCACTCAGCAGCCTTAAATTCTTCACAACCAGATCTTAATGCTAAGCTCCTCATCAATAAGTCTGCCTGCTCTGAAATTCTGTTTGGATCATGAAGAAAGACAGGAACTAGAGGAAAAAGTACTGGAATGGGTTGGGCTCACAGTGTGTGACTTCAAATCTGAGATTGCTTTCAGTGGCATAGACAATGCCCAACTCAGTAAGCAACCAGGGCATCTGTGAGTTTCTAGTTTCCTGGAAACATTTTGCTTTTCAAACAGCACCAGGCTTCCAACTCCTTCATGAAGTTCTTACACTGTTTTAAATGCTCATCCTGAAGTGATTGACAGTTCTAGAAACTAAGACCATGCTCTCTCACTTGCTTTTTTTTCCCATAATTTTTAAAAGTAATATATATTGTATTAATACAGTGGTTAAAATTAATAGTTTATATCTCAAAAAATAGCATACAGTAGGCACTGAACACACCTAAAGGAACTTTTTATGTGGTTTCTTATGAGCCTTTTACCTTACCTGCATAATAATCTTCATGTGAGAGAACATACAAATCATGTCCTTCTCTCGCTTCTTTATCCACTTCCTCAAAGGTTTTTGGTGGATTTACAAGCTCTCCAGCTGTTAAATCTGGAAACAAATAAAGCAAGTATGGTTGGGGGAGCTAAGAGGAGTGGATATCTTGTTTCATTCATTCTTAATTGTAAACAATACCTGTTAGAGAAGTTGCTAATGCTGTGCAAGGATGATACTTTTTACCACATTGCTAGTCAATCTGCATTCATCTAATGAATAGATGAACAAACACCTAATTCATTGTTCACATAATGACATGGGACTAGGAGAGAACCACAGAAACCCAGATGAACAGAACTTTTGCAATAAAGCTACAGGGGCAATACAGATGTGATTTCCTCCAGTCTGTGGAGGAAAGCTACACACGTCAAGGAAGTTTCTTCCACGAGACCTATTAGAGTTGTTGGGAAAAGGAAGGCAAGTTGACAGCTGCCCTACAGTTCTCACAGGAAATCTATAAACACAGAAAAGAGGAGAGCCAAAAGCCCTGGTAGTTACCATATGTTCTCAGTTCCTTGTTTCTTCATCAAAACTGAAACATTTTTAGTCCTTTTAGAAGTTGTTATTAAATACCTCTTCTCTTAAAATGGATTTGTTGGAATCTCAGAGCATGTGCTAGATAATAAATTGCAGATTATCTTGTATTTACAGGAAATATGTTTTAATGGCACATTTTCCTACCTTTGAAGACTTTAATTCCAAATGTAGTTTTAATTATATCCAAGCCCTCAGGTAACTTCAGAGATTGATCATGTGATTTACCCAAAGGTGCTTCACGATTACTGGAATAAATTGCTTCTTTCATGTCTTGCATCTTTTCTTGAAATTCACTTTTAGCAACTGGACTTATCAATGAAGCTACCTGAAGACATCACAAACAACACCAGAGGCAGGAAAACCAACAAACTTTGATCATTCACACATCACTATGACTACCCACACAAGTAAAAGTTTGTTCATAAACTTCCATGGTTACACCAACATAATTTCATCAACTGAGTCTCACAATAAGTATTTTATTTTTATGCTACTTTTTCCACTTTTTAATATATACATTTTCTGACTGCAGTCTTTCTTTTTTTAGCACGTATGAGAATCTATAGTCAAATTAAAATGTGACCAAAACTGAAGTGATTTGATTTTTCAGGCTATCAAAGTAATGGAGATTCTAGAGATTTATTATTAGACTCTCATTAAATATTATATGAAAACATACTGAAAAAATTAGTAGCAAATACAATTGATCCAAACCCATGCTTAGCAAACTGACTAGGCTTCCAACCCTTCCTAGAGATAATATTTAATTAATAATGCAAAGTCTTCAACAGACAGTACAGGTTAATCCAGTACAGATCAATCCATTCAACAAAAAACTTCTAAAGAAAGACACCAAAACCTGGTTGTCTTTCATTTTGGATATGCCTAATAAATGTCCTACTCAACATCCTGGAATACTAGGACTTACTTCCTTCCTAAAAATACACTTTACTAACCCAACTGCTATTTTTAGAGACAGGAACACTAACTGTGTGATAAAACTACCAATGATCTCATCAGTTGTTTGATTACAGATTACAAAAATAATTTCTAAAGAATACACACAAAATAGTCTGACATAGCCAAACCATCACTTTTTGGCTAAAAAAACTCAGTTTCTAGCCAAAGGTAAGAAAGCATACAGAATGATTACACCAAACTGTAAACATATTTGCAAATAACAGCTCTTTTGTCAAGAACTCAACTGGTTTTATCTCTGTAACCCACAAAAAAAAAAAAAAAAAAAAAAAGAAAAGAAAAAAGCAAGCAGCAAAATTTGTGGGTAGAAGACTGTTCATTAACTTAAATCTTGAAATTAAATTAACCATTCAGTAGTCACTACAAAAAGTTACATCACTGATAACAGTCACTGAACTTCAAATATTTTCCAGGTTCAATAATGCTAAGTCCTATGATTTGACCTAAGAACTCAGATAATTCCCAGCAGCTGTGAAATGCTGCAGTATAAATCACTCACCTTTATCCCTGACTATGAAGACATCAGTTGCTTTTATTAAGAACACTCTTAAGAGGTTCATTCTTAAACAAGAGTAAAGGAGTCACATTCTTACACTGCATTGGGAGGTTGACTTTATGCCATGTGTCAAGTGTGTTGCAACATCGGGATCATCTGCACTGCCGTAGAAAATTATTTTAGCACCAGGAGCTGGATCTGTTGTATTTCGAAACTTTCGTACAGCAGTGGGAGTAACAGGCTATATGTAAGGCAAAGCAAAAACAAGTTTACACCAGACATTCACAAAGCGTTAATTAAAAGAAAATGTACTGAAGACATTTGCGTCGTTCCAGATATAAGAACAAAATATGAGGATGCTTTAGGGCTGCAGTACATGCATATGCTCCTGCAGATGCTGATACTGTGAGCATAAGGTCACCAAAACCCAGACTAAATTTTATCAAACTTGCATTGCTAAGTTTCAACACTTTTCATAATTTTTATTTCTTTTTTTAATTTGGGTAACAGTTACTTCACATGTTCTTGATGAAAACTAGATGTTACAATTATAAATTTCAGAAACCTTTAACCTGACTGAAAATTCCACCGTCAATGAAGCAGTTTTGGAAATTACTTAAACTAGAGTGTTGGGGTTTCTTTGGTTATTATTTAAATGGAGACCTGCTATTTACAGGATCCATTTGTGTTTCAGTAGCCTCAGTCTCTTCAGAGCCATGGGAAAGGGCCAGCGAGATTCCCAGTTCTGGCAGGCATCCTTGTAAAGAAGAACCTCCATCAGAAATAATAATAATTTCCAATAATTACTTCAATTGCATTACCAGAGGGAAAAATTGCCTAAAACAATTCTATTTAGTCCCAACTAAGCAAGCACAGTGACTTTTGTAAAACATGTGGAATGAAAATGAACTGCCAGAAGTGTTTTCCAATCCTGCCAGCTAGTCTTTGTAATTCCACGTGATAAAAAACAACATTGAAATAAACGGTAGTTTCAAAAGTGAAAGGATGTAGGAAAAAAAACAATACAGGAGCCTCTACAAAACCAACTCACCCTGGGTGTCTCTTTGAGACAATTCGCAACAGTGTTGCCCGCTGGACTCAACTTTCCAGCCTAAACAATGAAATCAAAAAATAAATAACGTATAAGGAAACTCGCAATAATATACACAACTAGTCAGACTGGGATCTGGCACTATGCACGAGACGTTGTCCAATTGTCCCCGTTTTCATGAGGGTGGGAAGGAGCCACCCTCATTTCTGGGAGAGAAGGGGGTTGAAGGGAGATGCGCCATCCCCTCCCACAGGCTGCCCTCCTCCAGCCCCTTCCCTCGGCGAGACTCCGCCCCAGAAAGGCACAGGAGCGGGGCACAGGAGCGGGGCGCGGCTCCGGGGCGTCGGCGGGACTCCTTTGCGAAGGCACTCACATTCGGCAGCTCTGGAGTCCCGTCGGGGAGCGTCTCTTTGGGGCATGGCGGCGGCTGCTCCGCCATGGCCACCGCTTACTCTGCTCGCTCGGTAACGGCGGCGGCGGCGCCGGCAGCGCTCGTGCGAGATGCGCGGTGCGGCCGCCGGTCACAGCGCTCCGCCATCCCCTCACACCCACCGCCCTCCATCCTGCCCCTCACAGCGCTCCGCCATCCCCTCATACCCACCGCCCTCCATCCTGCCTCTCACAGCGCTCCGCCATCCCCTCGCACCCAGCGCTCCTCTTCCTGCCCCTCACAGCGCTCCGCCATCCCCTCGCACCCAGCGCTCCCCGTCCTGCCTCTCACAGCGCTCCGCCATCCCCTCATACCCACCGCCCTCCATCCTGCCTCTCACAGCGCTCCGCCATCCCCTCGCACCCAGCGCTCCTCTTCCTGCCCCTCACAGCGCTCCGCCATCCCCTCGCACCCAGCGCTCCCCGTCCTGCCCCTCACAGTGCTCCGCCATCCCCTCACACCCACTGGTCCCCGTCCTGCCCCTCACGGTGCTCCGCCATCCCCTCGCACCAGCGCCCAACTCTTCTCTGCTCACAACCCTCCCTCCACCGCCCTCAGCACCCGCCACCCCCCCTTACATCTCACATCCCTCGCCAAAAGTCAGGAAATAAATTGCATCGGGCTGTTTTGTAAATGTCATGATCTAGAAAAATAATTAAGGCCTAGCCGCAGAGGTCACACGTTCCTTAGACTGACTGTTAAATCTTTGAAAATCTACCAGCTTTCAGATCGGTGGGTTGACTATTGAGGTTGAAATGAGGTCTTACATGGTCAAAAGTTTCATCAAACTTTCAATCTTTATTACTGTAATAAAAAATACTGCCCCTTTCACAAGTGTTGTCACATGTTATTAAAATATTGGGGCTGTTCCTCTAGAGAAAACTGCAGCTCACCCACACACAGCTTGGAGGTGGGTGAGAGAAGCCCGTCAGCACTGCCCCATGTATCAGACACGTGAGTGCTCTCACTGTTTGCCTTAAATGAGTCAACACCTCGTATATCTAACCCACGGTATTTGCCTTTTAGAAACAGATGTGGATTATTTCAGAAAAGCAGTGTGGGTAAGACTGAACAAGTCTCACCGCTGTTTAACAGACCCTCAGTTCTTACAAAGACATATTCTCAGATGACATGTTTAAAACCATCTTATTCTTCCCAGCAAAATATCTCAATTTAATCACATCTTGCTCCATTCTCTATAGTCCTTTGATGGCAAAACCAATTTTAGATAAATATACAGACCTTACTTGTAATTAATCAAACATTAGCAGGTGTCACCATTTTATTCTCTGCTCTAACATTTGTTTGGTAAGGACTTTAGATGAATGATGCTAAATTAAAACTAAATTCCTTTTCTACAAATGGAAGGCGAGAGGCTCAGGCAGCCATTGCTGTCTAATGATGTGCTCCAGCTGTCCAAGTCACCAACAGTACTTGTCAGTGGCATAATCCATGAACTTCCAGCACATACAAACAAATATATCTTGGTGTTCTCCAGGCAAGAAGCATCATGTATAGCATCAACTATGATCTAGCTGTGGCAATGCTGGTGCCCTTTTCCAAAATATGTTATGTGTTTTTCAGCCGTAGATGTGACTGCACCACACCCCTTGTATAGAACATCCATGTCCACCTGGGAACTAAAGAAGCTCTTGTAAAGTCTTAGTGTGTTCAGTTCTTTTCATATTTCAATCATATTTGTTGTTGCTTGAAGTTTAGAGTTTTCCTGCAAAACAAAACAATATTTTTGGTAGTTTAATAAATAAAATGATTGGTTATGTCTTGCCTCGTGATCCATTAATCTGTAAGGTTAAATTTCTATCTAGTCAAGTTGTCAGAAGGGAGAACTATTTATAGAGAGGAAGAGCAAAGTACAGTGATGTAAAAATTAGATGGTAATAATATGGTGCAGGAAACTGGGGTTTTTTTATCCCAGGATAAAATTCAGGAAATGGAATTTTTGTCCTAATGTTTGTTGTATTTCTAGATGGCTCTCTACCTGTGCTCAAGGTGGTATCCTTTTTATACCTTCTGTGCATTACTGATTTATTTTTCCCCAGTAGGTGGCCACACTTGCTAATTGAAACCATCCACTCAGCCCCGATGGAATGGGTTGTGTCAAAGGCATAAAAATAGGATTTGGACTTGTAAGAAGAGTGCCTATTGCAGAAACAAGTAGAGCAGAAGTCCTTTCTCTTTTTTTGCCTCTCTGTGCTTCTTTCCTTTTTTTTGCAGAAACGTGGGTCCCTATAAATCAATTTGAAACCTACAGACTATATACATTCTTTCCTATAATTCCTCTCATTCTGGAACCAGTGTCACATCCATTCTTTCTTATACTGAAAGTTATTTTGGCCACAGGAAGAGTATTTGTGGAGTGGGAAGGACCTGTAATTTTAAAGATGATGAATTAACAAAAACTAATTAAACTCAACTTTAGGGGAAAAAAGATTAAAACTTTGGTTATTTCAGCAGGAATTTGTCATCTCCTATGTCAAAAGTAGAATCTCTAGAGAAAACTATTTGGAAAAAGTTGAAAATTTTCCATTCCACAGTAGCGCTTTTTTTCCTCAACAGTACTTGACATTTCACTAGTTTCTGACATCCAATTCCCACAGCCTAATGCCTTTTTCTGTCTTGTTTAGGCTAAAACAGGAATGGAAACTGTCCAAAACGCTGCATTTTACTTTCTTTATGAAGCGCGAGCAGCCCATGTTCTGCAACAAAGCTCTCACTCTGACTATGGTGCTGGCACAGACTGGAGTCAAAGCACTAGGTTTGTATATTCCTGAAGGTCTGTGAGGCCAGAGAACTCCGTGTAGAACACTCAGAATGTTGTGAAATGTCTTAATTGCATCAGCCATGCTGATGCACTTTGCTGTTACTGCCTGGTTGCTTTCATGTTTTTTTATTCAGTTCATTTATGGATAGGAAATTAATGTTTTCTATGCACTGCACACTTTCTGCGTGTTATGATATGAGCAAGCCAATGTAGGTACAGAGAAAATGTACACAAGCAGAGATAGGAGACAGAAAAAAAGAATGTTATACCAAAAAAAAAATTTTAAAAAAAATTGGGAAGTTAAAATACAATAAAGAGATTCTGCACATTCTCTAAAGTCAACTTCCACTTATTATTACACATCTAGCATTAGATTTAAACACAAAAGGCTGAGCAGAAAATAATATTAAAACTCTACAGAGAAATGCTAAAATAGATGGAATTCCACCTGGTGAAACCATGACCCACTAACATAAATTTGTTAATATCACCCAGCAGCTTCACTTTTGGTATATGATATATGAACCACAATGAAATAAAATATGAAAACAAGACCACTGGTAAGGGCTATCTGTGTGATTTCAGAGCTTTCCTGCAACACCTTTTTGTACAGACTACAGCAGAAGAAACTTGTCTTCACCACTAGAACTCAGAGAGACCTGTCAAGCCTGAAATACGGAAAAACAGTAATACAGGAACTTGGTAATTTGATTACTGCCACATTTTCTTCTGCATCTATTTCACACATTCACAGTGAACCCTTGGTGTTTGCTGTCCCATTCTGTCAGCGTCAACCAGCTGTGAACAATTTGGGCATTTCACAAAGAGAGAGGTGTGCTACAGCTCTGCCTTGCACTCAGAGTGAAGTTAGCCAGCAGGAGCCTTCTGCATGTAAAACAGGCTTCCTAACAGCAACTATGCAATGTGAATAGAATTCCTGCATCAAAAATTCCATTTAGCCTTGAACTTCATATACATCTGATAATCTGAAAGATTATTTGAATTTTATGAAGTATTTCTTTATATCAGAAGCATAGATAATGATCCTTACATATGGAATAGCATGGTTCTTTATTAGATAAGATTAAGTGAAACACGAAATGTCACGTATGACATGTTAAATCTCTAAATTGAATTTAGTTCAAGTAATTCTAAAGTGTGTAAATTCCAATGATTTGGTGTAATATTTTTCCACATAAACTGTTCCTCTGTGTGCTATGTCTTACTGAGGTGGAGTTAATTTTCTTCGTAGCAGCCTGAATGGTGCTGTGTTGTGGATTTGTGATTAAAATACTGTTGATAACACAGCAATACTTCAGCTGCTGCTGAACAGTGCTTGCACAGGGTGAAGACTTTCTTTTTTTCCCCACTTTACCATCAGCCCCACCTAGGGAGAAATGCTGCTGATGGTCCAGAAAGATGGGAGTGGAATACAGCCAGGACAGCTGGCTCAAACTGATCAAAGTGATATTCCAGCTCACACAGCGTTATGCTCAGCAATAGAAAATGGAGGTGGACAAAGGGGATGTCTTCCAAGTTGGCTGCTGCTTGGAGACTGCCTGACACTGGCTTGTTTATGGGAGGTAGCCAGTGATTTCCTCTGTATTGCCTTTTTGCTTCCACTTTCCTTCATCTATTACACTGTCTTTATCTTAGCCCACAAGTTCTCCTGCTTTTGTTCTTCCTGTTATGTTCTCTGTCTTGCTGCAGGGAGGTGAGTGAGTGAGTGAGTGAGTGAGCAGCTGCCAGGTTGACTGGATGTTGTCTGGTGCTCCTATTCATGCCTGTCAGGTGTGTAGTAAAACACATTTGGTTATCAGGAATCTGCTGTTTGCTCAGCAAATCCTACAATCCAGTTGAACATATTGAGACCAGTCAGAGGGTTATGGCAAATAAGCATATTATTATTGTAATAATTGTGTATTATTATTGTGTATTAGGGCAGGATTACATGATTTAAAGGACTACTCTTACATTTAGAAACCTCATAGCTCAAAAAAGTTTGTATACTTTACCTACACAAACATGTTTCTCTGGAGCTAGTCTGGCATTCTACATCACTGGTGAATGCAAAGACTATTTTCCTTTTTTTGAAGTTACATATTCGCCTTTCACAAAGCACTTATGTAAGTGATTAACTTCAACTTAATAAAGCAGAAAAGGGAAATTGTTTTTTTAATCTTCATCAGTTCTTTCCATACACTTTTCCATTGGGACCAATTTGGTCTTAGAGTAACAATCTGTTTCCACTCCATTCACTTCATTATGTTCAAGTATGATAAGTCACACTAAGGAAGGGGAAAGTACCCTACCACTGACCACAGGCTTTATCTAACTTGATTTTTGCCTCATTTAAATATATGTGGTTGAAATAAAAAATGTATTTTGAGAATGCAACTACATCAACTTGATTATTTCCATGATGGAGAATCCAAACAATCTTCATTAAATTGTAGCAATTACTAAATACCAAATGATACACTTACCAATTACTAAATACTAATTGATACACTTACTAAATGTCTTACCAGTTTACTTGTTTCTTTCTTTCAAATGCCAACTCTTAGACCTTGTTAAAGCAGCTATACTGAAGAAACACTTATCATGATTGTTCTGTTTCCGCTGCAACCCGCTTACAGCCTGTGGCAAACTGGCCTTTATCCTGCTCTCTCCCAAGACCATGCTTTGTGCTATGAAGCAATCGAGACTTGCTCTGGGCTTTATCAGTGGCTGTTCAAAAAAGGCAAATTCCCGATGGCAATTCAGGTTTTCCCATGTAGCTCCTCCTTTCAACTCATTTGACTAATACCTTTGAAACTGCTTCTTTTAATGGATTAAACCAGGACTTGTCTGCGTGTGCTATGCCCAGCTCCCATCCCTGGCTCCTCAGAGGCCTCCTCAGGCTGCGATGCAGTCCCTAGAGGACTGGCAGAGAATCACGGATTAGTTTAGGGTGGGAGGGACCTTAAAGATCATCCAGTCCCAACTCCCCTGCCTTAAGCAGGGACACCTCCTACTACAGCAGGTTGCTCGGAGCCCCACCCAGCCTGGCCTTGAACACTGTCAGGGATGGGGCATCCTGAATTTCTCTGAGCAACCCATTCCAGTGCCTCACCATCCCCACCGTAAATGGATGATGGAAGACGCGCGGGTCGCTCGCAGGGACTCTTCCCCCGGGCGCAGGGGAGAAGCGGGAGACAGGGAACACCCTACAGCCGAGAGCGGCTCGGCCGCGGTGGGAGCGGCCGGGAGGGAGGGGAGCGGGAACAAAAGGAGGAGGGGAAAAGGTGGGAAAGAAAGGGAGCCACGTGACGACTGGCGCGGGCGAACCGGAAGGGCACGGCGCGTGCGGGCGTGACGTGGCGGCGGCGGAAGTGCGTGTTGTGTGTGTGTGAGTGTGTTTTGGTCGGGGCAGAGGCGGCGGCGGAAGTCGGCGGCGGGGCTGGGTGAGGCACGGCTGCGCCCCCGCCCCTCGCCCCCACCGAGGAGCCGCCTCCCCTCTTACCCCTCCTCCGCCCACCCTGCCCCGGCGCGCCCGCCAGCCCCGACCGACGGACGGACGGACGGACATCGCTGCGCCGCCGCCCCGGCTCCCCCACCCCGGCCAGGTGAGAAGGCGGCGGCGGCGCGGGGGGGTCCCGGCGGCGGCGGGACGCGCCTTGTCCGGGCTCCTGGCGGCGGCCGCTGCCCCGGCGCCGCGGGAGCGTCGTGCCGCGGTACGGGCGGCCGAGGTGGGCAGCCCGGCGTGCGGGGAGGGGACGCTGCTCTCTCCCTTCCCGGCTCAAAATGGCGCCCCCGGTTTTCCCACTTCCCCTTATTCCTGTGCCTGGAAGGGAGCCGCGGGGGAGGGGAGGTGGCGGCGGGGGTTGGAGGGGCTGGGCCCGGGAGAGCGAGGATCCTCCCCTGCGTGCGGGCGCTCCTGCGGAGAGGTATCGCTGCCTGGGGCCGGCCGGGAGGGCTGTGCCCCTCGAGGTGCTTGTGAGATATGGAAGGGCAGGCTGGGTGATGGGTCCCTCGCTTTCCCTTTCGCTTGCGTCTGGAAGAAGGACGGTGAACTAGGTGGGAAGTAAAATGCTGCCGACAATGCGTCGCCATCGGGAGGATCGCGACAGGCCTAGTATGCTGGATATCTTCTGCATCGCACGGAATTGGAACTAGACACAAAGCTGGGGTAGGGTGGAGGAACAAACCTAAGCTTTTTGTGTTTTAGAGGAGAGCTGAATTGCATAAGAGCTATTAAAATGTTCCAAAAAGAACCATGAAAGGCTGTTCTCTCGGCATTTTTAATGATTTTTTTTTCTACCTTACACCTTTTTCAGAGATTGGTGGTGGCAGTGAGAGGCTAAACAGCTAATTAAGCAGCAGAAATTAATTGGTTTCTTTCATGTAACGTTCAGGCAAGGTAAAAATCATGGATTTTTTTTTGTTTTTCCAGTTTTATAGTGTCTCTTCAGAGTTACAGTCATGCTTACCTACAGATTGCA
This sequence comes from Setophaga petechia, assembly GCA_024362935.1. Classification (NCBI taxonomy): domain Eukaryota; kingdom Metazoa; phylum Chordata; class Aves; order Passeriformes; family Parulidae; genus Setophaga; species Setophaga petechia. Next base: position 194,067 of record JANCRA010000026.1, read on the forward strand.
TGTAGGTATTGTTCTTCCATAATGGAAAATGTCAGGAAAAGGTAGATGTTGGCTGAAGTGAGGTGGCTAGAGACAATGGTATTGTAGTCATCGCTTACATTTCCTGTATGATAAACCAGTTTATCTGAAAGCAATTGGCACCATTCATCATTTGGATGAGCTTATGAGATGGCTATTACCTTTAATTGTAGGGCTATGATTTTTTTGCAGCAACTGTGTTGATTCACTTGTTTAACTTACAGTCTCATTATGTTTCAATATGGCTTACACATGATGATCATTTTGCTGGTTATCTCTGTCACTGTCTTGAACACTGCAATAAGGTGCCACACTAATTCTGCTGAACCTGGAAGGAAAATTCAGTTAGTAGGAGTGGCTAATATATAAACCTTTTTAGTTACTGCCTTTTAAAATGTTCAAGAAAGTCCAGTATGAAGAAATTTGAAGTAGATAATAGTTGCAGCCTCAGCATTGTATGCTTTGTGTCTGTTAATGCAGCATACAAAAGTTTATTAGTAAGAAACAGTGTTGTTTGCTGCGAGATATAAAAGTGGTGGAATGTTCCAGTTTTAAATTTATCATGAATTTTTTTTGTGTGGCCTTTCTATTTGATAATAAACTTGATCACATTAATTGTAGGAAAAGTGCTCACTGTCTTAATCTCTTCAATAGGCTGGCTTTTGTCACCACTGTTACTTCTATACTTCTGTATTAGCTGCATTGTAGTTGAGAATAGTCCAGTGCTTATGCTTACATGACTGAATTATGCCATTAAATTGAGAGTTTGTAGGTATTGGCTCGGGCTATTGGTATTTTGTACACAGACTCAAGCATAATAAGATTTGTCTTTGATCTGTTAAAATACTTAGGACCCTTTCATAAATAAAACTCAAGACTGTCCAACAGCATACAAATTTCTCTTCTGGAGTGAGGAGAATACCCAGCATCCAGTAAATTAGTGGTGGGATTTCCAGGAGTGGGATTTCCAGGAGTACTTGGCTAATAATATACTCCAGGCTTTGTGTTCTGGCATTTCAGCATGTATCTGCTCTGACTTGGGGGGAATATTCAGGACAAGAGTGAAAGTTTCCTACTTAGCAGAGTGACCTATGTATTTGTACTGCCCAAGACTGCAAAGTGGAGTTTTTGTGTTAAACTTGATAAAAGTAAGAAAATCTACCTCATTTCCATCCATGTGAAGCCATCCATCTCAAAAAAATTTATAGTATTTTCTTTAGCAGATTTTTATATTAGTAGGTCACTTCTGTAACTCCCATATGTATCAGTTTAAGAGCTTGTTTCAAGTCAAGCGGCTGTGTACTTGCCTTCGTGTAGCTGAATGAAAATGTCTTACCCAGCTTTTCTTTCCTTACGTATTCCAAACATATTGATTACATTGCATACAAAGTTGGAAGGGGAGGAGAAAGGGAGCCATATCAGTGGATTTTTTCCCAGGAAATTTTCACCAGAACTGAGTTTGCAGTGTATGTATAGGAAAAGGAGTGTACCATTCCTCCTGGGTTCTCCAGGTTTGTATTTTACTGATGAATTAAGAAATAGTAGAATGAATGTGACCTGAGACTTGGAGAGTGCATGGGGGACCACAGCATTGAAATCTACTTCTGAGTGTTGGTGAGACACTGTTTGCTCAGCTCACAGACATGAAAAGACAAGGCCAAAACCATTCTGCAGTGGCTGTGTCAAACTGCAGTACTGCTTCTCTTCACATCAAGCACGTACCTCTCTTGTTTTTTGTGTAAGTATGCTGCCACGTTGTGAACTTCAGCTACAGAGTTTTGGTATCATCTGAAACCTCAAAAGATTATGATTTCCATATACACTGATAGAAGGCGTTAGTGACTTTTTTTAATATGTCACAATCATTTGGATGTGCTCTATCAGGTTTTCAGTCTTGCATTTTCTTTTATCCTGAGATGTTGAAAAGTGGGTGGTATGACTAGTAGGATTCATTATTAATTTATTAGTTGCATTGATGTGACTGTTGAATGAATGAGGTTTGTAGTGTGTTTCTTAGATGGCCTTCCTGTCAGGTCCTGTGGTCTGCTATCAGCTTGAGAGCTGCTTATCTTTGTACATGATATCTGACTGTCTAGAATGATTTCAAGGCAGGGATGCTGTAAGAATGTAGACTCTAAAGGTCTCTCATAACTATGGCTTCTGTAGCTTGGGCATCTGTAAAAATCAAACTAGATATTTTTCTTGACAACGTGTGTCAGCTTTGTAGTTCTGAAGTAGTTTTGCCAGGGGTAGTAATTACTGTTTCATGAGTGATAAAAATCTGAAATAACTACCAGCCATAAATGCTCAGGTGACATTGCTAAATATTATGCAAGTTAAATGTTCTTTTCTCATACCTCATTTTGCTCTCAGTATGGGAAACAGCAAGGAAAAAAAAATCAGTCATGGGGAGTAACCTGTGCAGTGACTTGAGTTCCTCACTGTGTGTCATCTAGAAGTCACTTGCTCCCAGGAGTACCAAGTCACACAGTCGTTGGATGTTGTCCTTATGTTTTTATGAATGCTGCAGTCTGGAAGAATATGGGACATATTAAGATTAAAGGGTTTTGAATTATTTCATGGTTGTCCAAACATACTGGAATGCTACAGCAAACAGATGAGTTTTTTTCCATTTTAAAACAAAAATAACTTAATTGTCTTCTTTACTTTTCCAAAGGAAAACATAAACAAATGGCTAACAGTATTCTGAACCACCTATATTTTGGTTATGCCTTGCTGCATTCTCTATTGTAGTACAATTAGGGAAAGATTAACTGTTGTCACTGATCCATTTTTATCCAAATCACTCCACAACTTCTGAAGCATATTTCCACAGCATGGAGGGGGGAAGAGTCTTGCCCAAGAGCCAACACACTAGTAGTGCAAAGTCGTTTTATGGTGTAAGGATGAAAGGTCTGATATTTTTAAAATAACTGGGTCCATTCCCATATTCTGAAATACTTCATCAAAATTAGTTTAATGAATAAGAATTGTAGTAGAGAATTAATGTGGTAGTTATAGGAACCATGGTAGGATTTGCAGGGGCTTTTTTGCTTCATTCTTTCACTGTGGAATACTTTCACATGTTTCTAAGAATATATAGCTAAAAGGTAATACTTGATAGATTATGTTGCACAACTGAAATTTTTAAAATATATATATTTTTAGTGTGATGTGATAGTCAAATGGAACACAAACTCAGAATGCAAAATCGTTATATTCTACCTCAAAGAAGGGAAATTATTTTGAGAGAGATGAGAAAAGGAGGAACATGAACAAATAAAAGTGTCTCTAAGATGTTGAAAATATTTTTTAAAACTTGTGTTCTGTATACAATTGGAAATGAAGTACCTGTTTTTCAGCTGTTACATTTTTCCGTAAATAATGCTAAGATTTTTGTTCTCATTCATTCCATGAATATTAGCTGAGATTAGCTTGTAAGGGAATATCTTACTGAAGGGTAGGGTTCTGCTAGACTGCTGAAACACTTTCCAGCAAAGAAGGTTCTTCAGGACTCGGGTTGAAGGAAGGGGAGAGTTAGGAAGGAGAAGGAAGGCTCAGCATCTGAGCTAGGCCTGTAGCAAACTGGAATGCTCAAGTGCCTGATCTGTGTTTGAAACAGGAAGGTGCTTAAAGAATACTCCTTGGTTTAAAATGTAGTTGCTTTATCACAAGGAATAAAGAACAGGAAGTATTTTGAAAGTATTATGTTTGCTTACTTTTTTGCAACATGTTAATTAAAGCCATTTTTTGCATTAGGAGCATGTACTCTAACCTAACTCACATCCTAGATGTTAGAGAAGCTGTATTCCTGCAAAGTGTGCTTAATTCAAATAAATGATCAGCTGGAGCAGGACAAAATTATGAGCTAATTTTGAGAGGTCTTTTGTTTTGTATCTACTGTAAGTGTGTAAAAGCATAAATATTGGGTCAGAAGTGGTACCAGCAGAGTCTAAAGGCCTCCCTTTCTATATGAATAAGTACTGTGGGTGGGGTTATTTTAAGCAGCTGGAAAGAAGAGTAAGCAGACTAAGCAAAACACTGTTCATACTTGTTCTTACCAAAATCTCTGTTGCTAATACTGATCTAGGACACGTGTAACTATTGGAAATAGAAATTTATCATTGTATGGTAGTTGTGTGGTAGTTTGTGCAAAGTGGCCTGGAATTCTTACTGGTCAATTGGTTTTCATATGGAAGGCTTCACTTTTGCTTCTCAGTACAGTTGTTAATTAGAGAGGATATTAATGGTTTATGTGTGAAGATTTGTACTTTTATGTAAGGAAATTGTGTTTGATCGGTGGGATAGAAGTGAATTGATGAGCTGCACTTGGCAAGAAGCTGCTGTGGTGTTTGAGTTTTCCCAAATTGCACAGTTTTTTAGCATCCTTGAGCAGTGCTGACTTTGGAATATTGGTTAGTAATAGTATAATTAGGAAAAGTTATTCTTGCTTGTCATTGTTATTCTACTGACAATTTGGAAGTCTAAACCTGTTGTGTTATGCATCAGTCCTGATTTGTTAAGAAATAACAGGAGACTGAGGTCTTGCAAAAAGCAGCATAATTGGATTTTAATGTGCTAATTTGAAGCTTTCATGGCAAGACTAGGTGTTGAAGAAGATAACTGGTTCATGTATCATAAATTCTGGCTATAGTTGACAGCTTACAAATGATGGTACCTGTAGTCTGGACTATTGAATTTGGTAAATACTAGGTGAAGTTATACATAATATATTGCATTAGTGAATGAGACTTGTCTTACTTGGTTTGTAAATCTAATGCACCCACTGTCTTTTCACAAAATAGGTTGTTACTGGCAGAAGAACCAGGATTCAGATCTCAGTGGAAGTTGCTTTCAAAAGCTGTTGAAACAAAGGACTGCTTTCTAACTTGGACATGGCTAATCGAGGAGCGACAAGGCCCAACGGGCCAAATGCTGGAAATAAAATTTGCCAATTTAAACTAGTACTTTTAGGAGAGTCTGCAGTTGGCAAATCAAGTTTGGTGCTTCGTTTTGTAAAAGGACAGTTTCATGAATTTCAAGAAAGTACAATTGGAGGTGAGAAAATTGCCCTGTTAATTTTTTTCATGTTATGTGTTTATATCGTCCTTGCCCTTGAAAGCCTTTAAGGTAATGGCACTTGTAGAGTGGGTCATTGACAGCAAGGATCAAACCTGTGTGAGTAGTTGAGAACTGTAACTGAGTTAAACACAAACATCCTTTTCAAACAGAGGTAGTAAAGGTGTCTTGAACTGCATAGTTTTGAAAGCTGGGCTAAATGTTACATTTTGTTTGTAAGTGGGTGTGTGGTCTTTTAACTGTGCTGCATGCTTAATGCATAAAATAACTGCTTAGTAAGAATTATGAGCTTCATTTCTATGAAAAAACCCGAGCATTGCATCTTCCATAAAGCTTGTGTTTGTCACTTAGGCATTCTGACTTTGATTTTGGAGAACTTGCTACATGTCTGGATATATTTCTGTGTTAGCAATCACAGAATTTATTGTGCTGTTTTTCCATTTTGTGACTTCAAACAAAACAGGTGCTGGCTACCAGAATTTTTAAAAAATCTGCTTAGCTTTAAACAGCTTTTATCACATTCTTTCCCTTGGCACATTTCTTAAGTTATATTGTGTTTTGGAGTTATTTGTGCTTTGAACTGTATTCCTCCTTGGATAGATTTAAATGTATCCTAAAACTACCTAACAGCATACAGACTTTACAAAGTTTGGATTTTGTGAATTGATAAATACTCTGAGTAGCTGCTGTTGCAGCTTGCATGAGTCAGCCTGTTCCATTGTTCCATATTTATGTGAAGGCCTTTCAGTGGTCTGTATGTGTCTTCACACACCAACAGTTGTTGAAATGTAAAAACGCTGGAAAGCTTACAAAATAAATGCAAGCTGAATTTCATTGCATTCTTCTTTTGCCCTATTTCTAGCTGTTACATGTGTTTATTTTTTCTATCTGTCAGCATAAATAGACAACCACATATTTTCTACTTTAGCAATCTTGCTAATGCACACTTTTGGCTTTGTGCATTTTATCGTGGCTTGAGGATAGGTGTTGGTATGAAAGGTTCTGTATGCTCTGATAAACAGCTGTGTGGTAATACAGAGAACATTCTCAAAGATACGTTGTGAATTAACTTTCCAATATCACCAAGGTCTTTAGTTTAGAAAAACAGTTAAAATTAAGTAAAATTCATTGTTCCATTTCAGTGATCTCAAAATTCATTTAACCTCTGTTTAGTTTTTTCTTGTTTTAGTGTTTGGAATAACCCAAACCCTGTTACACTGATCAAAATCTAAACAAAGGTTAAACAAGAGCCTAAGTTCAAGTTCATATATATAAAGTCTAGTGTAATCTGTATTAACTTGTGCCTCTTCTGTATCAAATAGAAACAAGGAAATGCTATATAATACAGCTGAGAGCTATTACAGGCAGCAATGTTGGGATTCAGAAAAGTTTTCTATAGAGAAAGCTGTCTAACTCTGGCTTGCAGTTGCCTAAGGCATAATTTTCTTTGTATACAGAAGGGCCTTTTAACAAAGAGAGGCTTATGTGCATTGTGAATCTGGATGAAAACATCTGAAAGGGAGTGCAGTGAAAGGCAGACATGTTGGATGGTGGTGGTGTGGTTTTGCCACTTCAGACTAGTGTAGCAAGGCCTGTTAGTTGCTTAAGACAAAAGTATGGCTGTTAAAGATGACAGGCTTTCAGATAATTAACAGATGATTAATTGTCAATTCAGTATGGCCTTGGCAAGGTCGAAGAAATTTATCTTTTTTTGCAGAAATTAACTGTCATTTTAAAGTGGTTGAAATGATACTTTTGACAAAACCAAGAGGATTGCAAAGAATCGACCTCTTGTTTAAGTCTCTTTCCTTCATTTATGCAGAGTAGGTACGTTTTTAGTTAAGAGAAAAATGTCTGTGAGACCTTGAAAATCAGCTTGCTTAACATCTTGTGTCTACCTTGGAGAAATATAATACTGAGCTGGTTCTGGGGAGAGAGCCCTTAGTTTAGTGCAGGGTGTATGGTGTTTTTCCACTCTGTTTCAGTTCTGGGCTGCTTAGGGAGCTGCCAAGTGGAGCCTGTTCTACTAGTGTTTGGATATGTAGCATTTAGAGAGATTTATGTTGATTTAACATTGGAACATCAAAGCTTTTACCTTCTCCAGCCTGCCTGCTCATCTGTGATGGATGCTAATACCCCTGAAGCAGGAGCACCTGACCACTTAAGGAGTCAGCTTCTGGTCACGGTTTAACCCCAGCCAGCAGCTAAGTACCATGCAGCTGCTGCTTCCAGCTGAGACAGGGACACTTCTGTATGCTAGTTACAATGTCCTTTACAGAGCAAGATTGGCTTCATTTTGGTTTCTGTAATGAGTTGAGTTGAAGGTTGGAGCAGTTCTGGAATGATTCATACACTATGATGTCTCAGAGTATGTAGGGCAGGATGAAATCCCAGGTATGCAAGTGTTAGGGATCAGTGTCTCTTCAGCCATTTGATTTAAGTTGGTCACAGTCCCTCAGTGTGCCTAGTGATCAGAGCTCCTGCTTCAGCTGAGTAGTGGGCTTTCCTTAGTTTAGTTTTTAATATGGTTTTCTATGCTGTGTGGGCACTCACTTCCATACTTCTGATAACACCTTAATCTGAATGGAAAAATTTTACTAGTAGTAACTGTTTGAAAACTTGGAATGAAGTTAGTATTTTCTCTAACTGGAAGACCATTATTTATGGTAATGCATTCAGCCCTAGTAGCAATGGCTGCAAGTTTTCCTGAAACTGCAGGCTGTTGAAATTGTGCTGAAATTAATTCTTGAGATCACTTCCAAAGTCAAACATATAGCTGCTGTGAGAATAGGAGCTTACAAGAAGGGCCTCTTTCTTCCAGACCTGTTAGCTAAGGCAAAGTTGTTAGGAGCTGAAAATCAAAGTTTTAAGATGCAAATCAAGTAATACAAATATATGGAATTGAAAATATTTGAACTTTTGGATTATAGCATGATGGGATGCTGTTATTGGTACTCTAGTATCCATCCTGCTTCAACAGACCATATCTAGAAGCTTTTAGAGAAGGCTTATGGTTACTTGGATTCACTATAATGAAAAAGGGAATTCTTTCTAATTTTTACTTTCTTATGTCTAACTTGAGGAAAGTCCAGTTGTTTAAATAACTCCTCTGTGTTGATCAGAGTCAGACTGTCAGCATTTTGTTTGAATAGATAGGAAATAATGATTGCATCAAACCTCTTGTATTTTAATAGTAGGCTATAAATGTTTTGCATCTCTGTGAGCATAACTATATATAAATATAGAGATACAAGCAAACTTCTGGTTTCAGCACCTCTGTCTTTTTTGTAGCTGCTTTTCTAACCCAGACTGTGTGTCTGGATGATACAACGGTAAAATTTGAAATCTGGGACACAGCTGGGCAGGAGCGGTACCACAGTTTAGCACCCATGTACTACAGAGGAGCACAAGCAGCTATAGTGGTGTATGACATTACAAACGAGGTAAGTGCTGCACTGGGGATGCACTAGGGGCATTGGGGACTTACCAGTCTTGCACTGATCTTTATGTATTTTTTTCCTCACTGACTTGTGTAAATCAGTTGATCATTTTGTAGAATCATAGAATGGTTTGGATGGGAAGAAGCCTTTAAAGGTTGTCTAGTCCAACACTCGTGCCATGGGCAGGGATGCCTTCTGCTGGACCAGATTCCTCGTTTCGTACTGCACTGTGCAATGTCAATTTGTGTCTAATGTTTTCTGGCTAAAAGACTGTTTCTAGAGTTGGGGTTTTGTTTGTTGTTATTTTTTGGGCTTTGGGGCTTTTTGTTGTTGTGTTTTGGTTTGGTTTTTTGTTTGTTTGTTTGTTTGTTTTGGGGTGTTTTTTTCAATTAAAAAGAGGGAAAAGAAGAGGAGAAATCCTCTTGTAAAAATGTTTCCAACCCACCCTTAAATCAGTTCATGGAGTTTGAGCTTTTACTCTCATTACATTGCTGGTGGCACCTTTATTTCTGATAGTGCAGCCATTAGTTTAATACTGTATTTTTGCAAATTTTGATTAAGGATTGGAAAGGTAGCACAAGCTGTTGGGACCAAAACTGAAGGTTATTAGATTTCTTTTTATTTGAACTTGGATGAGATAAGCTTCCCTAGTTTCTGATAAAATTAGAAAACCCAAATCTCTCAAAAACTCCACAGAAATCATGTACCATAATGAACAGTCCTCTGTAATTAAAAAGTAATTTTGAGGCCTTCTCAATGTAGCTGTTCATACACGTGAATCTTGCAGAGAAACTGAAATTCCTGTTCTCTCTCTTAACCACTTCTTTCCATACTCTGTCTACACAAAGATCTTCCTACCTGTTTACTTCAGCATTATCCCAGCTAAGCACAGCTGAGAACTAAGGTGGGAATGTTTAATTTTAAAAGCTAAGTTGGCAATTTGGCGTGTGCCTTTGGACTAAGGTAGCAGCCTTACACTGGCATTTTGTCTTGAAGTGTAGATACCAGAGATGGGGATAATTGGTGAGTACAAAAGGATGATAAAACTCAGTTGCATCATTTATAATCATTAACAGGAGTCCTTTGCCAGAGCGAAAAACTGGGTCAAAGAACTTCAGCGACAAGCAAGTCCTAACATTGTAATAGCTTTAGCAGGAAACAAAGCTGATCTAGCTAACAAAAGAGCTGTGGATTTCCAGGTATGTACATAATTTTTGTTCATAAGAATTGCATTTTGTTTGAATAGATAGTAAATAAACCTACAGGGAGCTTATATGCATAGCCTAGCTAGTTATTATGGAGGTCATACTGTTAAATATAAATGTCAACTGAGACTAATTAAATTATACATGCTACCAAAAAACCTATTTCTGTACAAGTAATATGGAGGAATAGGCTTTTTGGAATAATTAATTTGACTTTGAGGAATAATTAATTTATTTGCTTATCTTTAAGGCTAATTGAGTAGCTGTTCTTTGATGTGACCTCTTTCTGTCTTCTACCCAAAATTACCAGTAACTAGAGTTTCAGTGTATGAGATAGCAGTAACTCAGTGCAAACTGTTCTGTCTGCCTTGTCAGCCAGAGAATTTTGATTATCATGTGATACAAAGCTGATTGATGTGCCTAACTTGCTTAGGTACTGTTGAAGCAGTGTTGAAATTTTAATTGAGCTTTTCATGGCATTTTTTTTGGTTTAGTGATTACAGCTGTGCTCTCACTGGTGTGTATTTTATCTTCTAGAAAGTTTAATCAAGTCATCGAAAAATAGCCTTTAAACTGAATTAAACTAACTGCAGGTAGTTTTTGTCCATTCATGATTGACTGAATTTGAATTAAGATAGTATTTATTAGTCAGTAATTTATGGTTTTTAATCTGTGTTTGGGGTCACTGTTTGAGATACAGCTGCATAGTAATGAATCCTTTTGTGACTATAGAGAGATGAATTAAAAGGTTAGCAGTGATTTAGGTATTTTTCTGCCAGTTTTTTAATTTTATACTTCTGTGACAGTTGACAGGCGGCTTTGGTGTTTTATGAAAAATTGTGGTATTTAACAAAAATTTCATACATGACTGCATTCAATAATGTAATCACATTTAACTAACAAAGTAGACCTACCTGTACTATTTTTTGAACAACCACAGTCTTAATGTTTTTCAAATGTAGGGGAGGTTTGCTACTGTGGATTTGTGGGCTGCTTGTGGGCTTGACAGGCCTTTCTCATTGCAAATCAAATATTAGATTTCTAAGTATTTGTCAATGTGTTGTTTCAGATAGAATTACATAGATCTTAGCAGGTGTCACTTAATTATGGAGAGTTGTTGATTATTCTTATGATCATCAAAGGTGTTCTGTAGTTCAGCTTTTTCATGGATTTCTTATTGAATGCAAAGGAAGTTACATAATCATAAGAAGCTGCAGATTCTCAGCTGAATTGACTAATAAGAAGTGGCAGAAATAGTATGGTTCTTAAGAGCAGTGTATCAGATTAAAATTCATACTGAAAAGGGAGGTAACGTGGCAAGTTACTGATTACTGCTTGTTTACTGTAATTGTGAATTTATATCAGGATAATAAAACTGTTCTGATCCATCTGCCTCAGTGGTTGAAAGATTCAAGATAGTTCACAGACTGCCCTTTTCCAGGGTAATAATGGACTTGCTGACATTTGATGGCACTTTTGAAGCTTATTTGTTCTTACTGTCAGAGCTAATGTTCTGCATTGGGGTTATCTCTTTCATAAATATTTTCATTTATTATTTAGTTCTGAGATTTTTCCACCGGGATATTTTTAAGATTAGTAGGGATCTATAAGATTCCACTTATAATTGTTTAACTGATTGGTGAAATTGTAACTTCTCCATAGGTGGTGTATAAATTTGTCAGATGAGTGTTTCCACAAACTGTCTTTCTTTCAAAATGCTGTAGAGATTGTTTGTTTGTACCAATTAAAAGTACAGTGTGTAATGATTGTATGAGTTTACTTCATAAGAAAAAAAAAAAGAAATGTATTCTTATTTTAACTTTCAGGAAGCACAGGCTTATGCAGATGACAACAGCCTATTGTTCATGGAGACGTCTGCCAAAACATCTATGAACGTAAATGAAATATTCATGGCAATTGGTGAGTTTATGAACAGAATGAGAACTTTAAAGGGAATCGTTTTCATGAGTTTCAGACCATGGCAATCTTCCTAACCTAAGATCTCTGTTTTTCATGTAAATTATTTTTGGTATTGAAGTGTTCTTACTCCCTTTCATTTGTTTAATTTTATTTAAGCATCTATCTGAAATCCAGAAGCTGTGCCAAAGATGGCAATGTGTGCTTAAATTCAGTGTCCAAGTTATAAGTAAAGGACGCTGCATGTGAAAAGTAAATCTACTCATATATTTTTAATTTAACATAATCTTAGGGATTTCTGTAAAGATGCTAGCATGTAGTAGTAAGTATAAACCAAGAACTTTTGTGTTCCATTGATACCCAAAATTGTATTTAATTGTTAATAGACTTCTAAAAGTGGAGGAAAAAGAATTCATTTTTAGGCTGGCCACTAGTCTATTTAGTAGTTATCTTAATTATAGTAGATGCTTTGCTAGTGGGTAGTAGTAATGTATAGCATCAAATAACCTCACTCAATCTGTTTTGTCTGTTGCACCTCTCTAACCTGCTTTTTTGTGGAAAAACAATATTGATGTTAAAATTAAATGTTTTTAAAGAGGTCTTAATCTTCTGCTTTCCAAGCCAGGAGAGCAGGAGGCAGTTTTTGGTGTCTTTGAAATTTCCAGCAGATGCAAATTAAATTATCAGCAACACTTTTTAAGAAGTACTTGCTTCATGTTAACTGTAAATAATTGAAAAAGGGGGATAGGCACAGGCACTTAACTGTCTGACAGGAAAGTATATTTTTCTCATAGATGTTCAAGATAGGTCTGCATTTAATGATACAGAAATGCTCAACTGTACTATTCTGGTGAAATTTCAAGATTATGTTTAATGGTGCAGGTTGCTTCCTGTTTAAAAAAATCCCCAAAATCTAATTTTAAAAAAAAAATGATATATCAACAGTAATTCTTGCCTCCATATTTTAATGAAGCCTATAAAGTAAATTTGAGGGGAAAAATGCCCAGTTAGTAACTGTGTGTTTTGTCTGCAATGTCTTTTTTGGCCATCTGAGAATTTTACACCAGTGGGGAGAAATTCAGCTTTGTCAGTGCATCAGGACAAGATATGTGCAGCAGTAGACTCTGAATGGAAATTCTGATGAGGTTATAAGTATTGCATGTAATTTGGAATGGCCTGCAAAATATGGATGCAATCCTCAGGACCATGTATAAATATGATCTTAAAGCTGAGATGAAATGAAAAATGAGAATGTTTAAAGAATTGTTGGATGCAAGCTGCAGCTGCTTCTAAATTGGCTGCTGCAGCAGTCATTCAGAACTCCCAGTTAAAAAATCCCAATGCTAATTCAGTTCTAGATACAGTTCTAGAATCCAAAACATTGCTCTGAAGACATTTTCCTGTTGGTGCATTGACCCTTTGTAGTGGCTCAGCAGCTTAGTACCGTGTGGATTCTTGGATTTTACCACAGAGCTGTAGAGCAGCCCAGCTTGGAGGGGATATCAGAGGATCCCTGGGGCCCACCCTTTTGCCCTGCACCCTGAGGTTATCTGGTACCACAGTATGCTGATGTCTGATCTGCAGTTTCTTGGCTGGTTTCATTCATTGTACAAAAAGTTCTTTTAAAAACTGACAGAAGTAATTACTTTGGAGTGAAAGCATTCACCCAGACTATAGAGCAAGGATGGTTGTGGGGCTCTGGTAAGATAGGCCCGTGGAAGTCCATTTGTGTAGAACTTAGCAATTTTCTGATGGAGAGAAGTCCATGAGAAGCTGCTGCTCAGAAAGGTGACAGCTTTCACCCTTATTTTTTGTGTTAAGACTGAGGAGGAACCTTGGAGCTACAAGGGCAACAAAGAAATTACCAGTCAATTGACTGATAAGAACTGAAGAGAAGAGACAGCTTTAAAAAAAAACAGGAGTGGCTTGATCTGGTGTTGAGGGCCAGATCAAGCCACTCCTGTGAGCATTTTATATGTTGGCTGCAAACACTTAGTCTGGCTGCATATCTGGGAACTGTTTGACCCATTTCTGTCTGTGTTTTCTGCCTTTTCAATGTTTCTGTATCTTTTGCACTAACATCCTGATCTGAAAGCCTGTTCTGTGTGGGTGGATTCCCACAAGAGCTGTCATTTCCTGGCACAGCACACCTGTGCAGATACGTTTTACTGCTCAGGTTACCAATGCCATTTCACTCCTGGAAATCATAAAGTAGCTAATCATTAAGAAGTGTCTTCACTTCTTTTATTACCAGTGCACTGAATCAAATCAGATTATACAGTGAATACACTGATATGCCTATAATGTGTTGTTCTATTTACTCAGGTGATTTAATCTTAGTAAAATCTCAGGTTTAACTCTTACTTCCTGTTCACCTTACAGCAAAAAAATTGCCCAAGAATGAACCACAGAATGCAGGAGCCAGCTCTGCCAGAGGAAGAGGAGTAGACCTTACTGAACCCACACAACCACCCAAGAGTCAATGTTGTAGTAACTAAAAGATCAATTGCTTTAAACTGTTCTGAATATTCTTCTGCTTCCTAACTGTTAATAACCATGGAATTGGAGTGCTTAACCTGGTCCAGTACAGCTTCCAAACAGCGAAGAGACTTACAATAATAGTCAAGTTCATGATACAGAGTTTTCTTTTCACCTAAAATTTTAACATGCATGTATCCACCACTGGCTGTAATGTTTCAGCAGTAGAGGAGAGATGGAGGCGGAATAAACTTCCTTCAGTTGAAAGGTTTTAAAAATCAGTTGTTATTATTAGAGGTGTAGAAGAACTACTTTCTGTGGACCTAATTGGCCAGTTCCTGTAGCCTCAATACTGATCACTGTTATAATAAATAGAATTGGGTCTTTTCATAATTTTCAATTGTGCTTTAAAACCTCCTTAGAAACAGGGTCTACAAATTACTTAAACTTATTTGCAGTATTGATGCAACCAGTTGTTTCTGCAGGTATCCACTGTTTAGTTATACATTCCATAGGTTAATAATTTTATTACAAATAATACTTGCATTAACAATTTTAAGAATCCTATGCTTGCCAGAAAGTGGAGTTTTAGTTGGTACACTGTATGTAAATTATATCAACCCAGTTAGTTATCTTAATGAATTAGTGATGAATCAAGTCTAACTTCATTTCTAATCTGTTCAGAGGGTACAGACCAGTAAATTCAACTCTACAACTTAGGATATGGGGTTTTTTGTCCTCTACAAACTGTAAGAGCTCTTCAAGTAAAACCACAACAAACTCGGTGTCTGTGACTTCTTTCTTGTGTCTGATCATTGCTGGCCATTACAGTTTGTTTTCCCCTAAGGAAAAAAAATAGTGCACTAACGATTATGTACATCCAACTTGATTTTAAATTTGGATATTAATGTACTGTAAATAGGTACTCTGCATTGTAGTCTACATTTGTTTAATACTTTCTGTAATATTTAAGAGTTGCTTAAAGGTATACAGAATGTACAGTTACTTAAAGCTAACTTTTTTCCTCTCTAATCAAAGGGGGTTCTGAGTTCTTCCTTTATGGCTAGAACAGTAATAAATGATGCTCCTGTATCTGTAACATAAGTACTGCTGTCTGTCAGTAATGAACTTCGCAACTTTGTTTTCCAAAGTACATTTTATTTTGATCAGTCCAGTATATTGCACTAATTCTTTTAGTTATTTTCATTATATGAAATCTACAAAGTGTGTCAGAAGAGATGAATTAGTCTATTTAAATGTTGAACTGATAGAAACTTACTTGTGCAGATTTTAAATTTGCAGTAATCTGGGTTTAGCAAGAAAAATGACAGTTCACCAGTGTTTAGTTTTATATTGAGGTGCTCAGGTTTGAATAAAGTGGTTTAAAAAAATTTTGATTACTGGTTCTTTTTGAGAGTTTCAGGAGGTTTTACTGCATTTGTACAGTTCCAGACAAGCTGTCTGATTCACTGTATGGGTCAGCATTTAAGATGCTTACAATAAATTCATGGCACAGCTAAATATAAGCTTGTCCTATATATATTGTGGCACTCCAGTTATCCTGTGATAAATCTTTAAATGTTGAGGTAATTGGGTATCTTATCACATCCATTTAGAAGTATGATCAAAATAGTAATATTGTCTCTTGAACCTGCAGCTGATGCAGTCTTTGCCAGTTGTTCACAAGGTGACTTGTTGCATTGCAGTGTCTCTGAGCTGACTGTGTCTCCTCTGCAGATTGTGATTTGCTATTGGTTGGGTACATTTTTGTGTCTTTTTCAAACGGTGGTGGTGGTTTAGAACCCAGTGGTGATACAGTCTTTAGCAGTTCTTGACTAACATCACCTGCAGTTTGTCACAAAATGAATTGGAGTCCATTTTTTTCTGCCAGCTGTGCATTTGAGTCAGAATTAGATGGCATGGTTTTGTCTGTTTTGAGGGCATTTTCATGGCTTTAGACCTTGATGCCAGCACATTCTTTTGCAGCTGTTTATAGCTGTGACTTGGACCTGTTACACAGAAAGTGTTGGTTTCTCCTTGCTCTGAAGTCTCACTGTGGATGGAAACTTGGATAAAATTTTCTGTCTTCAAACTGAGTTCTTCAGAGTCACCTTGTGTGCTAGAATTAGAGTAATGTATCTCTATTCTTTGAATTTACTTCATTGTTACTGAAAAGAGACAGTTCTGGATTAGGTTGATTTTTGTGGTCATTGGTTTCCTTATTAAGAATTCAATTTTTGGTACGCCTATAATTCTTCCTGGAACATTTTCACTGATTTTGTTTCAGGTTGCCTTTTGAGTCACTCTGAAAAATACTTTGATTGGAATAAAATAGCTGTATTCTACCTTGCAGATGATGAATGGTGTTTGAGTCAGTTAAGTTGTCTCCAGTGAGGGATACTAGATACTGACACACGGTGTCCTCTTTTGTTGAACAGCATTCTCAAGCAATGAGTGGATGTTAAGAGTTGGTGCAAGTACTTCAGGTAATCCAGAACCCCTCAAAGCCCATTAGAAGTCAAAATAAGAAACTGGCAAGTAACATTGATAGGGACAGATGCAGTATGAAGTGCAGATATAACAGATATTCTTTTTGCTGGAGCTCTGTGATGTCCAAGAGCCCTTGTAGTTCTCAGGTATCCCTCTACAAATTTGGTTTATTAGTGCTGATGTTTCCACCATTCTGAAGTGTTTTCTCTCACATTAGAAGTGCTGTGCTCTTGAGAGACCTGACTCCATTTTTACATAAGACTGCACGTACATCATCTTGAGTTTAAATAGAATTTATAGCATACTGGGTTTTTTTAAAGATACTGCTGTTACAGTATCAGCATTTTGTTAAGGACTGGGAAAAAACCTAAGATCACAGTTAATAATCTGCTTCACGGGCAACAATATGTCCATCCTTGAATCTGATTCTGGTTTTACAGCAAAGTTTGCTGTGGTTTTTCCCCTTCTATTCTTAGAAGACTGTTCTGGAATCTTAATCACTTTACTGCAAAATAAACTCTTATGAGAAGTCTTAGGTCACATTTCATTCTGCTTAAAGTGCAGTCTAATATGAAAAATATGCACTCTTGTCAAGGTGCAACTTCTCTATTTTTCTCAAATACTTCTTCTCCTATGAGAACATGTGCTTTCAAGTGTCTGAATGAACTCAGCAAGAAGTTTCAGCTCAAACTGTTTCTGGCAGCCTACAAATTCTAGTACTTGAAAATAATTTGGACATGATGTAGGATTTACTGTTTACTTACAGGATGCCTTAAATCCCTTGCTTGAGGCACCCAAGGGAGTAAGAATTCTTAGTTGTTATGGGAAGTTGAGGACTAATTTCTTGGCTTTAGTAGGAAGAGGTATTTTCCCTGTCCCTCAACATTTTTGAAATCTGAGAATTAAAACTGTTAGCAATTGCAGCACTGCAGGAGGGTGGTCATGTCAGATTTGAGTGCAGAGCATTAAGGAAAGAGCTCTGAACCAAAGTGCTGTGTTGTTTGAGATCCTCTGTGCCTGCCCTGGGAGACCATTTCTTGTGTTAGGGGAGGTGTTCAGTTCCCTCCAGTGTGTTGGCATAGGGGCAAAAGCAATGCCAGGCAGAAGGAACGTCCTTGGGATGTGGTGACTTTCTAGGCATGAAGCTGGCTGCAGTGTGTTCATTTATATTGTATTTTTAGTATCATCTGGCTAGACTGGGGCACAGAGCTCTGGAAAGGGTGTGTGAGCAGGCGTTGTGTGCACAGTGGTTGTGTGTCTCGGGCAGTGTTGGCATCATCGAGTGTAGGAGACAGCTGAGTCTAGTCTGGGAAGGCAGATTTCTTCTGCCTTAAATCAGAAAGTGATTCAAAATACCAAACTGAAGGATGCACCTTTTTAATTAATTATAAATTTTAGATGCCTTAAGTTGTGTTCTCTATGTCTCCTTGTGCTTGTTTCCCCCTCTTTCCTCTGATTTCCATCTTCCATTTTCTAGAAGAATGTGTAAAATATCCTTTAAACCCTTGGAGCAAGACCACCAACTGTAAGCCTGACCAAGGCCATAATATAACCCATGTGGAACAATCTGACTGCAAGAAAGAGTAAAATCTTTAATCTTAAAGTCTCTTTTGGATGCAGGTCTCTCTTGTCTGCAAACCAGAGACAGGGCAAAAGAGTCAACAAAACTTAGCTGACCTATCAATATGGGACTAAATGAAGAAGATGGCCCATGTCACCAGCTCCTGCTCCTTGTATCTGACCATCCTCTTTAGTTGCTTACCTGGAGCTGAAGGAACATGTCTGTACTTCTGTAAGAATGCACTCCTTGGGGAAAAATGAAAGTTCACGTTGCGTGAATGCTTTCCTTTGATGTGGTACATTTGGTGGAAAATTAATTGTATTAGATGAAATAAATGTGTATTTAGCAGTGGTTCAGAAATGTGGACTTTAATCATAAAAGATTTAAAGTACCTCTGATGAATTTCAAACCTTAACTTGTTAGCAGAGCTTGAATTTATGTTATCCTTAATTGCAGCCAGCATGAAACCCTCTCTGTAAGGAATGGGTGAGGCAGGTAACAAGACCCAGAAGCAATTTGATAAAGAATTCACCCAGCCTCAGTTCTTGCCTTCATCAATCTCTTTGAAATAAAATGTGTTTCCAATAAGGTGGAAACAAGTGCCTCTGAAAACACTGCAGCCTTTTTGTGAGTTAATGCTGTATTCCAGTAAGGTGTGACTGCATTTCCTGAAAGAACAGGTGGGCTAGTGCTGGACTACCTGTTTTGATACCTGTACCAGTCAAGGTCACATAGCTGCAGAAAGCTTTTTTGAGGTAAAGTACAGCTGTAGCAGCAAGCATTGAAGAATGGAGATGATGGGATATACCACAGTTACCTAGAGCAGTGTCAGTGCATGGTAAAGTTGGTTTACAGTGTTTCTCTGGCTGGCAGATGAGTGCAAGTTGTTCTTAAGGCAAAGTATTTTTTTCAATATCTGGAATTGTTTTTTTCAAATGTAGAACATGATTTTATTTTTTTTTCGTCTTGATCACAATGAAGTCTGTCAAATGGTTCTCCCTTTTCCTACTGATATTTGACCCTCTTCATTAATTTTGGTCAAATTTCATATGGAGAAATATGAAGAAGTCTTACAAGTTGTGTGAATGCACACATCACAGAAGAAAGAGTGCCTCTGATGTCAGCTGCAGTGTCAGCCCACTCCTTACTAATGCCAAGGAGAGTGGTAGAGAAGTGGTTTAGTGCTGGGCATGTGCTTTGGGCAGAGGCTGGAAGAGAATGTAGCTGCAGACACAAATCCCTTTGGAACTCTTCAATCCCCTGCTTTTTTTATACACACTGTTTGTTTTTTTTTACCCACTCTGCTTGCGCACTCCTTTGTGGGAAAGCAAGTATCTTGCTTGTAATCTCACAGCTGTTTTACCTGCAGGAGAGTGCTTAACTGGTAGCAGAAATCACCAGGTGGGAAGATACAATGGCTGGAGTTGCCAGTCTGCAAGAGCTTTTCTAGTGTCCCTTGTAGCAGGGGTGGGTGAAGAAGCATTACGAATGTATCATTGTTTCTGATTGTAATAAAAACTGATTCTGCACTAAGGAAAAGCAAGGTTCTACTTCATAAGGGAACAGGGCTGAATAGTTCTTTCATAAGAGTAAAATACAACAGATTCCTATTTCAGAAAGTAATAATTCAGATTATTCCCTCAAATCATGTTTTCAATTTCCTGGTAGCAAAATGTGGTGACACTTAGTCCAATGAAGCAAATTAATTAAAATAATATCTTAAGCATGTTTCATTGATAGAAGGACTTGGGCACATCAAAAATCAGAAGCCTGTCCTAAAGAGATGGCACTTTAAACCTCTTGGTTTAAAAAGAAAAACAAAAATACTGTTCTTACAGAGGTGATTTGTGTATTATGGAATATTTCCTAACTCTGTCTTTTACATTAGTAAATTGAGTTAAATGCTTTAATTCAAATATTGTGCTAAGGCTACTTATCTAAGAAGCTGAGTACTATTGTCTGATAACAGTATCAGTTGTGAGGGAATTTATCATGTCTCCTTCACATTGTCAAGCTAAAGGAATTGCTGTTTTTTATCTCCAGATACCAACTGCCAAAAAATGTCTAGATTAATTTAGGCTTGCTTTTTTTTTTTTTTTTTCTTAATTGGATGAAGGGAAAAAAAATCCTGGTGTGGAATATACTTACCTATAATAGCAACGTGCAGTAGCCCAGCAACACCTTTGGCTGTCCTCGCTAATGGGCTGTGTGTGTTGTTTTCAGGATGTTTTCTTTCTTCTTCCCCAGTGCCATCCACCTCTTCTCTAGGAATTCTTTTTCCCACTGAACAGCCACTCCAGTGAACTTTGGAAACCTCATTCCTTCCCAGCTGTAAAAATCTGCATTCTCCAAAAGGACTTGGCATACACTTTCATTATAACTAGTCTTGTTGGTCTCCTCGTTGCCTGGTTCTTCTCTTTTTCCCTGTAATCTGCCTTGATTAGTCTGGCAAAAAATTCTAGAATTTGCTCTTTGTCATTTTTATTTTTGTGGGAGGAATCCATGTGAGAAAGCTGTTTAAGAAATAGAAGTGGAAGCTTTGCTACAATTGTTTCTGTAGCTGTCACACGGTGACAGCCATCAAGAATCTGCAGAAAGCATGTATCTGACCTACTTTCATGGCTGTCCCGCACAATAAACCTGTCTTCCATGTCTCTCTGCCATGTGGAATTTTTATCTTAGCAAATCAGTTATGCTTTGATTAATGAATTATTTACTTTCTTAGAAGTACCGGGATTGTTGATATTGGCAGGATCACAAAATGGTGTGGGAGTGGGATTATCCACAAGGAATTCAATGAGTAATGAACCTTCTGCCTGTGTGTCTCAGAGAATTTGAGAGCAGTGTAGAATTTCAGTACTGTAAGGACCTGACTCTAGTCAGCACCAGCTTCTCTGCCTGTCCTGCAGCCAGAGCTTGTCTCTTCCCTGTGTCCCCATGTCCCTCCAGTTCTTCCACTGCAGCTCCTTGCTCCAGCCTCCCCCATCAGCTCAGTCTCTCTGGCCTCACTCTGCACCCCCAGTGCTGTTCCAGGCCTGTTCCTGGTGCTGCAAGCCAAGGGTCAGAGCTGTGGAGCCCCTGAGCAAGGTGTGTCCTGACAGGGCCCTGGTGGCACACAGGTACCTGTCTGAATTTGTACCTGCACATTGGCATGTCTCTACCTGGCATGGGCAAACTGATGCTGCTTTCTAGATATTGTAACTTGCTCTGGTTTGGGCAAATTGACAAGAGTGAAAAGAAGCACTGCTGATGCCATTTCAGCCAAATTACCAAGTGGTAGTTTAAAACCTGACCGTCTTGGAGCTTCTCTAGAAAAAAAACCCTTTTAGCTTAATACATTCAAAACAACATATTTTCCAAATCCTATTCTCAGGAACAGCTAAGCCATTTTACCTAGAATTTTTTCCCAAGTGATTTCTGCTTCAGGCTTGGAAAATTTCAGTATGAACTGCTGCTTGCATAACATTCTCTCCCCCTAAATCAGCACGTGACGTACATGCACAGACACCATAACACAAAATCCTGACACCATGTGAGCAGCTAAGCTTGCCAGCCTATACTTCATGCATCTACTAAGTATGAAAACACAGTGTTTATATTCAAGCTGATTATGTTTTCATTTTTTAGTATCTAGCATTTATGGATGAGAAAAATCAGACAAAAATGCATGTGCTGTTGTATTCTCTGTTATGAGATTTCTGTTTCAGTTAATCTTTGTTAGTTGCTGATAATTTATCACCAGGGCAAAGGAAGGTCGTTCAGCAGCAGTAATACCCCACAACCACATTACAAGAGCAGCCCTTGGGAATTTCATCCTGCTTCAACCTCATTCCTTTACTGGGGCTCTCTCTTTGAATTCCATACAGCCACACCTGAATAAACTATTTTGCACCTGTTTTCTCTTCCAGGATTTCAGCTAGGAAGTACTTTTTTTTTGGTCTCACTGCTTGTCTCCATCACCTGTGTATTATAAGGATTTCAGCTAGGAAGTACTTTTTTTTTTTGTCTCACTGCTTGTCTCCATCACCTGTGTATTATAAGGATTTCTGCAGTTTGTGTTTCAATGTGTGCCTCTTTTCTGTCATGGCAGCTAGATAAAACGTTGTTAAAGTCAAAGCCAAGCCCTAACCTCCTCCAGCTGAAATTAATCCTAATACATCTTAATGAATCAAGTGCCTCTGATCAGCTGAGGTAGATCAATTACAACATATCTTCTGCAAAGGGTGATATTAAGCAGAGCCACTTCAAAACCCCTTCTGACAGTTTAGATATCCTTTCAGAGGTGGCTTGCAGCTGGCTACAACTCTCAATCTGCTGTAGGATCAGTTTATAGGGAAGTCTGTCTCTGAAAATGCTGCACCTCTCCATCAGTGAAAGGTAAGGAGGTGCATGGGTAAAGCTGCTTGTGCAGATCCCTTTCCCTTTATTCTGCATAATTTGAATTTGAGACAGAGATGTCACAAGACTTTTCAGTGCTTTCATTACAATGATGCAATGAAGCCTGAGAAAAATTAGGACTAATGTATACAAAACACCTGGTAAGCTATTTTTGTCAGTCTTTTAAATAGTAACCCATTTTATGTCTAGTGTATATAAAAGCCCCTTGGATTAGAGACAGGAAATGGATAACTTCCAGCAAAATGTTAGTTTGATCTCAGCAAACTGAATTCTTAACACATATTTTACATGGGTTTGTATCTCCATAAGTGGCTGTAAGTGCTAAGAAATGACATTTTCAAAGCACCAAAACAATCCCAGTTAATTACAATGTGTAAATAACCAGGATAATATACATAATAATTCATGTAGCAGGATAGGCTGTTACTCTTTAGTTGTAATAACTTTGCTTACAATTATTAAAAGGGCAGGCCTGATGTTAATTTTTATGCTTATGTTAATAGCTAAAAACCTTGTAAAAATATAAAAAAAGAAACATTTGCTTCACTGATCTCTAATGAAGTAAAAAGAATAGTCTGTATGTCCTTCTCTCCTTGTGTTCCTCTCATCAGGAACAAATACAGACTGGGAGTTTTTTTCCTGTCAGGTTACAGGATAACAGTGAGATACTGACAGCACAATACACCAAGCTAAAGCACTGCCATCCTCACAGTGAAAGATAAAATTCAGCTTTCTATCTCACTGCAGTTTCCCTGTGCCTATTTAGGGAGCCAAAACCCAACACAGTTTAATGTTCTGAGATGAAAATAGAAGCAGATAAAAAGAAATTAGATGTTGAAGAGTGGGGAGTGAACCACAGTTTGAGATTATACATGTTTTCAAGGGCAAAAAAATTGTATTTACTGTGAGTCATAACAAAGGGCCTCCTGGTCAGTGCCTAGTCTGCCATACTCTGGCCTGTCTAAAAGGGGCAGAATGAGGCAGAGCATGAGACTTACATGGCAGAGAATACCATTGTGTCAGTAAATCTCATATTTCTGGAAAGCCTTTCTAGCTATGACACTTGGAGCTGCTTGCTGTTAATAAGGTAAGGCAAAAATATCTTGTTTCTGCAGTTTGGCACTACAACCATCATTTTTTTAATTACCAAAGATGGAAGATGCTCCTGAGCTTTGAGGATGGAGGATCTGAGTTGTATCTGAACAGACAAGTCCCATATGCAGTTATCTCCCTTTGACACATGTTGTTCCTATCTCCACCCAGAGAGAGCTTCTCCCTCACTTCCCTTTGACACAGTCAGAACTTAGTTTGCACAATCTCCAGGCCTGAACTCCTTCCTCTCTTATGTTTGGGGGTTTTATTATTTGCTACATACTTGTGGTCTTAGAAAATGGTGACTGTTATTGATGCTGAAACCAGTGCTGGAAAGATGCCTGCCTGCCTGCCTGAGGGTGATGGGACAAGGCAGAGAAGGACTGAGGGATGTAAAATGGAGGTCATGGTCTCCCTGAGCTTCTCATCAAAATATTATCAGCTAGTACATATAAAAAAATTCTTGCTGAATGAGCACCAGCTTCCTTGCCTGTGTTTTCCTGCTTCCATGATGTACTTATTTACTTATTGCTCATGTCTCAGGTTGCGCTTCCCTCTCAGTCCTCTCCTTCCCATATGCTTGTGACACCAGGACATGGCTTCATTGCCTCCACACCTTCAGCCCAGTTCTTGCAGAGCACCTCCCTTGGAAAACTGTGAATGCATCACACCCACATACAGCAACCATGACAGAGGCTCTCAGCATGGCCAGGACTGTCCCTCAGCTGCAGGGTGAGTGATGCCACCAGCATGTGTCAAGGAGCCACCCAGAGCAGCTCATGGCCTGCTGCACAGCTGGAGCCAGCCTCTTAGCAGGTCCCAGGTTCACGTGGTCACCTTTTGCCAAAGCAGCAAAGAGCAAATATCTTATGTGAAAACCCTTACAAAGCCTTCCCTAAACTCATATAAGGCCTCTGAAAAAGTCTTCACCTGAAAAAACAAACTAATTTGCTAACCCAGGAGCCATGCCCTATACCTTCCATTATTATTTTATCAGAGCTGATCCTCTCACTCTCTAAAACCATCCACAGAGGGAATGGTGCAGAAGAAGCAAGACATCTTCTCTCAAGTGAGTCAAATTGGGTGTGCATGTATAGCCTACTTACTGCATCCCCAGAAGCAGTGATGCAGCTTCAAGAAAGTCCAGTTATGATAGGTGTGGGAAGAGATAAAGACAAACTCGTGAGTCACAGGAGAATGCCAGGGGCAGAGCCTGCATTCAGGACTCGGAATCCTGTACTCCCACCTGTAAACCTGATAATAGGTAAGAAAGAAGGAAGTGATTGATAATTAAAATAATTATGGAATAAATTAAGATAATTAGTCTCCTTATTTATCTCCTAAAGTGTTGTCCAAAACTGGAATCCCGGGATTCCAGGCCCTCTGGTTTTGTGCCACCCTATAAAATAAGAGTCCCCATCATTAGGTCTTCTTGAGCAAGAGTTATAATTTGGGACACTGTCCACTTGTGCAGAGCTGCAGCTCCTCAGCTGGGAGGAAGCATCAAAAATGGGAAATGGGAGTAGTGAAACAACGACAAACCAGCTCTTTCTACACTCCAGATATTTTGCAGCTCTTCCTCATAGATGGGTCAGTCTCAGAGAGGCAGAAGTATCAGTTTGCTATCCCCCAAGGGCCTGTGTGGGGCAGAGGAGCCATGAAACCATGAGTGAGGATGGTGAGCCTGGTACAGGAGGTGAGGGATGTGAGGGTTTGGGGACCCACAAAGAAAGCTGTGGCAGAAGGTAGAAGATGGGTGGTGATAATGTAACTGTGCCTCCTGCACTCCTGGTGACATCCTGCCTCCCTCACCCCACAGATCCCCGTCTGGGGTTGGTGCTGTACTCCTGGGGTTCCTCTGCATTTTTCAGCTGTACACAGCACTATTACAGTCAGTCCAAATGAAAGTTTTTAGCTGTTTAGTTTCTGCTGCTTGGCTGAGGGGTTGGCAGTGGTGCCTATGGGTGAGTCTTTAGTTCCTGGAAAATCTAGGATTTCCAGGTGGTCCCCCACGCAGATATGTGGAAGGCCCATGACTGGGTTTGCACAACCAGATGTGCTTAGGCCACTGAAACTTCATCTTACAACACTGACATAGATATTATTTCTGTATCAAAGGTGCTGGCTGGCACCTGGAGAAAGGAGAAAGGAGGCCCTTTCTCTCCCATCCCTGCCAGCAGTGCCTGTGCCAGTCTCCCAGGGGTATTTCAGGCTTCCACCAAATAACCTGCCCTACATGGCACAAGCAGTTAAAATGCACCAAGTGGAGTCCCAGAGGTTTGCAGGGATCTCTGCCACAAATTAAGGAATAGAGAGAACCTAAAAATGCATTAGAGAAAGGAATAAACAAAAGAATTGTGGGGAGTCAAAGAGAAGGTAAGGGAAAAATAGGTATTACATCCCATGTTTGCAAGAAGAGATCCAGAGCTCTCACTACCATGAAATAATCCAGTGTAAGCCTATGCAGTGACTGCTGATGGCTAAATAACTTTACCAACATCTTCTGGACCTCACACACACAAGTTGTGTAAAGGCAGGAGTGACTCCAGCCTTTAGTATTCTCATTTGGTTTGGATTAAATCAAAAGCCTGACTGCAGTCAGGAAGAGCATCCTCTGGGTAAGAA
The DNA here is from genome assembly GCA_024362935.1 of Setophaga petechia. Lineage (NCBI taxonomy): Eukaryota > Metazoa > Chordata > Aves > Passeriformes > Parulidae > Setophaga > Setophaga petechia. The sequence continues at coordinate 220,370 of JANCRA010000026.1, forward strand.
GCATATAAAAACTGCTAAATGGTCCATCACTAACAAGAAATTTGTGTGACTGGAGCAGCCATAGGTGTTGCAAATGACATTTTCTCAGTTTATTTTTCTGCATTTTTTCCTTTAGAAACTGGGTAATTGGGGTGTGAGGTTTCCTACCAGAGCAAAAACCTGATGGGAAGGTCTGTGCTGTTAGAGTCACATGTAAGCACCATGGGAAGCTGACGAGATGCTAGAGGCAGCCTAATGAGCAAAACTTTAGTATTGTTAATACTTGCAGTGATTCATAAATTATTGATAGCACTCCTGAATGCCTGGTGGCCAGGAGGGAGGCCACTTCACCCACAAGGAATGCACTAATGAAAGGACACAATAGGATTTCATACTCAGACAAGTTTCCTGGAAGAGCAAGAGCTGTGCTTTTCCTATTGGAATTGAATGGCAAGAGTAAGAACAGGTGGGAGGGCTGGAAGAAAATCTCACTTGAACAAAAGGAGGGAGAGGAGGCTGGGTTGGGCATGCTGCATCTGACTGGGCTGTGGGACAGGGAGGAGGGTGAGGGGCAGAGTCCCAGAGCTCAGCTGTGGGCTGGGTGGTCCCTGTCACAGCAGTAGCATTCAGCATTAGGCAGCTATTAACTGAGTCATTCTTTAATTTATGGGAGCAAGATAGGCCCCAAAAGCCCTAAATGACAACTTGGTAATAACCAGGAGTCCAGCACGCCCTGAACTGTATTTTGGTTTCCTCTTTTGCGACTGGAGAATGCAGCTGCCTCCTTTGCCCCCTTGGAACAATAGTTACACACAGGCTCTGGCATTGAAGCCTGTCAGGTGTTCACAGTGAATTCATGCAGGAGCAACAAATGTGAAATGCATGTCTGACCTGCTGGGAGCACGGGCTCTGGGCAGGGATCTCCTCGGGGCTATCAGCAGCCTGAGTGAGACCTGAGGCCCACATGAGCTGGCACCTGTGTCTCACCTGGCTCCTGGCTTCCCTAATTTGATGCAGATGAGCAGCATTCCTGAAGTCACCTGGCTACTCACCTGAGCTTGGGAGCTGAGCAGCACAGGCAGGATCATCTGCTCCCACCTGTGCTTCCTCAACTCAGGTTTCAGAGTCAGCTCCACTTGTGCAAACCTACTGACATGCCCCAAAGGACAGCAACTGAAAAAATATGGTGGGGGGTTTTCAGACAATACTGTGAGTTTGAATCTAATTTAATATATTCACATTTAATGATGAAAACCAAGCAACAGAGGGGTTACGTGGTGCTCAGATTTATGCATGCATTATAATTAGAAAATTAGTATGTGGTGCACTTCTGGATTCAGCCAACAGAAGAAAACAGCTTGGATATATGCAAAAATGACATGTGTCCACTCGTATGTCAAAGCATTAGGGGTTTGTTTTTTGTCTTTTCGCTCCTTAGTCTTGTTAAAATTTTAAATGTAATATTTTTATTTTCACTAGAGCAGTTTAAGACAAAGTAAAGCTTTTTTAATTTTTGTCTTTAACAACATATTTGCACAAACTTAGAATGTGAGCAATGATGAGGCTTAATGTTAAGAAAAAGAATGAGGAAAACTTACCTATTCACAGTTAGAGTGATTTCTTTCTGAGCAGCTTCTAGCAGGCAGCAATTCTGCAACTGTAGTGAAATTAGTGTTTATAAATGTTACTATAGTAACTGTATCTGTAGCCACAAGCTGGTAGACTTAGATTTCTGGTTATCTGGTGAGCATCAAGCTATAATGGAAAAAAAGAGACATGGCATCGTAAGGCAGCCTTGCTCTTGAGGATTCAAGGAGGGACTGCAGTAAAATTATTTGCTTCCTGACAACTTTCATCTTTGATTTTACTTTAATGGAAGTAATACGTTTTCAGGCTTTTAAGGTTCCTAAAGAATAAGGTTGTTCACCTAGGTTGTGATCCTGTGAGCATTCACCTGTGCAGCTTCAGACATAAATGCTCAGTGAGTGGCCTCGATGCACATCGGTGGAGTTATTCATCTGTGTGAAAGCAGTAAATGTATTTTCAGTACCAAAACTGTAATTCATTACATGCAAGTGTACAAACTTAATGCTGGTTTAAATATCATTATCTACCTGATTAAATGAGAACCTGGTGTTTGGGGGGGGGGGGGGGGGCGGACGACCAACAACAACAACAACAAAAAACCCCAAAAAAACAAAAAAGGAAAAACATACAGGGGCATGTAAAGATACATCAACTCCCGGGATAACTGAGGGTCGATGTTCAGGCGGGGATATTATGTGGTCCATTGCAGCCAGCGTGTTGTTCCAGATGTGCTCTTTGCTCGCAACATTTGCTCTGCCGAGGAGGAGTCGTGGGAAAGCTGAAAGCGAAACTAAGCAACAACAGTTTCATTTTCAAGTCCGAAAGAAGAAACCTAACCGGCATAAAGAAAATGCAAGCAAAGAGCTTCTTAGGGGCTGCTAATATACAGCGGCTATTTGTTATTTTAAAACGTGATTCGGACACTTACAACAAAAATTTAAAAATAAAAGACGACGATAATTCTCTCCTAAATTCCAGAGTAACTGGATTTTCGTATCACGTTTAATTTCCTATTAATCTTGAGGCTGCTACCGCCAAGGGCAGCGGCTCCTCCACCTTAACCAGTCCGTCTTAAAGCGCCGGGGATGGCAGCAGCCATCTTACGGGTCGCTGTCACAGCTGCAGGGAAGCCCGAAGCCCGCCCGGCCCCGCCGCGCACTCCCCGGGGTACCCCGGCTCCCGATGGCCGGCGGCAGAGGCCGGGGAGCAGGTCTGACCCCCACCGACACCCTGTCGATTTTAAAACCTCAGCAAAATAAAAATATAAATAAGTAAATAGATAAAAACAACAGATCTCCCTGTTTCATTAAATACTTCATTTTATTCCATTCTGGTTTCCTGTAATTTCGTGAATACGCCAACTCTCTCATGTATAACACCATGCTTGAAAATATCCCCAGGAGCTGCGAAGGGAAGAAGGACGCAGCAGGGTTTTGGCACCCACCCTTCCCCCCAAATATTACTTCGCACAAATCTAGAGTTATTTTTGCTTTCCCCATGCAAGGTGCCCACGCCCCTGAGCCTGCAAAGCCCTCTCTCTGCGCTGGGACTTCCCTCCAAACTCACGCTGCTTTTTTTCATAGTTTAGCTTCACACATCAAAGAACCGTAAATCCCACGCAAACGCCCAGCCTCAATGTCAACCCTCTAAACCGTGGTGCCGTAGTACGGAATTGCCATTTGTGGTTTCTCACGGCTCAACCACGGTTTTACATACGTGCAGCGGGGCAGAACCGCCTCACAGCCGGTGCACTTGCTGTTGTGCATGGAGTGCGCTCTCTGGAGCAGGGCCATTTCCTTAATTTAACTTTCAATTAAAGGGTAATCCCTTTAAGTTATGAACTGACCCGCTCTCAACGCTTGTTTCTGGACACAACAAAAAAACCAAGCCCCAGAACCGTGACACGAGAAACTGAGCAGAGAGTTTTTGAATTAGCCGGTATTTCAAACTGACCCGTAGTTTTACATTTAATTAGAAATCATCTGGGGAACAAGATTGAACCCTCCAAAGGTGGCCGCAGACTACACAGGGTGGGAAGGCAATGGTTAAGCCAAACAAAGTAGCGGCGCTCCGAGGGGCCACGGCGGCTGCGGCAGCACCGCAGGCTCGCCGGGGTCCGGGACCGTGCGACGCTGCTGCCAGCCATGCCGCCTCTTTTTAGGACAACTTTCCGCGCAGCCTCCCGGAGGGCCGGGATGGCTCCGTAGCGGCTCCGCACGCCGCGGGTGCCGCCGCCCTTCCCGCGGGGGCGCCGCCCGCCCCGCGCAGCCCCCGCGCAGGGAGGGCGGGCGGGAGGGAGGCGGGCGCGCCCTTGCGGTGCGCAGCGGCGGGAGGCGGGTGCCGGCCCCCCGCCCCCGCCGGCGGGGCAGGAGCCGCCCGCGGAGCGGCGGGTCCCTCCTCCCGCCCCCCCGGGGAGCAGCCGGCGGCGGCGGCGGAGCGGGGAAGGGGAGGGTCCAAGGCCGGGCGCACCGCGCCGCGCCGGCGGGCCGGACGGACGGGCGGCTGCCGCCGCGCCGCGGGCATGGCGGAGCCTGGCGGCGGCGGGGCCGGGGCGGCGGGCGGCGGCGGGCCGCAGCAGGGCTCCCCGGCCGCCGCGGGGGTGGCCGCCGGGGGGCCGGTCCGCGGCGCCGCCGAGAACCCCAGCGGCGCTGGCTCGGCGCGCACCGCGGGGAAGAAGGCGCAGCTGCGCGCCGCGCCGCGGGCCAAGAAGCTGGAGAAGCTGGGCGTCTACTCCGCCTGCAAGGTACCCGGCCGGGTGGCCGCGGGAGCCCCCCCGCCCACGGAGGGTGGGGATTCACGGGAGGGGAGGGAGGAAGGGAGGGAGGCGGTGGGGAAGGGCCGTGCCCTGCCGGGCGCGGGGGCGGCCCGGCTGCTGCCCGGCGCTGCCCGAGGAAGTGGTGGCTACGGCGGTGCCGGTGGATCCTGCTCTCCCCGGAGCTTTTCGGCCGGCGGTCGCAAAAATTAAACCCGCTGCACCGAATACGGGACCGCGCGGGTAGCGCCGCCCCCCCGCCCGGGGAGCTGCCCGTCCCGCTGCCCGCCGCTCCGGCAGTCCCTCCGCGGGAGGCGGCGGCGGGCGGGGCGGCTCTCGGTGCCGGCGGTGAGCGCTGGGTGAGCAGCGCTGGTGCCGCCCTCCCCGCGTAAACATCCCGGGCGGGGAGCGCGGCACTTCTGCTCCGCCCGCAGGTCCCGGCCCCGGGCGGGGGCTGCTCCAGCCCTCCCTGGCCGCGATCTCGCAGCGCGGAGCTGTTGACACCGCTGAGGCCGCTGCTCCGGGCGGGAGCTGCCACTGTCGCCAGCAGCTCTGGCAGCGGGGCGAAGGGGCGCGGCTTCCGCCCTTGGGAAAGTTGTGTCCCCGGCGGTCACGTAGCGCCGGGCCGGTGTCCGGTGTGTGGTGCCCGAACGGACGGCGGGGTCCCCTGTCCACCTGTACCCTGCCCCAGCGCTCGCATTCAGGAGTGCTGCTCCTGGTTTCCCATCACAAGCACTTTCTGTCCACCTGCGATTTTCTTCTTGGTGGGAGAAGCAGGACTCGCCTGTTTATTATAGAGGGAGGGAGCTCGGTCGGCGCTGTCGCTCCCGCCTCTAGAGCTCTGACCGCGGGCATTGTCGCCTGTGCTCAGAGCACGGGCCGCTGGCTGCGCTGCTGCTGTCAAGGCAATTTGTGGATGCACAGCGGGGCTGACATATTTAGATTGGCAGTGCTGATGTCAGATCCCCTAGTAATGCTTTCAGCTTTGAGAGTAGCTGTTTGTGAAAAAAGTGCATCTTATTTTCTCTGTTCTACTTCGGCAGATGTTAAGTGAAAGGCCAAGCTGACAAACGAGAGGAAACATCATCGCACTGCTCTGTAGTTCTGGCTGGCGGTGCGAGGAGATTTAGCTGTAGGCGGAGGGCATGGCGCAATGCTGCCATGGGAGGGCAAATTACGGAAGCCACACGTTGCAATGTCTTAGCTGTTCCCGCATATTCAGGCACTCGCACTTCAGCTTTGCACCATGCATGGGACAGTGTGAGATTACACCGGTGCCAATAAGGTTAAAGAGCAGCTGCTGTACTTGAACTTTGCAGCGCTAACTGTGGGCAGAATGATTTGAGGCTTTCCCAGTGTTAATTCCCCTGTGCACCCCCATATTTTAATGTTACCAAGACTTGCTAATAAATGAAGCTGGTTGTGAAGTGGGTAGATTTTTCGTGGGCTGTTAGGGAAGTGTGTGTGTGTGTTTGAATTGCCTTTTTCTTCCCTGGTTGGTGCTTTTTTTCTCCCCTCTGATGCGCCTCCAGACAATGTTTTTGAGGGTGAAAGCCTTCTCCTGTAATGCTCTGCCCCACAGAGGTTGCTGTGCTATAGAGAAGCCTTGTTTCCTCTGAAACCCTTTGCTTTTTTGGGGGCTCACCAGCCCCTCTCTTGCAGGTGCTTTGTGGTAAGTGAGGTGAGCACCATTTGTGGGGGAGGAGGGCACACTGTGGGCTGCTGCCAGCTCCTCTTTCCCTCTTGCAGGACTCTGGTGACGGTACAGAGCAGGAGCAGCTCCTGCTGTCTGTGCTCTGCGGGTTGTCTTTGCTGGCCCTTGTCTGTGACAAATCTTGGATGTGTGTCTTGGTACTGATAAATGGAGCAGGACCCATGGTCAGGGGGTTTTCCTCCTACCAGGATGTAGGCACAGTTCCAGCAGTAAACACTGCACTGTGTTCAGATTAAAATTGCTGTTTGACTTCTCTACAGTGGCAGGCAGCTTGCTTTCAGGTCTCCTAACAAAAACAAGTACGCAGGCTGGAAGCTCCTTGCAAGCTTCTCCTGTGGGATAAGGTGGGAAGGATAGTGCAGGGTGGAAGAATGTTTTATTTTTTTCCCTGAGCACCTGGCAGGTGCTCCAGAAGGACACTTTTTGGCTTGTAACATTAGTGATTTGCTGGAAACTGTAGCCTGGATAAGCTGGTTTGCCAACTGTAGCAATGCAGTATGTAACTTTAAACTTTTTCTTACTTCAGGTTGCAATTTCTCTTTCATTGATTTTGCATTTGTGTGAGTGCAAAAGAGTGAGAGGAGGCAAACACTCACACCATCTCCAAAGGGGACATCTGTTCTCATTCAGCTAGTGACTGTAGGTAGATCTTATGTAAATCTACGTGGAGCTGTGCAAGTTGGAGTGCTAAAATATGTAACAGCATCCTTAACACCAATCACCTTCTCCCACAGGAGTTTTATTGCAAAATTCAGCATGCAGAATTTATTAGGAGCTCAGCCTCAGGGATGTTTGGAGTAACAGCCAGGGAGCACCTGTCTGCTAGGGATAAAGTCAGAGCACAAGCAGGTGGAGAGGTCAGTGACTGTGCAGGGGGTGAGGGGAGTGTCACTGGTGAGAGCAGAAATGCTGAGCAGAGGAGAGTTAAGGGCACTGCTCAGGGGCAGGGTGCTTGGTCCCCAAGAAGGACCTCCTGGTCCTTCTTTACAACCCATCCCTTTTCATCATGGGAAACGTGGACAAAGACTGCTGGTAAATACATATTTGGTGTGCATGTATCCTGAGCAGAATGAGCCTGAAGTTTAGGGAGCTGAGACTAGACAAATGTGGAATTTGGGTTTTTTCCTGATAAAAGAACTGCACCAGGAGAGTTGTAGCTGTTGAGCTGCTCCACTTGACTTGTTCCTCTGTGAGAAAAGTCTGGGTGGAAGGTGTAGAACAGGCTCTTCTTAGTAAAAACCTTCTTAAAAGCCCAAGTCTGAAGGAGGAGGGTGGCATTCTGAACAAGATATATAAGAAGAGTTGGTGCAGTTTTCATGACTTTTGGAGGTACACAGTAGTGCTGTGTGCTGTGAGGGGTTTTGTATTTGCCACTTGCTGTGTCTGTGTGTGTATGAATGGCTGCATACATCGTTCTGGTTTTGTCCACTGTGAAATTGAGCATTAGGCATGTGAGCTTTCAGCATTTTAGATAAAAGCAGCACTGTGTGACTTACACACATAAATATATTTAATGAAGATGTAGGAGGAAGCCTCCTCTGCATTTTTTTCCCTATTGGTTTACAATATGTGAAAATACAACTCTCTCTCCTGTCTCACTGGGAGCTTTTTTTTGTAAATAAGGTAAAATATGTACTATTTTAGTACACTAGGTTTTCTGTAAACTTGTTTAGTTTTCATTATACATGTCTTGCAGTAATGCCTGGGTGTTTACAGATATAATTAGAAGCCAGTAGTCTAAAGCACATGCACAAAGAATAATGCCTCCTTGAAGAAAAGCTTTTTGCTTTAGATAATCACAGTAGACAGAGTGAGAAGGGTTGAGATGACTTGGCCAAGGCCCTGCAGCAGGTGAGCAGTGGACAGATGTGGAAGTAAAATCCCAGCCCCAGGCTCCAGACCAGCTGCTGATCCTTTCTTGAAGCACTTCTTCCCACTTCTCATTCTAGAGTGGCCTCTAGTTTTCCCACACATTAAAAAAAAGAGTCCATAATGTAAAATTGTACCACCTTTTCCATAATAAAATATTTTATTTCCTGAGTTTTATAAGGCAGATTAAGATGAGGCCAATTTGGCCATGTTACTGCTGGGCTCTTTATACTGAGAGTACAGCTCCTTGAAGCTCAGCTTGAAATGTGTTGTTTTCTGCAGAAGTGTATAGGAGATGAGGAAGTCCTCTAAAGCTTTCTTATCACTTTCATTGTGGAGCGAGTCTGTTTTATAATGTTTTACAACCCCAATTAAAGCATTTTCCTTTAAATAGGAAATTACCATTAACTTTACAAGGTAGGAACTTGTTGCTTATTATTAATAAAAGCTTTACATGGTAGCCTACTTCTCTTCTGTAAGTGAAACTGGAAAGTACAGGGAATAAAATAATTGGATCAATCAATAAATTAAGAACATGCCCTTTAAGCTGCCCATTAAAGTGCTTATTTTGTATTGTTAAAGTTAAATGGGTCAGCTAATTTCCTGATACATATGAGTGGCTCTTTGAGTAGTGTCCAGCTGTCTGGTTCTTGGATACTGGACATATGAGTAGGAAAAATATATGATTTAAATTCATCAGTGTATTTATTACAGTTTATGTGATACTCTTTGATAAAGTTATCATTTTGAGCTTGCTGCCAGCAGGAAAAAGCTTATAGGGTATTTTACTCAGCTTTTGTATTGGGAGGAAGAAGATGTTTTCTAGAGTAATTATATTTGCTGGAAATAGAGAAGATCTGTAATGTTCTGTGCATAATCTGTTGAGCCTGTTTTGCATCTCAATTACCAAATAGGGTAACCTGTGTGATTTTTAGCTGGAAAGAGAAATCCTGCACAACAGCTATTTGAAACTCAGATTCAGGACTGTTGGGGTCTTTTGTCTTATAATTAAGTTAGCTTGAAGTTTGCCCATTCACTATCCAAAAGGGGGAGGGATATTTTAGTCAATAGGTTATTGTAACATTCTTAATTTGTTATTTGCAGAGCTGAAACTCACCTAAAAGGGACTGAGATATTTGCAATATTGTAACTTTCAGGTGCTTCCTTTTGAAATACATAATTCCTTTTTAAGTACTGACAATTTGTGTTAAAATGTGCTGTATTTTTTCATGGTCCATATTTGACCTATCAGTGAATTCTTATTCATTATTCTAAGGGAAATGATCACTTCAGTTTTTCCTAGAGATATAGTTTTCACTGCCCAGAGCTACTGGACAGTTTGATTTCTCCCATTGTAACATTTCTCCCATTCTTGCATTTGACCTCCACCAAACATGGAAGGAGTTAAAAAGAAAATTGAAATTGTGTCATGTAGTGCAAAATGTACATAATTTCTGCAATGGGTTTTTTTTTTTTTGCTTATTTTGTGGTTGGCTTTTTTTTGTTTGTTTGTTTGCAGGGAGGGGGGGAAGGCAACAGCATGTAGTTGTTGTGTTTTATTTTATTGCACTCCTCCAATTTTATTAAAAACCACCAAATAAGGCGTGATGTTCATGATCCCTGGGCCTGCAAAGATGATGGTCATTATTTTTCAGGCCTCGTTAGGGCAGAAGTCCCCATTGTTCTGCAGTGGATTTGTCAAAGCTCTGTCCCAGAAAACAAGGCTTCAAGGAGTGGATGTGCTACTTCAAATACTTTTCCTTCCTTCCCTCAAAACTGTTTTGATCTTACATTAAGTTTTTGCAGAGGTGAAGTCATACTTTATTTTCTAATGAAAAGCAGATGAGTGGCATTAAAAAAAAAAGGAAGAAAGGCAAAAACTGAAGATAGTCAAAGAAAGGATTGAATGAGCAAAATGCTGTGGAACATTTAAAACAACTCAGCAATTTAAGCCACTGAGGAATGCACATTGCATATTCACTGCAAAATACTTGCACTGTCAACATCTACAATAAAAGCTAAGTTTTAAAGAGGACCTTTTTAGGTTCTGTTTTGCCTTGGTTAACAGAGCATTAATGCTGATTCTGGTGTTTTATTGAGATTACCAACAAAATCCCACCCTAGTGGTTGGTTGGTTAAAGTCTCAAGAATAATTCGAACAATACCAATTAACAACTGTTGTGAAAAGATCTGGAGAGGAAATAGCAATAAGAGCAGGAAAAAATTTGTCATAGAGCGTGCTGGTTTTGTTCTTCTGTGGGTGGGTTGATATTTATTTTTGTCAGTTTAACTGAGCTGTTATCACGATTTGTGCATCTGTTTGCATCTTTGCTGTTAATTATGGTGTGACACTAAAGTTTGCATAGCTACTCACTGTTTATAGTTTTTTTGCTTGATAGTAAACATTGTTTGGTGAGCTTCTGTGACATACTGCTTCCACTCAGAGAAAAAAAAAATCTCAAAAAGCTTGTGCCTATTTTTAGGAGGGAGTTCTGGATGTGCTTCACTGTGACATGATTTAAGGCAATAAATAATAGGCATGGTGATATGTCAGTAATTTACAGTGCTGAACATTTGTCCAGACAGCTGCATGGGAAGGGTCAAATCTTACTTCCCTAAAATAATATTCAGTCTTTCTTTGTTTGACAACTTCTTCACAATAGTCTCTTGCATTTTGTTTGTCAATAATCTCTAGAAAACATCTTTTCAGATTTTTCCTTTTTTGTTGACAGTTTCTGTAGCCTCATATTAGATGCAAAAACTTTCATGGCAACACTGCCTTTCTCACGAAACAAATGTGTATAGTTGATTTGGCATTGGTTTTGCTTTGGGAAGCTCATTGAAAATAAGGGGTTTGTGTCATCTCCCAGGTGTCCAGAGTCCTTGCAGTGGGGCAGGCTGTGCTTCACAGGTATCCCTCAATCTCTGATCCCTCAAATCCCTTTAGCTTGGAGGGCCTGTGGGGCTGGATGGAAACACAACTGGCTCAATGCCTGTGGAACTGCAAGAGATGGCTTCTGCCATAAAATTACACTTCAGTTCTCTGCCAATCACATTACTCACAGAAAACACGATAGGAGAAGAACATAAACTTCACCATAAATCTTCTCGGATTGCATTTTATGAGACTTAGAAAAAAAATTTGTTTTAATCTTCCCCTCATTTCATCCTGAAGCCTCGCTGATTTCACTTTATAAATGCACAGGTTGGCAGGCAGACTGCACCCACTCAGTGAGTTTGGAGAGCCAGGAGGCTCAGGCCATGCAGGTTGTCCCCTTTTCAAGGGAAATAATGCAGAGATGGTTTTGCTGGGCGCTTGCAGATGGATTTCTGAGTCACCCTGGTGCCTACAGAAAATGCTGCTCAGCCCTTGGTGCCTGCCAGACCGCCCTGGGCCAGGCAGAGACCGGGGCACCCAGGGCAGGAGCCCAGCTGGGTAAATGCTTAAGCCTCAGAGATGGTAAAAACATCATGTGGTGCTCAGCATACTGCAGACAGCAGTTTTCTTGGTTCTCAGGTTACTGAATATTGAAATGAGTTTAAAAGAACAATTTACCAGCCATTTACAAAGCTGTCAGGGTTAGGAACTGTCAAGCTGTGATCCTTTCTGCTTCTCCTGTGTTCTTCTTCCTTAGGTAGGATGGGATTTGGAAAGTTAAAAGGAAAATGAAATAGGTTCCTGAAATAGATCTCACTAAATGCATGCAGAATCAGTTTTGAAAAATGATACATTAGTGCTGCATATATTACCATCACAATTTTTCCTACTAAGATTGTTTCAGCCATAAATATTATGCAGCACTTGGCATACTTTCCTCACTGAGGTCTCGGCAGTGCAATTTCGTATCTTTTTACAACCCGGTGCACAGATATCTCTGAAGAGTAGAAAAGCAGGCTTTCTTTCCAATTAGATCTTCAAATAGGTGTACTAATGATGTTAGAATAACCAAGATCTTTTGGATGTGCAGAAGAAAATCCCCACCTGTGAAGCTGCTCTTTGGATAACTGGAATTGGTACTTTGATCTTCTGGATGATTTGAGACACGATTACCAAAGTCACAACCTCTCCCTTCATGGTCTTCCCTTTTAGCTGCATTCTCTTGGTGCTTGTTTCACACTCAGTGAGCATCAGCAAACTTCCTAGGGAAAGCAGCAGCTTGCAGTGGAAGTGCCACTGTCTTTGGCATCTGTTGCTTTTGTGGCCAAGCGTTCCTTGTGTTAAACTGCCTTCTCCAATAGTGCATTTATTGCTTGGTTATTTCAGCATTAGTTAGCCCTGCCTGGGTTGACGTGGGCTTGGTTTCAGCTGTGTGTGATACCTTGGTGCCAGTGTAGGTGACGAGGCAGTGACAAACGTGCTGCCTGTTGGGTGACCTGTTTATGTTTAAGTAATTAAATCTGTCTCAGTGGCAGTGATAAAAACGAGAGCAAGCTCTCAGTACTAAGTGATTTCAGCTTTTATTATAAGAAAAATAAAGGCCTAGAGCATGGGGGCCCATGGGCAAGCAGGAGTGGTCCCATCGAGGATGCTGCAGCGCCGGCGCTGGGTTCTTTCTGGAGCAGCGATGTCCCCGATGTCCCAGGTGGAGCGCCACACGTTCACTGGCTCAGATGCCCCTTTTTATCCTGTTTTTTGTCCCTTTGGATTGGTTTCTTTTTGGAACCTTCATTTACATGAAGGTTTAAGGCGCTTGATTGGCCCATGACAGTTCTGTCCAGGCTGGCTCGTTTTGCTTGGGGGTGGTGCACTTTGGTGTATGATGGTATGTGGAGTACAGTATTTCTTAAAAGTACCCTTTGATCTTCTGAATGATTTGAGACACGATTACCAAAGTCACAACCTCTCCCTTCATGGTCTTCCCTTTTAGCTGCATCCCTTTTACAATCTAATAACCAAACTAACAGAACATGCTGATGATCTATCAATGATTTTACAGCAGTTTCTAACTTATTTTCAACAGCAGGATCTGCAAATGTTGGTTTACTGGTAAATATTTGAATACTTTTTCCAGTAGAGTGAGGGCTGTCTGCAAAGGAGCTAGGCAGGATTGCTTATGTATTCTGTGTTAATCTCTCTGTTTGGGACACTATTCTGTTTCTGATAATTTCCAGAAAAGAAGGAAATAATTAATGTGGTAGATTAAAATGCAAATGAAACAACTGCAAAACTCCCCAAGTCCCCTCTTCTCATCCTCCCCCTCCAAAAAAAAAAAAAAAACAACGAAAAAAGATTGCTTTTGAAATAACACAGTTTTCCAGCAAGTTCACGTGTTCTGTGGCATTGATCAGTATCCCTTTGCTTTGATTTCAGGCCGAGGAATCCTGTAAATGCAATGGCTGGAAGAACCCGAACCCGCCTCCCACGCCGCCGCGGGCCGAGCTGCAGCAGGCGGCGGTCAGCCTGGCCGAGCCCTGCCGCAGCTGCAGCCACGCGCTGGGTGAGCTCCTTCCTCCTCCTCCTCCTCCTCCTCCTCGTGCTCCGGGCACCTGAGCCCCAGCATTTCACGTCAAGGCCTAGAAATGGGAGTTACCATTAGGTGTAAATGTCAATAGCTTTGATTGGAATATGTTTAATATTTAAAAGATGTGTTTAATGTGGAAATAATCCTAAAATTCGTTTTAAAGAAATCTAGCTAAGGTGTAACTTCTAACAGCAGCGACATTCAAACTTGTTGAAGTGCAAAAGCATCATTAAGCTACCCGTAACAATTTTTATACTTTGTGTCACATATGCCTTAGCCTTACATAGCTCTCTCTGCCTTCGTTACAAGGTGAATGACTCTCTGCTGTAGGCTGTATTATGTTTCCTTACTTTAGAACAAAGCATAAAATATTCTTGAGCGTCACTAAAACAAGTAATCCTACCTGCAAAAAGAACTGTGTCTTATCTGAGTCACAGAAAATAAAACTAGGTTTGTACATCTTAGCATGGTGTGAGTTATTGTGCAGACAGCTTGCATGTCTTGGAAGCAACTGCTAAAAATCCACTGTTAAATACTGTCGTGGTTTTTGGTTTTGTTTTTCAGACTTAGGATAAATAACAATTTGTTACCCACATAGCCTGAAAAACAGTGCTGAATCATTGTATCATTATTTTAAGAATTTATACTTATCCAAAATAAAAGCTGATGGCTGCTTCTGTATCTATCAGTCACAGATCAGTTTGAGCTGGAAGGGACCTTTTACAGATCACCTAGTCCAGCCCCCCTAGAGTCAGCAGGGGCACTTTCTGTTAGGTCACATTGCTGTGAGCCCCAGCCAGCTCTAACCTGGATGTTTCCAGGGATGGGGCATCCATCACCTCTCTGGGCAACTTGTTCTGGTATTCCACCTCCCTCAAAGTAAAAAACCCTTTTTCTGAGATCCAATCTGAACCACTCTAAAGCCAGCACCCCTTATGCTGTCACTACATGTCCTTGACAAAGTCCCCCTTTGGTTCTTGGGGCCACCTTTGGGTCCTGGAAGGCTGCTTGAAGATCTCCCTGGAGCCTTCTCCAGTCTGAACAACCCCACACTCTCAGCCTGACTTCATGGAAGAGGTGCTCCAGCCCTCAGATCACCTTCATTGCCCTCCTCTCAACTCACTCCATCATGGATCACGTTCTTCTTAGCAAATACAGAATAAAAATTCAGCTAAAATAAAATTCAGAACTAATTTAAAAGAAGCAGTTACTATTTAATTTTTGTTGCTGCCCAAAACTTAGGACAATGAAATGGAGAAAAAAAAAAAGGAAATTTAAAACCTTCACAATAGATAATTTATTATTTTACTTTAGAAAAAGATATTGCACTTTGAATACTTTTTTCTTCTTTTTTTCCTTTTTTTTTTTGCATGGGATTTATTTCTATTTCTTCCTTCCTCTTTTTATGGTCTCATTACATGTCATTTATTTCTAGGCTTTTCAGCAGGATTTTTTCCTGGTATTCCAAATCTCTGGATTTGCTTGCAGGAAAAGATTAACAAATGCATAGTATCACAGAAAATTCAGTCACTTTAGCCAAGTTAGTTTCAATTTTTCATCACACAGCTTCTCTGTGCTGCTTCTGTTTGTGCAATTAGGGTGGCTTATGTTACCCATCCCTTTCAATCCTGGCCTTTAAAGAAAGAGCTATTTCTTTCTTTTTTTTTTTTTTTAAGTTGCAAGATGTGCCTGTCAGTTCTCTGTTCTTCAGCAGAATTTATGGATGCTTTGTATTTTGTAGAAAAACTCAGCTCTTCTAAAAGCTGGGCCTAGTTTTAGTCTATTAAATAATATTAAATCATTCTTTAGCAGGGAAAACCAGAACTATAAAACTGGCAAAAGTATTCTATGAAGAAACTGTATTTTTATTTACTGTTTACTGGTTTTTTTTAGAAAATACTTCTGACTGCAGCTAATGAGGAAGATGTTTAATTTAAAATAACTCAAATGAGTTGCTCTGTGCTTCGTCATACTACTGGAAAAATATGTCTTTCAGCTGTGTTTCCCAAGCTAATTTTCCTATTTATCTCTTCTAAATTAGTGTGTTTCTGCTGAATACCTTTAAAACCAGATTTTCCACAAGGTGTGTGGGCTTCACATTAACTGTGCTGCTTTTCCTTCTCAGAAAGCCATTGAAGTAGCAATATAGACATGTGCTGCTTAAAGCTGTACATGATATAAAAATGTAGGATTTTTTTTTTCTTTTTTTCCTTTTCTGAATTTATTTATTTCATCCTGAGGTAATCCTACATACTATCTTGCTTGAGATGTCTCTTTTTGGGGTAGTTGTTTTATCTTCAAGCCAGTGCAGCTTTTGGTGCACAAATCTATTTGACTATGTGTATTATTGCCTACTTATCTACAGCTTAATAGATTCATCCTTTTGGTGCTCAGCCCCACAGTTTGGCTCAATGTAGTTGTTTTAATGAATATTTCTTATGTTTGGGTGATATATTTTCTAACACTGTGGCTGCATTAGATGCTGGGACAATTCACTGTCCACCAGCCACAAGACCAGGTGTTTCTTGGTCAGAGACTCTTTTCTATTTGATTGTTTCTCCTGTGTTGCAGAGTGCATATTTTAATTGGTAAATGCTGGCAGTCTTGAATCACTCTTAAAACTAGTTAATTAATATGCTAATACACCTTATATACATTCAGTGTCTTTTTTTTTCCCCATCACTGTCTTTGGTTCCTGTTGTTGTGGGTTTCTCTGGGTCTGGATTGAAGGCACTTGAGTAGTTCACGTTTGAACTCAGGTGTTTATTATTTCTTATCAGTAAAACAGTCTCACTACTGGGAGTTTGGCAGCTTTTCATTAGAAGGCACAAAATGGCCAACTATCTCTTGATCCAAGGTCTTTTAAGACTCAACTATCCAATTAAGAACTGACACCTAGATTATTTTCTCCTTTAACCCAGTAACTGATCCCACAGAGTATGCAATGCAGACTTTTCTGCCCAAATTCAAAATGCCACCCAAACCCATGAAGAAGAAGGAAGAAGAAGCATGAAGAAGAAACCCAGGACAGCACCCTGTGCCCTCCATCTTGCTTCCATCCACAACATACTAAAAATCCCAAAACCTAAATTTTCACCAAGTGATACACCTACACTACTCTCTATAATCTATTTCACACTTTTGTGGATTCCAGTCTATCTTGAAGTCCAGAAAACTTTCTCATGAATGAGGGTCAAAGTCAATGCTATCCTGGGGGTCAGGGCACCCCAGAGCAGACAGAGAAATGTTCCTGGTGCCCTGGGTTTCCATGCACTGTGCACCTTCACACAGCACATTTGGGGATTTCTTGGTTGTAGTGTTTTGGGGTAGGCTGGACACATTCCTTGTCAATCTGTGTTTTCACTGTTCCTAGTTTGTGCACTCCAGTGCTTGCTTGCTGAAGTTGCAGGTCTTCCTGTCCCTGAGCCTTGCTCTTTCTGCTTGCTTTTCTGTGCATGCCCTAGCAACCTACACGTGGGATATTTAATATTTTTTTAGGCATAACAGCAAGTGAGGAAGGGTGTACCAGTTGAGCAGTGCATGTGATTGGGACTGTGTAACTCTAGTCAAGAGTGATGCAGTATTTGATGTCAGTGTACCAAAGCTTTAATTTCAATAAAACACTTACTAACAGCCACAGAGTTTGGGAATTGGCAGTGAACATCTGAATAAAGATAGTTTGTTGGCCTGGTGTATAAACATTGGCTCCCTTTGGCAAATACATGCTGGCAATACACTTAACTTCTAGATTCACAGTATAGGTAATAATTCTCTAGTTTAATAAAATGTTTAAGCACCACTAAGTAGTCACGGTTCAGTATTGTTATGGAAACTGCATAGAAATGCCTTCTTGTGCTGATGTTTTATTCATTTGTTGAAGGCAAGGTTTCTTTGGTATGTTATCAGTTTCTAATGCAAAGCTCCTCTAGAAGGATATTTATTACTTGCAAATGATCAAGGCAGACTGGAATATTAACCCTTCATACCTGTCTTAAGGACAGAAGTTAAATGATTTTATTCTGCCCAGAATATTTATCCTCAAAGGAAGCTTATGATGGCCATGTGCCTAAGACACTTTATTATAAATTTTCATTTAAATGGGAACAGTTGCTGTCATATTTTTAAAGTTCTGCATTACAGCGTACTTTGTACTTGAAGCCAAATAAAGGTATTGAATTTAAACATTTTGGTATCATACTGAACTTCTCAAAACAAACCATCTTTGCTGCGTGGCCAATAAATGTGTTTTCAAGTCAAGTGTTATTTTTCCTCACCAGCTCCCCAACTAAGGAGTCAGATTTCCATTGAAAAAATATGTTAATCTTAAGAAGTAAATATAGACAAAATTTGCTAAAATATAAAAAGCTAATATGCCCAAACTTGAAAGTATTTTTCTCCTTCTTTGTAAGGATATTTTCTTGTACTTTCAGAGGAAAGGATAAGCATACCATCTACATTGGCCTGGAGTCAGCCAAGATCATTGTTTTTTTTAATGCAAATATCTTCTTTCTGGGAGTTGACTTTTATTTTACACTGCCTTCCTTCTTCCCGGGGCCAGTTGTTCAAACGAGCTTGAAATGAATGTCCCATTTTACAGGGAGAAACCTCAAGCTTTTGAAAATTACAGATGTGGAGCTGTATTTATCTTTAGAGATGATAAAAGGGAATTTATCACTTAGAAATGAACAAATGAGCATGTACAGTCTGCAAAATCTCTGTGAATATAGTGTGCACAAAGCACAGTTTGATCTTACATGATATGAAAGCAAGGGACTTAGCCAAAAAATGCCCAGTTTAAAACAAAAAGACATCTTTTGGAATTGGGTTTTTTTCATTCTTCCTGAAAGAAGGTGCTGCTTACATCTGGATTACATAATTTATGGAAATTCTGGATTTATTTCTTAAGTCAAGAAACTTTAAAAATCCATAGCTTTAGGTCAAAAATGTATGTAGTTATACAGTGCAACATATTGATACAAGCAGGACTTGTGTAGTCAGCCTTAGGTGTTGACAGGTGATGTGATTGCAGGCAGCTGCCATCCCTCTGCTGGGGAAACTGCCACGAGTGGGAGCTCAGCACATCGCTCCTGACGTCCAGAATCACCGAGAAAACCCACGGGGGGCTCGGAGGTCCTGGAATGTTGCTAGGAATTCTTGGTGGCTGGACTTTGACCCTTCAGAGGGTGTGTATGAGGACGTGAGAATGACCTCAGTTTAAGTGGTGGAGGGATTATATATTTTCAGGGTAAAATATGTATTTTAGGATTACTGTACAGGGGGGTTATATCTCGGTACAGGGGGGTTATGGAGACAAGATGGAGGAATCGGGGCGTGCCTCATGCTGCTTCTTTCTTCTTCTTGTCTTCCATCTTCTGTGGTGGTGTTGGCACTTGAGGATTGGTTTCTGGTGAAGGTGCACTTGTCAATAAGGGTAAAAGGTATTGGGAATAAAAAGTAAATATAATGGAGTAGTTTTTGTTATAAAAGGACACAACCGCCCCGAGGGTGGTCAGAGTGCCCTTGGCTGCCTTGCTGGTCAGACCCCGGCTGGCAGAGAGGAAAATCTCTGTGAGATAAAAATTAATTAATAAACATTCTGAGGACCGAAGCATTGAAGAGTCCAGACTCGTCCTTTGATCCACGGCTGCCCCGAACCATCCTGCGCGTGCCCGAGCAGAGACAGCAGCCGGGTTGGGCAGCCACGCCTGGTCAGCCTTTACAAACTGCCCTGATGTGACACAGGTGTCACTTACCTCTGATAAGATGGGTTCTGTTGAAGTGGGTTATTGCAGGGTCAGTGCCTTTACAGTTGAGGTTTAGTTGGAGATCTCCTGGGGTACAGTTGTGCTATGGGTCCTCTCAGTAGCCTTTTACAAGTCTGGGTTTTCATTTTGTTTAGCTGCTCATGTTTCTCACCTGGAGAATGTGTCTGAAGAAGAAATGAACAGGCTCCTGGGGATTGTATTGGATGTGGAATATCTGTTCACCTGTGTCCACAAAGAAGAAGATGCAGACACCAAGCAAGTTTATTTCTACCTGTTCAAAGTAAGCTGAACTTGTGGGGTGTCTTCTCAGATTTTTCACTTTCTCACACATAAGCCAATTTCATTGCCACTCGGGCATGCATTGACTTTATCTGCTGAGACAGTTTTTCTCTAGGATGGTGCTCTACTGAGTAACTGTGGGCTGGATGTTCTGGTACTTGCAATGTGCTGATTCTTACTCCAAAAAGCCATCCAGAGGATTGAGGAACTGACCCTGAATCCCATGTATAAACTGCAGCCTCCTTCACTGACATACCAGGAGGAGTCAGTAGACATGAATGGTAACTTGGCTGCCTGCATTTCCTCAGAGGAGCCTCTTGTACACTTTTCAGAGAAGGTGATTTCACAGGGAAGTTTAGTAATTACAAATTCAGCTGATTAAACAAGCAGGTATATATATATATATATATATATATATATATATCTAGGAGAATTCCAACACTGCTCACAGTGTGTTGTGCCCTTGTGACTTCCATTGACCCTCTGTATGAAAATATACTAACTTTTGAAAATTTGTGTGTTTTTAACAGCTTTTGAGGAAGTGCATTTTACAGATGGGAAAACCTGTAGTAGAAGGATCTTTGGAAAGTCCCCCATTTGAGAAACCTAGCATTGAACAGGTAAAGAGTCAAAATGTGGGTTTTGTTAGTGTGTGGTGTGGTTTTCTGTTGTTGTTTATTCATGTATTTTTAAATTTTATTTTGGTAGGGGTTTGGAGACTTTGTTTGTTTGGAGATTTTTTTGTGGGTTTTTTTTGTTGGTTTTTTTTTTTTTTTTTGGTAAATGTAAGCACTGGTTTTGAAAACAAGGCATTTTTTAAGCACTTTTCAGATGTTTCTGTGTTTTGCTCAGGACCAAATAGGGGGCTATAGGACATTGCTCTTGGTTCTCCTTTTAGTGTTTGTACAATAGTTACATTATTTGTATTCTATTTCTCATCATTGGTCTTAGGCTTTAATGAAACTGACTTTTTTTTGTGGGTTTAGAGAATTAACTTGAAATGCTACTTTTGTGCGGGCAGTTCTAATCTTTCTTTGTTCCAAGTGATGAAAAGTGCTGTTGAAGTTTGGAAATCCAATATTAAAATGAAGCTTGCCTTCTGTATATCAAGAAAAATGTTACAGTCCAATTCAGTGAGATCACAGCCTTCTCTTTCAAAGGGTACACAAGAAAAAAAACAAAGCTGAAACCAAAGAAGAATTGAGGGTTTTGTGACTCTCAGTAGATAAAGAACATATGACAAATTCAGTTTTTGGTTAAGCAAGCTCCTAAGAATGCACTCCTGGCAGAGAAGTGGGTCCATGCATTGCAGTGAGGCTGTGCAGAGGCTCACATACCTCGCTGAAACAGGAGCTCCATGTTTTCCCATCCCTGGAGGAATGGATGTTCTGTTGTTAAGCAGGATAATTTAAATGTGAAGACTGTTACTTGTAGTAATTATTTCTTTGCAGCTCTCACTTCTTATCTTGTAGGAAGATCAAACCACTTTATTGCAGAATTTCTGAGAAGTCTTCACTCTAATTTCTCCTTTAGTCTGACTATAAACAAAAAATGTGTATGGCTCCTAATCCATAAAATACACCATTAAAAAGGTTTTGTACAATGCAATTTTTTGTCAATTTCTTAAGTTGCTTAAGAAAATAAAGCATAGGGATTAAAGGATAATTCTTGTTACATCTTACTTTAAAATCATTTTCGCTTTTAAAAAGACCAGTGTTGTCAATTCTGTTTTTGGCAGCTCAGCCACTCAATCAAACAAAATTATTTGCTAAGCACTGGTATTATAATGGGCTTATAAAATATATGTGTTGCAGCACTTTTAGTCACCCATTTTAATCATGTTCAGTAGATTTTTCTTCAAACTGGACAGTGTCCAAAGTGCAATGAGGAGACATGATGGTGAGGTATTAAGACTTCTTGAAGAAATAATGTGGTTTGTAGACATAAACTTAAGTAGAAGTCCATAAGCCCTAATCTATTATAGAAAAGTAGCTGGTGAGTTTTGAGGGTGATAGTTGATTTATGTATGGATTAAAGCCTACCAGAGATTTCTCTGTTCACTGACTTTGAGAAGGTAGAAAAAAGGAATTTCTTCTTTTCCTTTCCATCACCTGCTGAGAGCAGTTTGAAAATACCTGGATGTACCTCCTGCTGTGTACACAGGTACTAACCTGTGGCATCTGCATCAGTAGCTGAGCAAGGAGTTCATGCTCTCCAATATTTCTTTTCTTTCCCATGCAGTGCAAGTTCATGATAAACATAAAGTGAGGAATGTTTGAGGATGCTTCTGTAGAATTTATGGCTGAATTATTAAACAGATTTTTTTTTACTTTTTAAGGGTGTGAATAATTTTGTGCAGTACAAATTTAGCCACTTACCCTCGAAGGAAAGGCAAACAATAGTGGAACTGGCTAAAATGTTTCTGAACCGCATCAACTACTGGCACCTGGAGACACCTTCTCAGCGAAGACTGAGATCACCCAATGATGATATTGCAGGGTATAAAGTGAATTATACCAGGTAATTCTGATTCTGCTTGTTGGGAGACTTCCTCACAAACAGGGCACGTACAAAATTCAGGAGTACATCAGTGTCTTTATGCTGTAGATGGACCTCATGAATTCTTGCAGATGTGGATTTAACATGATGATCTAAGGGTTTTAGTGAGGCTATATCAGTTTCACATGCATCCTTGGGTCTTGAGAGATGTGCTTTATCAGCCAAGAACGGGGAGTAGAGGCTGGAACACTTGTATCTAACAATGCCTCTGCAAGGTTTGAATTGGTCAACTGCTCTTGGTCTTAATATTTGAGCCTTGTGTAAGTTCCCTATTTATTATTCAACTTAAAAAAGAAAAAGAGAGAAGATAACATTTGGCATTGTTAACCATCACTGTTTGAAACCAAATCACAGAGGAGTTGAGAAATCAAACTAATTTTGCAAGTGCTTGAACACTAAATGGAGAACAAGTATTACTAGGTTCCTTAAAATTACAGTTCTTGTTATGACCATTTAATGCATTGTTAGAATTTAAAGGAATAACTGAGTCGCTGGAGGATGAAGAGCTAGGATAAAAAAACATGTCTCTATTAATTTTCTTTTTCTCACAGGAGTAGTGCAGTGCCTTGTTCAGTGAGAGCAGTTCAGGGTCCTGCAGGTCAGGCAGCAGGTAGTTAACCCCTGTCAGCACGCTGTTCTCAGGAGTGCCCCGGACATCTCTGCTGGCCCAGGGTGAGCACCACCCTCTGGCTGCTTTCCTGGTGGCCTGTCCTCTCCCACACCTCCTCACCATGAAGGAGAACAGCAGCAAATCTGGTGTGAGTTGAGACTCTGGTTGGTGACAGAGCAGACTGTGCTGTGTCTGGCCCAGGTGTTCTGTCACTGCAAAGGACGCTTGTAATCCGTGGTGCTCCTAGGACCATGTTTGGTGGATGTTTGACCTCCATTTGTTTGTGATTACTGGTGTCAGCCAGGGTTGGTAGGAGTTAAATCTTATTAGGAATCGATAGCTAATTGGTTCTGGTTGGTGGCTTTTTGTTGTTAATTATTTTGCCACTTGTGTTTTCTCAAACTATCCCACCCACAGTCCCAAAGGTCCCCTCATGACCCAAAGTGCTCTTGCCACCAAATCTCACTTGTCATTGTGAGCTTCTCTGTGTTGTCCGAGGCACTGCTCAGGGTGCTGCTGGGCACCATGGGCACGCCTGAATTTTTGCAGTCACCAATTTAATTTGAGAACCCGAGGATTTGAATGAAACTGTATCAGAGTTTCACATGCATTCTTGTGTTTTGAGAGCTGTGTTTTATCAGCCAAGAACAGGGAGTAGAAGTCTGTGAACAGCTCTATCTCACAAGTCTTTTGCAACACATGTTTGCAAAGATTAAGGCACAGAAGTTTGGGAGAACATTTCGAGACAGGCTGTACTTTGGGTCTGGATGAGGAAATGTGTACAGGATCCAGCACAGTATGTTTGCATCCAATTCCTAATATTTTCTTTGCATTGCTGGAGCTTTCATCGTGGTTGTGGTCTGATTCTGCTAAAGCTCCAGATTCCAATGACTGTTCACTTACACACAGATATCAAAATCTTGTTTATAGAATTAACAGATATTGTGATGTACATAGGCAGTGTACTCCTGAGTTCTCTCTTTGGTACCATAATCTCTTTTCTTAGAAGAGAAACATGGCATGCTGTAATTTTCCTCAGTGCAATGTTTGTTATGGATGGAGATACTGGTGATGAAAGAGTAACAAGGCAGGGTATGATGGGAAGAAGCCAACTGGATTGGGATGGAGCTAGTTAAAAGTGTCACCCATTTGGCCTCTGTGTGGGGAAAGGTAAAAGTTTAGAGGGTAAAACAGGCTGTGCTGAGGGTCTCTGGAGTCAGTGGCAGGAGATGTGTGAGGCTGAATGGATGAGCTGTGGAGAGAATCCCTGACATACCCATGAATTGTCTGTAATCTATGGTTATTGTCTGGAACAAGACTACTTTGTGTAAACTAAACTGCAGTGAAAAATAATATGTGGAAACTTAAAAGTACTTGGTTGTCATTTCTGTAAAAAACTGGGCAATATAAATGCTGCTTAACTCTGTCCAGCCTTGTAGTGGAACTGATTTATACAGTCATATAGCTCTCAGCTGCATTATAAATGATGTGGGCAGTGGTTTTATTGCATTAAGTCATATGTTAGATGGTGATAAGTATCTGGCTCTTTTCCTCTTCACAGGTGGCTTTGTTACTGCAATGTCCCTCAGTTTTGTGACAGTCTACCTCGGTATGAAACCACCCAGGTGTTTGGTAGGACGTTGCTTCGCTCTGTTTTTACTGTGATGAGACGACAGCTGCTGGAGCAGGCCAGGCAGGAAAAAGACAAGCTTCCTCAAGAAAAACGAACACTAATCCTCACTCATTTTCCAAAGTAAGGGGTCACAGTGTGCCTGCATTCAGAGTTAACCAGCAACTTCATTGTGGAAAGGGAGAAATTACCTGCAGCTTAAAATAATTTATCTTTTTGTTCAGTAGCAAGTAGATACTGCAGCTTTCTTTACTGCCATAACTTAGATTAGTGTATTTTTTGTACACAACTGCTTGCTTTGTTTTGTCCTAGGGACAATTTACTGTATGAAAAGGATTATTCATATTGCTGGATTGTGCTGTTTGCCTGTTAGCAGGTATTGTAGGTCACTTACTTTCTTTTTCTGTAGTCCTTGGAAACAATGGACCTCCAAAAAGGTGCTCACATCTGCTTTGGTGATGGAGCATTAAAAGGGGGCAGTGTTGTACAGAATTTATAAGAATTTCAGTTTAATTCAACATTGTAATAGTGAACAAAGTAGTCACCCCACCCCCAGAAGAGATGGGGTTGTTAGAGAGGAGTCAGTATAAAACTGCATCATTGAATCCTAAACTGATCAATTTCATACTGGGTATCTTTTCCAGTACTGGAATGTTGATGACAATCTCTCACAATAAAACAGCAATAATTACCTATAGAGGTATTGAAACATGCTCAACTTTGATAGTCATTAATTTCAAACATTTTACTGGTGGTAAAGAATGGTAGTGATGATGACAGGATCATTCATTGTAATGAGTTCCTGTTAAAATAGTGTATCACTTTTAAAATATCCTTATTTTACAAGGGTAGGTTGGTTCTCCAGTCATACTTTAAAAGCCTGTCCCTCCTAACCACAAATGAACTGAACCTACAGAAAACTGGTGGCATTGATGCTATCTATGCAAGCTACTGTGTTGGGCCAGAAGATGGGTTAGAGCTCAGGGGAATGGAAAACAACATGAACTTCCCTAAGCTGAGTAGAGTCAGGATTTGTTGCTCCTCCTATAATTAATAACTTATTTTACCACTTTGAAGAATGTACACTGCCTTTGGGGTAGAGTGGGTACAGGCCCTGAAACAGATCTAGAAAAGGATGTGACACCCCATTGATGCAAGGAGCAGATTTGTGGAGGAAGCAGGTGTGCATGTGCCCCTGTTTCCACTGCCTTTTAAAGCATTTTGCAGTAATTTGAAAAGCATTATTATTCACTGCAATTCCTTTTGATATTCTGCTGGGGGGAAAAAGACAAGTACTGTTTGCAGATGATCTGTGGGAAGTATGAATAATGTTTTAAATCTTTCATGGGCTGTACTTATCTGAAGCATTTGTCTTTCCTCTGGCATTGTTCTGAGTGAGCCCTGCAGAGGACCTGTGTCTCAGAGCATGGAGCCTGGCACTGGCACAGAGCTCCTCTCTGCCCTGGGTCTCCTTTTGGGCAGAAGGAGCACCCAGGGGCTGTGTCTGTGCATCCCTAGGCAGGAGTGGGTAATGGGGCTGAAGGCAGAGCCTCTGGGCTGCCTGGAAATGGAGCTTTGGCTAAAGTTGAATTTGTCCTTCTGCTCTGTCACAGATGGTCAGGTCACTGTTACAAACTTTTGAGTCATTATCAGCTGCACAGACAGCAGCAAACTCTGCACATTGCTGGGGTACAGCTGTCCTGTACATACAGTGTGAGAGTCTGACTTGATCCTGAAAATCCCCATCCCGTTCAAGGAAGTTTTACTCAACAGTCCTGTTGGTTTCAGCTGAGCAGTTTTTATATATATAGATGACTCCAGAGAGTAGAAATGTGCCATGTCAACCAGAAGTTTTCAGACTTGTACAAAATCCTTTTGTGCAACATAGGATCAGCAGCTGCCTTGCTGCTGGGAGGGAATTGGTGTGTCGGCCCTGAGAGGGTGAGGATGCTGGAGAGTCTGATCTGTGGAATTCAGTAATGCTAAGAGAGGTTTAACATCGAGCTGTTTCTGCAGCTCTACCAAAGTAAGGTTAAAAATACTGTTATGCAATCACAAACGTGCAATTAAAAGTTACAGTAGGACACTTAAAGGAGTGAAAATATCTTCCTAAGAGCATTGTTAGTAACACTGGGATTCTACCAAAGGCAGAAAGCAAATCCATCTGCAAAATACTGATTTATCAAAACAGGCTTATTTTGCCATCATTGTATAGCATCAATCAACTCAATAGCTTTCTCATTAGTGGAATTTTGTTCTGTAAAAGTAGTTTGTTACTGTCTTTTTCTGCACTTGCAAATTAGATTACTTGCTTGTAATCAGAGGTAAGGGTTAGTAAGTGAAAGCACTCTACTGAATTATGATACTTCGTGTCTACTCTGGCTTGTGATTTTTTGCATGTATGGGGTTTTTTTAATAGCATTGGCCAACAGCATTTTCTTGCTGACTTTGTAATGTTTTTCATTTAAAAACATTGCAAGCGCTTATTTTAAAAAAGAACCTGTTTGGAATGATCCCATTAGTTGTTATTTTGCCTGGTTTTGTACTTAGGTTTCTGTCTATGCTGGAAGAAGAAGTGTACAGCCAGAATTCTCCAATTTGGGATCAGGATTTCATGGTGTCCAGTTCCAGAACTGGCCAGCTGGGAATCCAGACAGGTAATTTGCATTTAGTGATGGGTAGCACAAATGAAAAAAACTGTATGATTTAGAACTAATGTGGGGCTTTTTAAATATGTATTTTAGAGAGAGAGAAATGTTAGTTTGTGACCTTTTAAAATAATAGTTTAGTTCTCTTAATTGGTGAAACAGCTTCTCCCTTTCTTGAGTTTGATTTGTCCAACCAGTCTTAGAGCACTGTAAGTTGGATAGATGGAGCTGAATGATGAGATTTTGCTTTTCAATAGAGCCCTACAAAAAACCTTTTCATGAAGCTAAATGCCAGCAGGCTTGGCAGGTGTGTGAAAGAAGTTTGTTTTCTTATCTTCTGCTCAGCGCTGTGAACTAATGAACCCTGATGTTTGCAATCCCTGTTATCCAGCAGCCCCTCCCTAGGCAGAACTCAGTTCAGAAAAATACATGAGATAAAGCTTGAATGTCTCTCCTTGGGAGCTGGTGGCATTGCTCTGTTGCACAGTGCTACTTTTTGGGTGGTGGGTGTCTGTCTTTGTGACAGTCTGTCCATCAGCACCAGGATGGTTTCCATGACCTGATTTGTTCTGTGTTTGTGTTTTGTGTCACTGCAGTTATCAGTCCGCCCCCTGTTGCAAGATCTGTTGCGTACAGTGCAAGTCCTTCATCTCTGGAGCAATCCAACAGTGGGAATATGAGTCCAGCTTGTAAAGTTTCTTCTGCCCTTGACCCAAACTTAGGTAATGGAGAAGGAGCCTTGCCTTTTGATTTCTGTTGATATTATCAGTAGTTGCAGTATATGGTAACCTTTGCCTTCACTCTACATTAGCAAATTTGAGGTGTTTTTGCTGAAAGATTTGCACACACGTACCTTTTTCTCCACTTAACTAACAGAAATCACAACTGTATTTGCAAAAAAACCCGATTGGTTTGTTTAAATTAAATTAAAATGGGGATAGGTCTGGTGGTGCCAGAGATTTTTGAAAAATAATTTTCTTGGAGTACATCTATTATAAGTCATGAGGAGAGGTTTCATTTAAATAATGGTGGAGTAGAAGGAGCCATCACATTTGGGTTTTTCAGTATTTCAAGGTACTGAAAATGCATACATTTGAGCAGTGAAGATAAACACAGACATACCAACTAGGTTAAATTTAAAACCTGAATGAGACTAGGTCAAAGAAAAAAAAAAACCTTATAAGGAAAAGAGTTGGTGTATGCATAAATTCTCCTAATAAATCCTTTTTCAAACATCTCAGGATTAATGAGCCTGTCAAGAGAGGTTGTTAGGTCAGAGAGATGATCCCAAGCTTATGTAAAGTGAGCCTCAACGAAGGAGAAAAACCAAAACCAAAGTGAATTTTGAGTCTCAGTGTTCACTACAGAGAAACTTAGGGCAACTCTTAAAGTGCAGTTTTCCATAAGGTCATTTCTCAACTTGAACCTCAGAAGTGGGAATGAGTAGGATAATGAGTGGGATAATCCTGAGCTGGCAGCTGGATCTCTGTTACTGCACGTCTGCTAGTCCTTAGTGGACTGTTCTTCTATCAATTTAACTCCTTTCTTTTGCTGTATAATACATGTGGCTCTGCAGTCAGTAGGGCAGTTCATCATTAACTTGGTATCTTTTGATTTGGAAATTTTATATGGATTTTTTAATATGTATGACACATCAGACTGTATGTGCTGCTTAGTTTACAGAAGAGGTGAAAGAATTATGTGATGGACACTTAGTTCCAGTGAATCCTAAATGGGGGATTTCTGTTATCAAGAAAGAGGCACTGCAATTTGTGCATTGAGCACTGACCTTCCAAGACAGCTGCACAGAGGATTTTGAAGCAAAAAGAAAAAGCAAATGGTTTAACTGTGAATTCACAGGGGTGTAGTGGAAGGAGAGGTGTATTTTTCCTGCTTCATGCTAATACCCCAGTGCAAAGTGGAAATTGAGAAGTGATAAATGTTTTCCAGATTTCATTTATTTCTCCTTCTCTTTATCTATAGGGAGAAAAAACCACCAAAAAACAAACAAATTAAAAAAAAAACCAAAACCCCAATCTCAACCTTGTCATTTAAACTACAGGATATGACAGAAGTGCTAGACCTCATAGTCCTTATGTTTGTGACATTTTGGTAAATTCTAATTTGTCTGAGTTTTGTTTCATAGGGGAAAAGAGAAAAAATAATGAACCCTATTCTCTGGAGGATTCGAAGAGACCAAGGGTTGTAGGAGATATCCCTATTGAGTTAATCAATGAAGTAATGTCAACAATCACAGATCCTGCAGCAATGCTTGGGCCAGAGGTGAGATACAGGCTTGGTGCTGCAAGTGGTCTGTGTGTGAATGGTCTGGTTTTAGTAAGTGTTCCACAAGGATAGAATGTGATAAGATAAGAGTCCTGCCAAGAAAAATAGGCTTTGAAAGGGTATGATTTGGTGAACAAAAAATACTGGTGAAATACATCATTAACGTGAAAAATAGTTCTACAGGTTTTTAATGTGTTGTGTGCAGTCAGCAAAGAGACTTGATAATTAAACTGTTGATAATAAGAATGTAGATCTCAGGTTATCCTGCAAGGTGCTTTCGTTGCAGAACAGTTAAAAAAGACAAAATTTTTTAACCTTAATTAATTTTTTACAAATCAAATCAGAATAAGATAATGAGAAAATAAAAACTGCATCTTAAAATATCTTTGCCCCACATCTCCCTTCTTCCCAAGCTTAGCTGCATTCATGATTCTCTGCCTTCTCCCCCAAGCAGTGCTGGGGAATGAAGGCTGTGTCCATTCCCATTGTGGTGTCTGCTGCTGCTTCCTCCTCAGGGAAGGACTTCCCACACTCTCTCCCTGCTGCAGTCTGGGGTCCCTCCCATGCTAGACAGTTCTCCATGAACTTCTCCACATGGGTTCTTCCCACAGGCTGCAGTTCTTCATTAACTTTTCCACAAGTTTAACCTTAAAATTTTTCAAACCTAATTTTTTTTTAAATTTTTAAATAAAAAATTTGTTAAGGTTAAAAAAAAAGTGATTTGTTAAGGTTAAATAGGGTTCAAGTATTGCAACAGAATGAAAGATCCAAAGTTAAAACATCTCTCTGGTGCAGAAGCTGTTCTAAACAGTTATTTGCTCTGTCTTCCCCAGTTGCTCTTTTTTTTTTTGTCTGGAAGAGAAAAACAAACAGAATTGCAGAATTGTGCCATGCACAGAATTGCACTTTTTTTTCCCTTGGCTGGCTTTTCCTCCTTCTGTTCTCTCTGCCAGGCTATGTTTTGCCAGCAGCTCATTTGCCAAGATTTAGCTAGAAACTGCTGAAGATTTGGAACCACCTACATTTCTTATTCAAACTATGCACTGTGACTGATGGCTCTGCATATTACAAATGCTGTGCCAGCCTGGCTGTTGGGGCTGGCAGTGACTAGAAACCCAGCAGCCAAACTTTGCTTAAAAAAATAAACAGTATGTGCATACAGAGATGTTTTGGCATTGTAAAATGATCTTGAAAAAAATAAGCTAAATACATTTTCTGTGTTAATTTAATCTGCATTTAGATATATAGATGCAATTGCTAGATACGTAACAGCAAATTCTGTAGGAATTAAAATCTTTTTTTTAGGCTCTTACAGTAGTGGCAGAGATAGTGGAAAGCACTAATAAAATGAAAAAAAAACCCTACTTTTCCTGTGCTGCCATTAAAATGTGTGATTTGCAGTATGTGTAGGCGAATCCATAAGTCATGCCCAAGCTGGCTAAGAGTAAAGCAAATATGAAGACTTAGTGACACAGGCTTCAACTGGATGTGTGCTATCCCTCGAGGGGTTTTGGAACTTTCTGAGTCATAGCCATTGTTGTTCTTATCTAATCTGTATCAATATAAATTCAGATTGGACTTTGTAGACTGTAATGTAGACTTACATCTAGCTTATTTGATGGTGTCTCCTCTGCAAAGCTACGTTACAAAGGCATCATTGGCAGTTCTGTTGGAAAAGGAGAGTGGGGTTTATTTGTTTGTTCATTAAAGCTGTTCTATCAGAGGATGTGAAATCCCAAAACTGTGATTTTGTTCCTCGTTTGTGTGGCTCAGACCAACTTCCTCTCGGCACACTCGGCCCGGGATGAGGCAGCCAGGCTGGAGGAGCGCAGGGGGGTGATTGAATTCCACGTGGTCGGCAACTCCCTGAACCAGAAGCCCAACAAGAAGATCATGATGTGGCTGGTTGGTTTGCAGAACGTGTTCTCCCATCAGCTGCCTCGGATGCCGAAGGAGTACATCACCCGCTTGGTCTTTGATCCGTGGGTATCCCGGGGCAGGGCTGCCATGTGGGGCAGAGGGAGTCTGGTGCTGTTTGCAGCAGAGGAGGGGTGGAGAGCAGCTCTGCCTGTGCTGTGCTTTTGCCAGCTTTTCAAGGCCTCATAACTCCTGGTCAATCTAATTGGGTTGTACCCAAGTGCCATCTTGGTGGCTGTATTAATGACAAGTGGCTTCTTGTTGTGGGACAGTGGAGGGTTGGCATTGGCTGGATGCCAGGTTCCCACAACACCTGCTCCATTTCTCCCCTCCTCAACTGGACAGGGGAGAGAAGTACAAAGTTCTTGGATAGAAGGACAAGGAGTCCACACTCACTGATGACTATCACAGGCAAAATACACTCAACTTGATGAAATTAATTTTTTACAAATCAGATCAGAATAAGATAATGAGAAAATAAAAACTACATCTTAATATCTTTGCCCCACGTCTCCCTTCTTCCCAAGCTTTGCTGCATTCATGATTCTCTGCCTTCTCCCCCAAGCAGTGCTGGGGGCTGGGGAATGAAGGCTGTGTCAGTTCCCATTGTGGTGTCTGCTGCTTCTTCCTCCTCAGGGAAGGACTTCCCACACTCTCTCCCTGCTCCAGTCTGGGGTCCCTCCCATGCCAGACAGTTCTCCATGAACTTCTCCAATATGGGTCCTTCCCACAGGCTGTGGTTCTCCGTGAGCTGCTCCAGCAGTTTAACCTTCCATGAGGAACACCACGGGGAGGCTCGTGTCCCTCTGCAGCCCATGAAGGAGCCCCATGCTGGAGGGGGTGGATGCCTGAAGGAAAGCTGTGGTGCTGTGGGAAGTGCACCCTGGAGCAGGCTCCTGGCAGATCCTGTGACCTGTGAAGAGAGCTGACCACACCACCTGCTAGAGCAGCTTTGCTGGCAGGACTTGTGGCCCTGTGGAAAGGGAGCCATGCCACTGCAGCTCCTGTAGCCCATGGGAGGGACCCCGTGCTAGAGCTGGGAAGAGCTCCTCTGCCTGAGGAGGAAACTGTGGCATAGACAGCATGTGGTGAACTGACCATAACCCCAATCTTCGTTCCCCTGCACTGCTTGGGGGAGAAGGTAGAGAATCAGGAAGGAGGAGGGGAAAGGTAGTTTTAGGACTTGTTTTACTTTCTGTCATTCTGCTCTGATTTTGATTGGTGATAAATTCAGCTAATTTCCCCAAGTGAAGTCTGTTTGGCTTGTGGTGGTAGTTGTTGAGTTACTTCTCCCTGCTCTTACCTCAACTCATGAGTCTTTCATTGCATTTTGTCTCCCCTGTCCAGCTGAGGAGTGATAGAGCAGCTTTGGTGAGCACCTGGTGTCCAGCCAGGGTGAAAACACC
This sequence comes from Setophaga petechia, assembly GCA_024362935.1. Lineage (NCBI taxonomy): Eukaryota > Metazoa > Chordata > Aves > Passeriformes > Parulidae > Setophaga > Setophaga petechia. Next base: position 252,833 of record JANCRA010000026.1, read on the forward strand.
ACAGAAGCTCAAGCTACTGCATTGCTGCTGTCATTCCACAAGTAAAAAAACCCACAAAAATATGTACAAGAAAAAAAGAATATGTAGTATGTATAAAATCTTCTTCAGTGGTGGCACATACAATATAACTACTCTTTGGGCTTTTTGGCAGGGGGTTACTTTTGGCACCAACTTTTTTCCCAAAATACAGCATCTGTATATTGACTGTATCATTTATATGATTTATACGATACTGTGTATTGAATAATCTAAAGGATGGTGCCCTGTTTTCACACCTTGAGGATTATACTAAAATTCCTTATCTTTGATATGAGAGTTGAGATTGCACCTTGCTACATCTTTCCTGGCAGTCACTCTAAGTGCAACAGAAATGGATATTTATTCAGGTCTTGATTCCTGGAGGAGTGTGTGATTGGAAATAAGAAATGTCCTCTCTTACTTCATCAGTTGCATTTGAGACTGATAACTTAACTATGGAGATTGCATGCAAGGAAACAGGAATCCCTTAGAAAGGACTTGCTCTCCTGTAACTCCATTAACTTCTAATTTACTCAGGATAAAATCACCCTGAGAACTGTGTAATGGTGTAACTATCAGCAGTAGATTCAATGAAAGCAATACACCTTTTATTTTTTGGGCATTGCCTGAGTATCTCAGAGTACTTGGCAAGGTCAGGAACTTGCTCTGTGATGATCACCTTTATAGTCTATTGAAATTGTGGTATTAAAGTAACAACTCTTCTATAGATACAAGTGGCTAACTTAGGAGGCACACAGAATTGCATTATCATCATGGAAAGAGGTGAATCAAGTTTCTGAAAAAGGAAGGTTAATGGCCCTTGATGTACTATGTACATGAATTAAAGTGATTGTTATTTTTGTCTGCTCAGGAAACATAAAACCCTGGCATTAATAAAAGATGGTCGTGTTATCGGTGGTATCTGCTTCCGGATGTTCCCCTCCCAGGGATTTACAGAGATTGTTTTCTGTGCTGTGACTTCCAATGAGCAAGTCAAGGTAAAAAGAATTCTGTATTACAAGTGTTTATTAAATGGATTTGAGTCCCATTCGCCCACTGCATGTACTCCTAATGCTTTTAGTCATGTTGAATACTCTTCTGAGTTGCCAGATACAGCAATTCTGAACACCATTCACAAAAACCAAAGTAAAATGTGCAGATTCAGCATCATCATCATAATAGTAGGATTACCTGCATTTAATTAATTAAATAAAATTTTTCTCAGCAGAGCAATAGTGGCCAGTAGTTTGCCATCCTTGGAATTTTCATGCCTCTGTCCCCAGTAGTTGTGTCTCTGTGTAGTGTAACATCTCGTGGATGACTGAAATATGTATTGCTTGTGTGGGGCAGAAATTTGTGTTCCAGCACTTTGTGACATTACATAACTTCAATCTAAATGAGATATAATAAAAAAATTAGGTAGAGTTCTACATCTCAAAATAAGCACAGGGTCTATTCTGTACACTCTTTTTTGAGTTAATGCCACAACATTTTCTCAGAATTTTGAGAATTAGCATCTGTGTTGAAAGACTAGAGAGCACTATGAATACATGGGATTCCTCCAGCTTTTCCAGCTACTCACCATTTGCTTCAGTGTTTTGCCTTTAGATGGTGCTCTAGCTTCATGATTTTCATTTCAAGAAGCAGGAGCTGAGATGTGGGTTAACTCAGAGTGTATAGCAGTTAACATGCAAAAATTGTACACCCCGGTGCAAAAGAGTAACACAGTGGAGTTGAAAGTCTGTAACAGCTGTTAATACTCAGGTTATATTTGATTTTATTCAACTCTGGTGTTAGAGAGGAACATTTCCCTACATTAAGCAATGACCTGTCAGCATTCAGAGTGTTTTAGCAAATGCAAATCCCAACAGAATATGCCTAAATTGTGCTTAACTGCACTACACAGGTGAGGCTGCCAAAGGTGTGTTGTGATTTTCTAGGAATAATCTTTCAAAATAATAGAGCAAATAATTTTGACACATCAGATTGCCACCAGGGCTGCATAACACACTATTGATTGTTTTATCTGCTGAGTGCTTTGTTGTTTCAGTTGAATGTTTCTCAAAATTTGCCTTCTCGCTTTTTGCTGCGAGTGAGCTGACCCTGTCAACAGGTAACTGAGAAAAAACAATATTCACCAGGTCTTAGGAAAAATATATTCCTATTTTAATTCAGTTTGAGGCTGGAGTAAAAAATATAGGAATTGTTTTCCCTTACAAATTGAATTGGTTTTTAGGTAGTTTGGTCCCCTGTTACAAAATAATTTTAAGTTTTACTGTATGTGCCTGAGTTTCGTATCTGGCAGTTGCCATATTTGAGGCTATGAAATTGTAAATTAAATCAGAAGTTTGTATTTTCTAATTCATTTTTCTGGCTTTTTTACATAAGTAAAATTTTTCCCAGTTTTCAAGAGCAGAGTACTCAAAAGGAATCCGTGTATGTTTCTCTAAGTGTCCTGTTAGCCTGCATGATGAGAAAATTGAAACATTTGCAGGAAAAAACCACTATTATGGGATTACCTATCTACTTTACATTTCTTCATATCACAGCAGAAGGAGATCACTATATCTTCCTTGGCATTGTGAATAAATGCAGCCTGTTGTTTACTTTGGGGCTGAATTTAAATGGAAATCATACCTCTGTGCAGTCAGAAGGCGTAGCTGTTTATTTGATTGTGGACTCCATAATTTTCTGCTCCTTATTATGGTAATTGTTCACTGTTCCTTTTTATGCTTATGATAAGCTTAGATAATAAATCCTTTGAGGCAGAGACTGTTTTGCCAGAGATGCACAGAACACTGAAATAATTTCAGTATTGTTACTGCTTTGTAGTTTTGAAGTGACATGGCTCAGAAAGGATGCTCTATTGTTACAGTATGTGCAGTTTTGTTATGGGTGAAGTATGTGATTTTAATGGTTGATATCTAATTTAAAAGTGGAACAAAAAAAAAAAAAAAAAAAGAGGTGAGCACCTTGAATTACAATTTCCATGCTGGGTCACAAAGGTATCCCTACAAGGCACAAAAGAGTTTGCTCTTGAGTGTGCAACACCCACTTAATTAAGACAAAGTCTTTTAAACAGGATCTGAAGGAAAGATTGCATTTTGAAAACAGTGTGTAATAACCCAGGGTCCACAGATTCTAACCTGTGCAGTCCCCAGGGGCTTTGTCATGGCTTTTTCCTGCTGTTCCACCCAGGGTTATGGGACTCACCTGATGAACCATCTGAAGGAGTACCACATCAAACACAACATTCTCAACTTCCTCACGTACGCAGATGAATATGCCATCGGCTACTTCAAAAAACAAGTAAGTTCAATGCAAGAAATTACTTTGTGCAAGAAGTTTTCTATCTAGTAGGGTTGACTAAATAACTAGGCACGACAAAGGAATTGGATAAAAGGTATAGTACAATTTTACATGTGTATTTTTTATCTATGAGATGTGCTCATCTCGTGTAATGTTTTTGGCTTCTAATACATTTTACTTTGATAGAATCATCTGAACATAAGTATATGGCATAGTCTATAATTTGTCTAGTCTAAAAACTAGTAAAATGTCAGTTCATTCACTGATTCTATAAGAAGTATAAAGGACTAGGCATGCCTGTGGTGGATGAAAGCTTACCTGACCTGCACTTACAGCTCCTCCTGATTTGAAACATGAGGTTCAAATTCAGGAAAGATGGCAATGTCTGTTCTGTCAAATAGAATTGATAAATAGGTGTCAACTATCTGGTCAGCAAAATGGAGTCAGATTTTTCTCAGAGGTGTACAGCATTAGGCAGTGAAGATGACCTGAATAGTGGGAAATTCCAACCAGGTAGAAGAAATTTTTATTCCTTTCCTGTCCTGAGAGTGGTGAAATACTGAAGACTGTTGCTGAGGGAGGTGGTGGAATCTCTGCCCTTTTACAATATTCAGGACTCGTCATGGCCTTGGCCAGCCAGATATGATGAGACCTGTTGAGAGCTGTGATGAGGCTAGATGACCTCCTCGAGTTCCTTCCAGCCAGTTCTGTGGCTCTGTGTGTAAAACTGGCACATCCTACTCTTCACACATTCAAAATGAGAACAATCTCCCCTACTGCACTTCTTAGCAATTAACTGTTCTTCTATCAAGTGCCTCCCGTGAGAAGATTTATTCAACCCTGAACCATGGTCTGTAACTCACTGTTGTATTTTTTTTATTCTAACATTATGCTGAATTTGGTTCTCAATCCTCATTCATTTCAGTTAAAACAAAAACCTAAAAGGAAAATGGCATAATGACAATTTAAGTTCTATTTTTTTCTTCTTTTTCAGGGTTTCTCCAAAGATATTAAAGTACCAAAAGCAAAATATGTTGGCTACATCAAGGATTATGAGGGTGCCACATTAATGGGATGTGAATTAAATCCAAGGATCCCCTACACGGAATTTTCTGTCATCATCAAAAAGCAAAAAGAGGTGAAGGTTGAAATGAAATGTTGAATGTTACTCTCTATTCAGATATTTAGAAACAGTTCAGTGGGTGTCAGGTTAGCTCTCTTCTTTGCTTTGGTGCTTAAATTTGAGTACATACTTTTTATTAGTTAGAATAATCCCTTCATTCAAAATGAATGCCAAAATTTTGTAGTTGAAGCATCAAATTCTAACTTGCTGACTTAATAAGAGCAAGACTGGTAAAGTACTGGTATTTTGAGGAGTAATTCACAGTTCAATTTTGTGGTAGTTAACTAAGCAAAATCTTGTGAGATTGATTTTATTTTATGACTTTGTCAGTTCCTTCCCTCCCGTATCAGTGGTGTTCATTAGAGTGGCATTTAAATGGAGTGCTTGTATTGCATGGCCTGTTTTACTTGAAAAGAAGTGGATTCTTTTTTCTGCAATTTTTAAAATAAATAAATCAACGGTGAACTGTCTTAATTTCCAGTCTGTCTCTCTTTGGATTTTATGTGGGCTGCTTTTTATTTAGTCCTTAATAATATTCTATATAATAAAACAGTTTATTAGCAAAATAATTATGACATTCCCGCTTGTGTTTAAATACTTTCCTTGGTTTTTAAAGAAATATTATTTATAATTTGTTCTTTCAAGATTATTCAAACTTGACTTTTTAATTTTGTAAAAAAAAAGTCTGGTTCTATCTTATTCTCTTCTTTGAGAGGAAATACTCTGTATGAGGGATTGAAGGTCCTTAAAAATAAAAATATGTCCATTTTTATTACTTCCAAAGAAAATATTCTATCAGACTGGCAGTGTGCATGGCTGTGCATTTGTTTACTCCAAGTTATGAAGTTTTGAAAGTCGTATATCCAGGACACACAAAGCTTAGATAAGTATCTAATTGGGTATCATGACCACCAAAGAAAATTGCTTAGAATTTGAGGTAATGAGATTGCAAAGTAAAACAGAATGCGCCCAGGAGTGGGACAAGCCTTTGCCTAGCATTTGCAAAGGCAGTAGAATTTTGGTTCTGAAGCGTGGCATCATTCAGACATCCTCCAGAGAAAATCTTTCATGAGAGTATCTTTGATTGATACATAAGCAACTCCTACAGATAGATATATGGAGACTTTGAGGTGACTAATTTCTAAAATTTTGAATATGAGCATGTATGTACATGTAAAAACACATGCATTCAGTATGTGCCTTGAAATCTTTGAGCAGCTGTGCTGAAGCTTTTCAGAAGTTCCAGCTGTTAAAATTTTATAGCCCGTTCTCAAACTTTCTTCCAGAAAATTTCCTTCTCTGCCTCTGCTCCAGTCTTCCCAAGAGCTGTGCAGCTTGTGATCAATAGAGACAGCAGTGACTCCTTTCTTTCTAGATTTGTGCCAAAATAGCTGAGACACTTCGTAGCCTCATTTGCAGAATCAGTGCTTGCTCAGGTAGCTCAGCCCCATTGCCAGCTTCATGGAAAAGAGCTGCAAAGTTAAGAAGTGAGAATGTTTCTGTTCACCACAGTTTTGCATTAATCTTCTGGCTGGCTTTAGACCAAATAAATTAATTTTTGTTTTCTCTGCTGCTTTATTCCAGATCATTAAAAAGCTCATAGAAAGGAAGCAAGCTCAAATCCGGAAAGTTTATCCTGGCCTTTCTTGCTTCAAAGACGGAGTACGGCAGATTCCTATAGAGAGCATTCCTGGAATTAGTATGTATCAAACTCCTTTCATGTAGAACAGAAGCAGAATAGCCCAGGAAAGGTCCAAGACTAGAAATACTAATGTAGCCACATAGTTCTTTTTGATTAGAATGTAATTGTTTTGGTCTGCTGATTTGATTTCTGTGAAGATTCTTGTGTTTCCATTACAACTGCTGTCTTTGAGATTTCCCCAAGGCATGCCAGGCTGGTCCTGTTTTCTGTACGTGTGTATAATTTTACTTATATGTGATCCCTCTGATTTCTATCACAGTGTAGGCAGCATTTTCCCTCTGGCACCATTTTAATGCACTGTACTCCTGAACAACAATGATTTCTGTCCTAGGCATTAGTGTACAGGACAAAACAGAATTAAAAATAATTAAGTATCATATTTTGGGGAATTTTTTTTGGCCATGCTTTTCTGCAATTTATTCTTTGTCCCTGGGGAATCAGATTGGATAACTTTGTCATGATTTTTCTTTACAGAGGTGGGTTGCAGTAAAATATGTATTGAATTATTGAAAAGAAATGTGTTTCATATGGAAATATTGTGGAATCTTTTCAGCAGTCTGGTGGAAGAATCATGTAGGAAATTGAATGGAGCTGCGGGCTAGATGGTCATGTTATTTATTAGGAGTAGCTTTTATTAAAACAAACCTATTTTACTGGAGTAGTGCTGAAATGGCTTTTCTTCTTTGAATTGCAATAACTCAATTAATGTTTGACCCACTGTAGTTCCCATATAATATCTCATGTTGTTGGTGTACAGGAGAGACTGGCTGGAAACCAAGCGGAAGAGAAAGAGGGTAAGTGCTCCACAAAGTAAAATGTTGAAGCAGTTGGGATATTCCTTTGAGAAAAGTCTTCAAACAATGTCACTTGACATTTCCTTCGATCCACTGGAAATCAAATAATCTACAAGAGATGAGTTCTTAATTGGCTTCTTGGTGGTATTTTTTGTTTAATTTTTTATTGTGGGCTACTGTGGTTTGGGTAATGGGGTTCTTTTTTGAGGATTTTTGTTTGGGTTTGTTTGCTTGTTTTAAATTTTATTTCTTCCATAAAATGCTTGAAACTTTGGAGTTGCTTTTAGGTAAGATGCAAATTGTAGGAACGAAGATAAGAGACTCAAACTAATCTTTTTTATTTATGTTTTCCTTCAAGTAAGGAGTCCAAGGATCCAGATCAACTTTACAGCACGTTAAAAACCATCCTGCAGCAAGTCAAGGTGAGTGCTAGCTCTAGTTTACTTTCTGTAAAGATTTTGAAATGATTTCCAATATCTAGTTTCCATATTAGATACCTTACTTTTTTCTTTACCAAAGAGCCATCAAAGCGCTTGGCCCTTCATGGAACCCGTGAAGAGAACAGAAGCTCCTGGATATTATGAAGTTATAAGGTTTCCCATGGGTAATGCCATTAACATTTTTTAAGTAGAGTTTAAAAATCATTATAGCTGCAGACGTAGCAGATAAATTTGAATCTGATTGTTTTATGGTAGAAGATATATGTTACTTGCAGCTGAATACCTTGCAGCTGTGAAGTGTCAAGAGTGTGATGCTGTTGTTTGGAATTGATGAGTGCTCTGTGAAACATGTGTGGTGTTCATATCTGAAATCTTAGTGTGCCCTAGAGAGCTCTAACCAGCTCTGAAATGCTGCAGTCAGTAGAAGCTTTCAGGACTCAGCTGGTGTGGGTGAGTTGTAGGCAGATGTTCCTGTGTATGGCAACTGGTCATTGCAGGTCCTACTCATATGTTAAAAAACATGAAGGCAAGGCAAACTTTCAGGAACACCTGAGCATTTGAGTTGCTTTGAAATACAGATTTAAGATTTCTAAATCATATAGAGAAAGTATTGTCAAAGGTCATTGGGTTTTCTGAGTAACTCTTTATACTTTGCTCCAAGTTAAGTTTGGGAAAATGCTTCATGCAACTAATTTGAAGCTAACTTTTATCTTTATCTTTTAGATGTGCCACAGTTTTCTGAGGTGTTACATTTACTTCTTTATTTGTTTTTACTTCCAAGTAACACAGCTATTGATTGTGTAGGATTGCTTGCAAAGGGAAGTACACAGCTGCTAATGTTTTTCTTTTGACTGCTTCTCTTATGATGCAGCTTTTCACTTTGGGGACGCATCATTTCCATGATAATTCAGTGATACTCTAAAAGAATGCTTGACTTGTACTGCACCAGATTTAAAACTGAATTCTGGCACTCCTTCCTCATTTGTGCAATACTCACCTCTATAATTTTGATTGCAGTTTCTGAACCCTTGAATATCATTAGAGAATGAAATGCAGATTCATGGCAGGGTATTAGCTATCAGTTTCCCAGAGAATAAAAGTATTTGTTCATGTTGTTTTGGCCATGGGCTCCAAGCCCATGTCTATCAATTTAGTTTAATTATTTTTTTATACTCAAATTACCATTCCCAAATAGCAAATGTACATATACTTTATAAACCAATTGCTGGCTTCCTGTACCCCCAACACAAATTTATTTTCTACCAATGAATAAAAAGAATGTGAGTCCCTTTCTGTGGCAGTTTTCTCTGTCTGCTTTTCTGAGCAGGTCTAGCTCAGAAACCTGTTTAATCTGAACAGGGGTTACAAATAACTTACCTAAGTTGGCAAACTCAAAGTAGGAATGTTGTCTGTCCTTTCCTTGTTCAGATGCATTACAGTAGAGGTAGGGGCAGCAGTTTACTTTGAGGATTGAGCTGAGGTCTTTGGTTTAGTTTTGCTTTGTTTTTTTCAGCTAAGGAACCCAGCATGACTAAACTGTGCCTTGATATGTGATAAATTCAGATTTCTTTCTGCTCTCCCTGCCAGCATGCTGATGCTGTTAAAAGTTGTTCAGACAAGATAGAACAGTTGCCTTTATGTTTGTATACAGACTAAATGGTACAATTTTTGAGAGGTATGGCTGTAAATTTTTTTTACTACCTCCTAATGTCAGTTCTCATATAGAAATGCTTTTTTACCCTGTTTTAAGTACTCTTCAGGTGCTGTATCAAGCAAAACTCTTTGGGGTTTTTTTTTCCTTTTCATTTGCCATTCAAAAGCTGTATGGCTGAGTGACAGATGGAACCAAACTTTCACTGTGCTTAGAGGAGAGCAGCTTAACTCTCTAGCCAGGCAACATTTGCTTTAGGGTGAGCTGAACACCCTTCTCAGCTGGGTGCTATCATTAGTCTATGGATATCTAGTTTAGGTATAGGCACCTGAATTTCAGACTTAATGGGAGCTGAATGAGCCTTTACTTTTGCAAAATATTGTGCAAAACTAGGGAGTAGCAAGTTCTATACCATTAGAAAAAGTATTTGAGAGCGTCCATTAAACTTTTCTAAAATAATCCCATCTTGTCAATTTGAAAGTGTTTCTTCTCCTTTAATAAATTCAAATTCACCTTAAAAAAAACCCAACCCACCCCCCAAAAACCCCAAAATAAAAATACAACCATATTTTAACATCTGAAGTTTAAAAGTTTAATTCCTTTGCATTTGGTCTCTGGTGTCCTTGACATTAAGTCCTCTTCAATTCAGCTATTTCTGTTTCAGTTTCACAAGGTGCTGTTGATGCCTGGCTCAAGCATTGCTAAAAACTAGTTAGAGCATCTGAGGTGAGAAAAGCCAAGGCATCCAGCACACCTCCCACTACTTCTATTCCTGTACTCACTCCTAGAACACTTGTAATGTAGACAGAATTTTTAAATGCTTGATGAGAATTACAGGGAAAGTGACTATGTGGAGAACACAGATGATTTACATATTTTATGGATGACTGATTTTAGTATAAAGGAGAACACTTCTTAAAGAATGTTCTGTAAGTAAATGTTTTGCATGATGCTCTGAAAGCAGGGGAGATCAGTTCTCACACGGTTCTTAAAAAGGATATACAACTATAAACTCTGAAGAGGTAATAAAATATATGCAGAGTATAGAACAAATTTTATCTTTTTTTTTCAAGGCTACAAATCCTGCTTGTAGTGTAGACCAATGTATCTTCTCTGCTGTGTTTGCACAGCAGTAAGGATTTTAGTTTAATGTACATGTTTTGTGATGTTTGAATTCTTTACCCATCCACCCCTAAGGCCTCCTCCAAGAGGGCTGAGAACAGGTTGTCTGAGGACAGTCAGAAGAGGATTAGAGACATCTAAGAACCACAGAAAACTCAGAGCTCTAAGTATGAGAACATAAGGAAAAAAGGTTTAATGTTTTAAAGAATTTTAAAAAAAGCTACATAAATTCATCCTTACAGCGAGGTATTGCTTAGTTCCAGCAGCTCAGTTACTTTTGAAGGTAAAATACAGACCCTGCCTGAGATGAAGGCAATTTCCATTCCAAATCCTAGCTTTGCCAGTCCATGTTAAATGGCAAATCAGTCTGAAGGGACACTGCACACAAAATTTGAATCCAACGCTGTTAATGTGTTTTTCTTCTGTGCAGATCTCAAAACAATGAGCGAGCGGCTCAAGAACAGGTACTACGTGTCTAAGAAATTGTTCATGGCAGACCTGCAGCGAGTCTTTACCAACTGCAGAGAGTACAACCCCCCCGAGAGCGAGTACTACAAATGTGCCAATATACTGGAGAAATTCTTCTACACAAAAATTAAAGAAGCTGGATTAATTGACAAGTGACACTGTCTTTTTTACAACCAAATAGCGTGCCTATGTTATGGACAGGGAAAGCCGTTCTATATCTGAGTTGTGGGACTTTTAAGAAACTTCTGTTTAATACTTAGCACTTTTAAAAACCCTTTTAGTTTTGCAAACATGTATTATACTGAAGTTACAAAAATTATTTTATTAAAATGCTTTATAATGTATTTAATTACGGAATATTTCTTTTGTGTGCCGATTACCTTATGTTCCTAATAAGTTTATCAGCTACAGCCTCAGAAACCCCACAAACATGGGGGAAGTTGCACATGTTTGGGAAGATGAAGAAAATTCCCAGACAACAGATGTTATAGCTTACCTAATGTTATAGCCTACCTAATGCAGTACCTATTTGATAAAGTTTTATTATTTTTTCCAGTAAAAAAAGAAAATTGTAAGGGAAAACAACAGGTGTGGGGGGGTTCTGAAACACTTGTTTCTTTGTAGAATCTTTTTATAAGATATTATTTTTTAAAAGAAACACTCAGCTGGTTGAGAAGCTGTGAGAGAAGAGCAGTCAGTTCTGAAAAAGGACTGCCTGTGATCTTTGATAGATGCAAGTTTTTCTATTCATTTTCAGTTTTGATAAATATTTTACCTGCAAATTGTAATCTCATACCCACTCTTTAAAAAAAAAAAAAAAAGGAAAAAGAAAAAAGATCTGGCTAGATGCACAATGTCATAGTGACTTGGCTTATGCAGGACATAAGTTCCCAAAATTACTTTAGAGACTACTTTGCATCTACTAGACAATTTGAATTGGCTCAGCAGAGTTAAGGTTTTGTGCACTTCATGATCCACCCTGCTTACTACTCCTCACTGCTAAATTCTTTAGGTTGTTCAGCAGAAATGAGACTATTGTACACAAAGGAAGACAGCATAGGACAGCTTCAAGCTTAGATACTTGGCTCTGTGGTAAACTGGATTTTCTACCAAGCTTTATTGTAAATGCATATTAACTGTGATTATTTAGACCCAGGAACATATTAACATTATACAAATCTTAGTATATCTTCCAAAGGAACACACACTCATATATACATAAAATATATATACATTTTGCTGCTTACACTACATTTAAGAGGTACACTTCAATCTTTAATGGAGATCAGTACAGGCCAAAAAGTTGTCCCTTGACATTTTCTAATTAGAGTTTGTAAGTTATAACTGCTTTTGTGAAAAACAGATTAAACTTTCATTCTTGGTGTTTTATATTTACAGATGTTATACTGGTAAAATTCAAGTTATGAGAGAGAAAACCAATCCTGTGTTGTGTCAAAGAATCTATTCCTGCAAAATGCCTGTGCAATGTTAGATCACAGATCAATTCAGCAAGGAGATGTCAGGAACTATCTAGAAGTGGTAAATGTGGTTCCCAAGGTATTCAAAATGTTAATGCTGGACTTGCCATCATGTTTTGTATGAATTTAGTCTGACCTACATTGGGATCTATAACAAAGGTACAGTGAGTACTTTTTCTTTAATAGCCAGAACAGGATACTATAGACCTGTTTTGTAGATTGGGCCTACAGATGCACCTGTTAAGCTTGGTAACCTGTGAATTTTTGTTATTTTCAGAGTAGATTTTCTTATCGTCTTTCAATCAGATTGTCTCTTCTATATTGAAACGTGTTTTCTAATTTAAGAATTAATATTTTCATAGATACTGTGCAATAAAGTTATGGTAGGATATGTGGTTTTGCAAATGCTTTAACAGCTGATGAACTTTACATTTGTCAAATTAATATATTGTACTGGTACAGAATAGTTTTAAATTATATATGTACAAAACCCTACTTATTTTGGTCTCTTTTTTTCATTACTTGGTACTTCATCACTTCAATTTTTAAAGCTTGTTCAGTCCAGTAAGAAAAAAACTACCCAAACCCACCACCCCTGCCTTGAGTTGCCCTACGATGACCCTGCCCTTTTTCTCTCCTGCTAAAACAGCTGTTGCAGATTTGTTTCCTCAAAGGGCACCTGAGGTTCACACAACACCCTCAAGGTGTTAAGTGCACCTCTAACATGAATGGCTGAGCAGGGATAGGACCCACAACCTTGGCATTAATTACCATGAGGCTCTAACACTCAGGTTCAACCACTCTGCTGAAGTTCCTCTAGTCCTAGAATTCCAGACTGAGATGGTGAGGCCTTGTGGCTAGAGTTTTAAGATACAAAGGTAAAGCTAAGTTTCCATTCAAACATCCAAAGGCTGTGTTGTGAACAACTATTTTCAAATGCTTAGTAGCTGAAGCTAGTATTAGTATTACTGAGAGCCATGGAAGAAGTTACAAATAAAATAGTAAGGAATAGTTGTATTACTGAAAGGGAGAGATCTTGCACCTATTGAAGTGGGACAGGCAAACATACAAAACAAAGGAAGAGCATGTAGGTTTTGTGTTTTCCCATTAGATGTTTAGAATGTAGCTTTCTTTTGGATATTCACAAACCTATTAATACTTAAGTGTGCCTCAAGCAAAGTGAAAGTAGTTTGAGTGGTGGACAGTTGAGAACACTGTTCTCATGTGCAGCCTAGTGTGCACCAAAGAGCACAAGCTCAAATGTGGCACTCTTCCTCTGGGAAAGGCACTGGGCAAAGCAGGGACAAAATTATTATAAACTGCTATGAATGTCCCACAACAGCTGGGACCCAAGTGGAGCCTTCTTCACTGGGAGAAATTTGCTTTGTTTCTGTCTGGTTGATGCTAACTTGCACTCACTCAATGCAGGACCAACTAAGCCTAAATTGCTGCTTTGGAGAGCTGCAGCTACAGAATCAAATGGCAGCTGCAGAGTTGCTTCTAAACAGTGCTTGTGCCACCAGAGAAGATGGGGACAGAATACACAGGCCTGTAATGCCCACTGCTGACATTAGTGTCCTTGGAGCAGCTATGGAAACTGCCAAAAGAACACCAATTCACTCAGAGCTCTTTCAAAAGACTAAGATGTTTATTATAAGATTCTACATGAAACTACACCCATCACATAAACAAGATCTGTACAAACACAGTTATTAAAAATACTTGCTGCTCAAAACATTTGAAGTGCCTTAAGTTCACCCATACAATGACATTCACCATCTTATCCATCAGAGATTTCCATATGCTCCCAGATCTGTTCAAAAGGAGCTTGAATAGAATCACTTTAGTTATAAAAGTAATCTATCTGTATCATTAAAAATAAGTCACTAGAATAAATCCAAGCCCCCTTAATCTGATGTCTTTAATACTAGACACACAAATACTTACATATTTATATTGTGCAACAAAGTACTTCATCCAGGAAATTATTTTCTTCATGGCAGAAGCAGGGTTTTGCTGAGAATCTCAAAGACAACTAACCAATTTCTCATTGAATATTTTCATAGAATCTTTCTTACGAGAACGTCTCTTAGCATCTTTTTTCAGCTTGAATATTGGAGAACACAGGAACTCTGTATCTGTAAATGGATCGCCTCTCCTGAGTTTCCTGTTTGAAAGGGAAAAAAAAGGCAAGATGAGTTCTGTTTCCTACATCACTCAAAACAATAACTTTTAGCTAGCAAGCTCCATTTCATACGAACTGGGCTGTATTATTAACTTTAGAATTTGAGTTCTTTGAGCTCTTTTTTTAAGGTCTTGTTTTTAAGATCTAAATAAGCTTTTCAAATCCTCTGTTGGATGGAACATCATGAACTTCATGTCAAACTGAAAAGTCAAGACACCTACCCTACAATACTTGGCTCTTTGTAGTTCACAGTAACACTGCAGCTTCGCCGCTTGCGTTTTGGGGACTGAGGTCCTTCACCTTCAGGGACAATTTCTGCATCCCCAGTGCTGGGGAGCACTGCAGCTGTATTGGTAACATCACAGAGATGCCCACGAGATGCCTCAGAAGGCTGCTCTGTGGAGAAATTTGGCACAGTTCAGTTCATTCAGATAAGCAAGCTTTAAAGAAAATCTCACCATTCTTAAACCATTACTCTTTTAGTTGCTATAAAAAAAAAACCCAAACACTAAAATAAAAAAGCCTAAATCTCCTAAACAATATTATCTTTCAAGAAAACAAAACCAATTACAGAACACTTTCTGTACTTACTAATTGACTTATCAGTTGATTTGTTTTCAGTCTCTTCTTCATGACAGAGCTTCTGCTCACGCTGTGCCAAACATCTCTTAGACCTTGGCCTTGGATGGATTGGTGACACAGGGCTCTCATCCACTGAGCTTTGCCTTTTCTTTGCTTTACTCTTGTAAGGCTCATAGAGGCTGTCATCTGAGTCCCCTGCAGTACTGCTTGACTCAATGGTATTGGTTTCAGCTGAGTCATCTTCATCTTCCACTTCAGTATCGCCGTGGTTCACCTTGTTTTGTCGAAAGGGTGTAAGATGGACACTCTCTTCCAAATGAAAGTCATAAGCATCGCTGATGCCACCCAAGAAATTCTGCTTTTCTTTAGAAGCCTCTTTACCCACTTTTCCTGGTCTTTGTTGGGAAGTAAGTGGCCATTCCAGTTTTCCTTTCTGATGCTTTTCTTTCCTTCGTGGAGGGTTTTCTCTGCTTTTACACTCTGCTTGTTTAAGATCAGAATTACGTTTCAGTTTGAACTGTGCAGTTTCAGAAGTTTTCTGCCTCAATGCCAGTTCTGAATCGACCTTGCTTTCGTTCAAGTGAGGAACAGCTGCATTTATATTTTCTGTAGCACACTTCTCTAGACTTTCCTCAAGCCTAATTTCATCCTGTTCAGAAAGTTCTTTTACTGAATCAGTTGCTTCTAAACAGTCCAAGACACCAGGACAAATTACATCAGGGTTCCTCATCGTCAAAAAGTGACGTCTGGTGGACACACTTTTTGGTAACACACTACCAAATCCAAACTTTACACTTGAAGAAACATTTTCCAGCTCTGGTTCTGTGCTGTTCAGATGAAAATCACATGGCTGTCCTTTAAATTAAAGGGAAAATGTCATATTAAAGGCAAACAGAAAAACCATGTTAAGAAGTGCAAAAATTCTGAACCTGTCAAAAATTCAGACTATTCTTTGGGTTTTCTCCACAGATTTTTATAAACTAGGATTTGGCAATTGAGATAAGCTCTGCTTAATATAGCTTCCATGCAGAAACCAGTTAGTTAATATAACACTGGTATTTTCCTCTAAACTGTTCCTTTTGGAAAGGTTATTTACAGATCATTTATTTTCCTGAGTATTTTGCTTTGTTAACAAGTTTTTATTGATTTCATAAATGGTAATGACTGTATAAAGGCAATTTTACTTGGTTGAACTGTTTGATAGATAATGAAACTGGACTGCAGCTATAGAGAAGATAAAACAGTTTCAAATTCCTCCCCATTTTGCTGGACATCTTCATTTAAACATTTTAGCAGTGGACAGCATTAGTATTTGCCCTTTATGACAAGAAGCACAAAGTTACTCATCAGTTCCCTTAAAAGCAGCAATTTTTTAAACTTGTACTCACACATTGTTTTCCTAGTTCAAAAACAGAGCAATGTCTGATTCTTTGATTTAGTTACCTTCACTTGGAATTATTTTGGTAAAGGAAATGTCACTGTCAGATTCCACACGGATCTTTGACACAGAATTTCTGTCACCACCAGCTTCCATCCCACTTGGAAGTACAGGACCATCTTCAAGAACACACTTTAGAGGTTCTCTAGAGAAAATACCAAAGGTATATTTACTGAACAGCAATAGATTTTAACACAAGGAATAGTTTTCATTACACTGGGTTGCTTCCCTTTTTCCAGTCATAAGATTAAACTTCCTGTAACAGATTGTTCCAAAGATAGACAAGCATTAATCAATGATACTTACATTGAATGTGTTGGTCCTGTGACACTGCAACTGTTTCCAGGACCTGAAGAAAGCACTCTCTGATTCTGTCAACAAAATAAACCATGCTGTGATTATATGGCTGAAACAAGTTTGCACCATCTACAAATTTTAGACAACAGCCAAGTTACCCCAAAAGCACCAAAGAGGTCTTTGACTCTCTTTCTGTCTAGCTAACACCAAGTGCTGTGGGTGTTAGCCAGCCACCTCCTCAGCCTCTGCACATCAGCACGTTCATCCCCAGCTCAATTCCACAGGAAGCAGACAGGGGAAGGAACTGTGCATGAAACCCCAGAAAATCAGGGTGCTCCAACCACTGCCTAGCAGAGTCTCAGTCCCACTTATAACTTACTGACACACCCCCACAGTGTGCACCCCGGGATACTGGGACTAGCCCTTCCCCTGAACTAGGCTCAGACCTAAAAATCTACGTGCAGCTATGGTGGGAGAAGTGAAGGCCATCAGAAACAGAAGTCGTGCTCCTCAAGAGGAAAAGGCACTTACTACATCTATGGAACACAAGTTCTTTGCTGGGCCAAGGAGAGTGACTGAGTCCAGTAAATTCTGAGAGACTTTGGAAATTATCTCATTCAAGGCTGACAGTCGGTTCTAATGGACAAAAGAAGAACAGTAACACTGTTACTATCATACTCTAGTATTAACTACAAACTTATCAGCATTATAACTAAAATCTGAAGAAACCTCTGTCAGGTGCCTTCACATGTGATAAGCTCCCTACAAAATTCACAGAAGATAGACTTTAAATTTTGCTAATTAAGATTTTATGTTTACTCTTTCTTATTTTAAGTAAATGAGAAAGAGTAGCAAGAAAAAAAATTCATTACCATGTGTCAAGGTATCCAAACCAGCACACCAAGTTAGGTGAAAAAAAACCCATTAAACATACTGACTTAATGTTTTATGAAACATTTAAGATCATAAAGATATCAATGGATTGGTACAGATTCTGATGTTCAGCTTCACCAGCTCATATCGTTATTATTAAAAATACCTCCACATGTCCTTGTTCTTGCTGGAACCTATGATTTCTTTGCAAGTCAAACATTTGAGCCTTCAAAATGTGGTACTCTTTCCTTAGCTGAAGAATGGTAGCTTCAGCTTCCCTCAGTTTGAGCTTGTGTTCTTGCAGGGACAGAGCCAGATCTCTGTTGTTTGCTTGAATGGCCTTCATTTTGTTGGAGGTGCTGTCTGCAACGCAACAGTGAGT
The DNA here is from genome assembly GCA_024362935.1 of Setophaga petechia. Taxonomy (NCBI): domain Eukaryota; kingdom Metazoa; phylum Chordata; class Aves; order Passeriformes; family Parulidae; genus Setophaga; species Setophaga petechia. The sequence continues at coordinate 270,695 of JANCRA010000026.1, forward strand.
GTTTCAAATGGAATTGAAAAGAACACAAATAAATTATAAGTCCTGAGACATTTAAGCATCTTACTTGCTCTTTTGGCCTTTACGGTGGAGAACTGCATAGTTTTGCCCAGCCTTGACCATTTTTGAGTTCTTTTCTCTCTCATACGTTGTTTTATATCACTCAGACTGTCTTTGAAGGACTTCCTCGAGGATTCTGCCATCTTCTACCTTTAAAAGTAGAGAGTGTGAGGAAGCTGGGGTTGCACCACGCGCCCCCGACGCTAAAGGAAAAGGCTCAGGGACAGACGAGTGAAACTCGGGGCAGTTTTGAGCGGAGGAACGCACACAGCAAAGTCCCACAGCCGGGAAAAGACAGGCAGCTCTGGCTATTCTCACCGAGGCAGCTGTCCCGCGGAGGCTGAACTGCAAAACGCTCGGAGCCCGCGGCAGGGCCGGGCAGGGCTTTAAACAACACCGGAGCCGGAGCCGAGAGCTTGCCTGGGCTCTCCTCTAAGCGCAGGCACAGCGTCCCAGCACCCCGCACGGCCGGTCGTACCTCCTCGGAAAGGCGAGCGCAGAGCGGAGCCCTTCCCCCCGACCGGCTGCGGCCGCCCGAGCCCCCGGCGGAGGCGGGAGGGCCCGTACGGATCCGGGCGCAGCAGCGGCCTGGATTTCCCCCGTCCCGCAGCTCGGTGCTCCCACTCTGCGCACGTTCAGCTCCTCTCTCCCCGCGGCCCGGCTGCGCTCGGCCCCCGGGACACGCAGGAGCGTCCACCCGGCCCCGCGGAGCAGCAGCACCGCCCGCGACCGCTGCTGCCGCCACGCGCCGTTCAAACGCCGCCGCCGCCGCCTCCCATTGGTGCGCCCCGAGCGCCGCGTCACGCTGCGAGCGCCGCGCGCCTGGCCCCGCCCACCGCCGGCAGCGCCTCAGTAACCGCGGGGCGGACGGGGGGGGGGTTAAACTGCAGGGCCGGGAGATTAAACTCCTTCATTTGTGGGGCTTTATTGCCTGTGGCTGCTTCTTGCAGCGGTAGCAGGATGAGCCTTTCACACTTTGGAGCTGCACTGTGAGAGTTAGTCACGTCCAGGCCGTGAAGTGTAGGACAAGCGCGAGATTTCCGATGTCTTCACAAACGATTTGAAGGGTGAAGGTGTGGGTGTTGAAGTCTCTGAAATGGATTTTGGTGTCTCTAACTTTGGTAGCAGGTTTGTTGCAGAGCCCTGTCGGGACCCAGGACATCCCTCTGGCTGTCCTGAGCAGCCCAGACCCTTGCCAGGGGTCTCAGAGACCCTGGCACAGAGCCCAAAATGCCTCTGTGAGTTTGATTGTGTCCCGTGGAGCAAATTACCAACCCTCTATGAAGATCAGTAAGCCACAACAGTTGAAGTAGAATATTAGTGAAGTTATCACAGGGTGGAAAAATAAATTTTAGGGGTTTTGGTATGGGGGTTCAGGAGGCAAGATGGAGGGAACTGGGTGTGTCCAGCCTTTCTCCTTCTTCTTCTTGGCCTCCATCTTCTGCTGTGATGGTGGCACTTAGAGATTGGTTTGGAGTAGAAGCTCACTGTCTAACACAGGTGATGGGCATTGGGGAGTAATTGTAAACACTGCACACGTGGTTTGTAGTATAAAGACATAACACCACCCCGGGGGCAGGCAGAGTGCCTGTGGCTGCCCTGCTGAGCAGATCTCTGCTGGGCAGAAAGAAAATTTTATAGATAAGAATGAATAAACAACCTTGAGACCAAGAAATGAAGAGCTGTGACTCCTTCTTTAAGTGCCGGGCTGGGAAAACAGACTCTGGAACTTTTCTCAGGGTCACTCTGGCAAACGAATGAAGCCGATGTATTAACAATGTCAGACCTGCAAGAGCTCGGGCCAGCTCCCCCCTGCCCACATTGCCTGGTGCCAGGGTGGCCAAACACACCTTCCCTAGTGTGGAAACTCAAGATTTGAAACCACCAAGACGAAGGAGCACGAAAAGAACTAGAGGCACAAAATTATTTACTCAAACACCTGACCAGAGCCAGGCAACAAAATCAAATACTTCAATTTTGAGTGACTGACCTCTGTGTCAGAAGGGGCTTTTGCTCCAAGATGGTTTACATGCTGCTGGCCATGGCAGGAACCCCAGGACTTCTGCAGGGACACACGCACACAGAGGGATCTGCTTCTCTTGTAGCAGTGGGGTTGGTTTAGAGAAGGCAATGTGAGAAGAAAAAGCAGCAGGAGTCTGTAGTAACAAGATGAGATGCTACAGATATATTTCCCCCTTTGCAAATGATCTGTGGCTAAAAAAAAAAAACATTTCCCACTGGCAGCGTGGTGTCTTTTTCTGGTGCTGAATTCGTGTTTCATCTTTTTTTTTCCCATTTTTTTCACCATTTTTTCATTTTTTCTTCCCATTTTCTCCCATTTTCCCTCATTTTTTCCCCCATTTTTCCCCTTTTTTTCTTCCCATTTTCTCCCATTTTTCCCCATTTTTCTCCCCATTTTCCCCCATTTTTCCCCCCTTTTCCCCCCAATTTTTCCCTTTTTTTCCCCCCATTTTTTAATATTATTTTTTCATCTTTTTTTATGCCTCCAGAACAGGGAGGGGAGATGGCAGGACCCGTGGGTGGGCTCTGAGGGGTGCCACGTGGGCCTCCCACCATTCACCAGCTCCGGGCAGGCGCTGCAAACGTGCCCTGGTGCAGCTGCCAGGTTCTGCACGTGCCCAGCTGCTCTTCCCGTGGGAAATGGCTCTGCAGGAAGGCTCAGGGGCCCTCTGGGTTACAGGGTGTGAAAAGTGCCTGTTATATTCATATTTTTATATATATAGATATTTATTCTATTATATACATAGATATTTATTCTATGTATTTTGTCGTATTTGTTAGCAGTGCTGCGTTAACGTTTTAATAATATCATAAACGTAGTCTTGTAGTTAAAGGTAATGTTTGGAGTTAAAATAGGAACTATGTAAGTGGGATATTTCTTAAAGAAAGGAATGAGGTACTCGCACCAGATAGCAGCCACAGGACACCTAAATCTTTCCGAGAAAAAGAATTTATTGTTCCATTCTCAGAAGAAACTGACTTCTTCCTGCCTGGCTAAGGATTGAAGGCACCTTAGGATTAGGAGGAAGAAGCTGACACTGACCAGACAGAATCCTGTGTTAGAATGGAATTTATGCATCATGGATGAGGTGTATGAATATGCAACAGGCTGTTGCTTTTAAGGGTTAATCCTCTGTTAACGTGGGTCCTTTTTTGGGCTTATTTTGCCCAGAAAGAGGTGCCCAGACTGTCTATAACTCTTTGTTTCTATTGTCTCATATTGTCCTAATCCAAATTGTCCAAATTATTATTACTCTAATTCTATTACTATTTTTATAACCATTTTATTACTATTAAACTTTAAAAATTTAAAAACAACTGATTGGCGTTTTTCACACAGGGGGATCATTAAGGATCAGAGGATTTCTCTTGAGCATTTGTGAGCCTCAGTGCTGCTGCCCAGGGAGCATCCCCGAGGCAGCTTGGTGCCAGCCTGACCTTTGAACCCACTGTGTCCTTTGGCATGGGTGGGACAGGCAGTGACAGTGGCTGCTTTTGGTGGCACAGGCAGTGATGGTGGCTGTTTTTGGTGGGACAGGCAGTGACAGTGGCTGTTTTTGGTGGCACAGGCAGTGACAGTGACTGTTTTTGGTGGGACAGGCAGTGACAGTGGCTGTTTTTGGTGGGACAGGCAGTGACAGTTTTTGGTGGGACAGGCAGTGACAGTGGCTGCTTTTGGTGGCACAGGCAGTGATGGTGGCTGTTTTTGGTGGGACAGGCAGTGACGGTGGCTGGTTTTGGTGGGACAGGCAGTGACAGTGGCTGGTTTTGGTGGGACAGGCAGTGACGGTGGCTGGTTTTGATGGGACAGGCAGTGACAGTGGCTGGTTTTGGTGGGACAGGCAGTGACAGTGGCTGCCCTGGTGGGCAGAGGTTCCAGCAGGGCAGGTTGCAGCATTCTCAGAGTGCCAGGGCACTCCCACACTGTCTCTGCAGGGACAGTGGCTCCTAATCCCTGTGCTGCCCACCCAGCAGCGTGTGGGCCTTTGAATAAGCAGGATTTAAGCCTGGAATTTGGCATTCATCTGGCTGGCCTGAAACCAAGGCCTGTCCCTTAAGATCCACAACTTCCCTGCACACCTCTGGCAGTGCAATGCTTGGTGTGCCCCAGACATGAGCATCCACTCCTGCCAGCCTTGCAGCTCACATCCTCTTCCACAGGGCTGCAGTTTTCCTGTGGAAACAAGCTCTGAAATAGCCTGGAATTATAATATTAGGATCCTCCTAGGATCAGGTGCTACCTTCTCATTGCTGCATGTGGATCTGAATGTGTGTTTCTACTGCATGACTTTGAGGTTTAGTGATAGTCCATGCACACCTTGCAATAACCCTCCTCTGCACTGACATGATTTTTTTTTAATGCTTGCTCAAGTTAGTTTGAACAGAATGCAGTTAAAATGATGCTTTTCTAAATGTGTACCTCTAGATGATCCAATATCCAGGTGGTGTATTTCCATGCACCCATTGGTGCCTTTCTGTAGATGCCCCTGCTAGAATCTTCTGACTGGAAGAAGAGATGAAGCAGAAGAGCACGATGGTGACTGGCTTGATACTGATCCATTTCCCAAGCCCTGGGAAGCCACAGCAGAGCTGCTGCTGGCTGTCAGCCTGGCTGGGACTGTGAGCCAGGGTGGGTCAGGATGCTGAGCTGCTCAGCATCTCTCTGCTTTGTGTGTGGTGACCATTGGGCTTGTGGGCTCTCATCCCACTGCCACAGGCCTTGAGACTTTTGCTGTCAGAGCCCAAATGCACCTCTTGGCTTCCCTGGTCTTGCCCGGGCACTGCTTGCTGCAGGATTTCCCCCAGGGCTGTTCAGGATGGATATGAAGGAGCCATTCAAAGCAGATGCAGCCAAGTGAACTCAGAGAAAAGGAAATGCATGCAGCTCTATACTTTGCATCCCCAGGGTGCTGTGAGTGCCAGGAGGATATTCTAGGGGCAGTCTGGGTGTAATTCAATGGTGTTTGAAGCAGGAGACAGCAGGCTGCAAGTTACTTGTACTTGGAGTGTCCCCATCCCTGCAGGGGTGCCTGCAGGATTGGTGAGTGTGAAGAGCACAGGCTGATCACAGCCTTGAAAAAAAATCCCCATCTGAAAGTTGGGACAGTTCATCTCATTCCTTGCTAAGGGACCTTAGCTCATTTTCCAAAGGGACATCTTTATCTTTCGTGCCCATGTTTTTCTGATCCTCTCCTTCTGCCAAGACCTGGGGTTTGTATGAGCAAATCAGCTTGTCCAAACGCCCCATTTGCACGTGCAAACACAACCAGTGGCACACAGAGCTCGCTTCTCCTCATGCAAAATTACAGCAGCATCTCTTGGAAATGCAGCCTGACTGAGGCAAGGTGTCTGGAAGCCCCAAAGAGGGCGGAAAATGAGCAACAGGTGCCCCACTAATTGGTCTCACCTCTCCACAGGTAATTGGGAGCTCTCTCCTCTTCATTCACGACAAGCAGGAACAAGCCAAAGTCTGGATGATTGACTTTGGGAAAATCACCCCGCTGCCAGAGGGACAAGTTCTCCAGCACAACGTGCCCTGGGTGGAAGGGAACAGAGAGGATGGCTACCTCTGGGGGCTGGACAACCTCATTCAGATCCTGACAGAGTTGTCCCAGAGCCAAGACTTGCATTAAAGCCGCGCATCCGACTCTGCCGCTACCCTCGGCCTGCCCCCGACTGACTCTTCTGGGCTGCATTACAAGACCCTTTCCAGCCCTCGCCCTCCCCGTTTGAAAGCTCTACTCTCCCTATTTCATGTGTTTTTGTTGTGGTTTTTTTTTAGGCTGTCTTGGTTGTTTCCCCCGCCCCACACCTCCTTGTAAATAGAGAGCAGACGTGCCAGAACAAAAGCTGAACTTGAACCCTTGGCTTTGCAGAGCCAGTGGGAGCAGGTGGCCCGGGCCAAGGGCATGCTGCCCCTGTCGTGCTTTTGTCTCTTGCTCAGCCTGATGTTAAGAGGGCTGGCAGGGGAAGGAGCCTCTTCCTGCACCAGGATCATCCTGAAAACACTCAGTGACCGTGCCTGGGACCCTCTGGCAGTCAGAGAGTGTGAGCGAGGTGTGGAGATGGTGAAGGACACTGTCATGGGAGCCCTTTGGTTGTCTCTGCCAGCACCTTTCTGCCCAGGGAGCTGGCTGTGCCAAGCCCATCAGAGAGCTGCTAGAAGGGCAGATTTGGGGTTTAGTTTGTGTTCAAAACATCTTGGAGAGGTTGCTGTTATTTTTTGAGTGGCACCGGATGGCAAGGGCTTCCCTCCTGCTGCAGAGCCGTGTAGTCAGGCACAGGTGTTTGCCATGGCCAGGTGCTTCCCACCCACATTCCCCATGCTGGGTGCCCTGGTGAGCAAAACTTTGGGCTCCTCTCTTGAGCCTCAGCTCCCCCGCTAGGAACTGCTTCCAGCCTACCTTAGCTGAGATCTCCAATCCTCCCTAGCTGAGAAAAACAGCTCAGAAAGGACTACTGTGAGACCTAAGGTGGCCATCCAGGTCGATCAGTCTTTCTTGTCAGCAGCTGAGCACACGTGTAGTGCCACCAATGCTCACACCTAGCCCGGGGCGACCCTCCTGCCTGGAGCACGTCCATCATTTCCATCTGCATCAGGTGAAGGCTCACAGCAGCAAGCAGCACCCAGCTTGGACACCTTGGGCAAAGCAAAGCTGGGGTCAGGCATCCCCGTGCCTCCCCCTTTGTCCATGGAGCTGCCTGCTGGGGCTGTGTGAGGGCCCCGTGCTCCTGCTCCTGTGCAAACCCCCAGTTCCCTGGTTAGGGTGGACGCTGTTTTTAACTTCCTGGACCATTTGAAGCGAGCAGCGGCAGGGCTGCTGCGCCCAAGGTCATCCCGGGAGAGGCTGCAGGGGAGGGGAGGCTGCGGCAGCCCCGCCTCCAGGAACCTGCAGCACACGGGGCGGTGCAGGAGCTCGGCAGCCGTGGGTCCCTCACCTGCTCCATCCATGCAGACCCGCTGTCCCCTCTCACTCCCCAGGAACAGGGCTCCAGAGCCCCTCTGCCATAGTTTGGTGGGTCCAGCACCTTCGATGGGGGAGACCTCCCTTGCAGCAATAAGGAGGAGTTGGCCACCAAGGCACCTGCAGCCAAGCCTCTTCCCCAAGGACTGAAGTTTCCCGAGGTTTTTTCTCAGTTCATAGCTCACCAGACAGGTGTCTTGTGCTTATCAGATGCCATTGTAAATGGTTGCACTGTTTTAGCTCCTTGCCAGGCTTTCTAGACTAGCCCATGTGGAAGTGCCTTATAGACTTTGCCTCTGTTCCATTAGTGTCATGGAAAAGGTTGGGTTGTTTTTTTTTTTTAAGTTATATTTATTTTCATCCCATTTTAATTGCACAAAACACTAAAATTTATTGCATGGAATATTTTTTTTAACTGTGTTTTTTTTTAGTTTTTAAGCCATGCCTTTTCCAGCTTTGGAGAAAGGGTGTGAACAGGTATGCTGTGTAGCTATGTACCACTTACTGCTGTACTTTAGCTTCGAGCTGCTCTTGTATATGTGCATTATTTTTTAAGCCTGTTTTTAAACCAGATGCCTGGCTTCGTGGCTTCAGAAGAAGCAGATTGTTGCTCTCAGATGTCTTATGCTTTCCTGGAGGCTGGAATGGTTGCTGTGAGGGATTTTCCCTGCTCCCACCACACCTCTTGGTCATTGGGTAATACAGAAAAAACAAAAATCCAAACCGGTCTGGAACACCGACGCACAGTGCCTGTACAAAAGTCCTGTAAGATTGCAATTAAAGGCATATGGGAAGCATTGCCCTGGTGTGCAGTCAGTGTCTGCCTGTGCAGCTTGTGGCAGCCTCGGGACAGCCTTTCATGCCCATGGCTGGGGGGAATCAGGCTCCAGCAGTGCTGCATAAAAGCAGGAGCAGGGAAGGAGCCTGTGCTGGGAACAGATGCTGACAAACAGGAACTGGCTCTGCAGGGAGCAGGGGCAGAGCAGAACTGGGGCTGTGGGAAGCCCAGGCTCAGTGGGAGCTGCTTCCCAGAGAGGCCTGAATTCCTCCATCCCCTTCTGCAGGGAAGGCCACTGAAGGCAGCTACCATGTTTTTGGAATGTGTTTGGCTCCTGCTGAGCGGTTTCTGAGTGCCACCCTGTGATTCCTGCTCTGGAGAATCAGAGCTGCTTGGCACAGCCAAACACTCCCCCGGCTCCTCTCCCTCTCAGCTGCACTGTGGGCAGGGCCAGAGGGTTTGGAGCACAAAAACCAACCCCAGGTTGTTTCTGCAGGGAAGGAGGAATCAGGCTGAAGGCAGCTCCATTCCCTCTGGCTGCTTGTGCAAGCACAGGACAGCAGGAGCTGTTCTGGCACAGATGTGACTAAAGGCAGATTTAGTGCCCAGACCCTGAGGAGCAGCCCAGCCTGGGGAGCAGACCTGGCTCACCACGGATGCTCTGAAAGAGACTGCAGGAGAAACGCTGCAGTGTGGAATTTGGGGGCTGGAAAGCTCTTGGTCTGAGGCAGGGCTGGCAGGACGCTGGATGTGAGGCTGCTGCCTGTGCTCCAGGGTCTCTCCTGGGCTGTGGGAAAGCAAACACGTTTCCTGTCTGGCTGCTGAGCTCACTCCAGCAGGACTGACAGCCCCTGATTGACTTATGGGTCCAGTTTTTGGGGTCTCTCTGGTCTGTGGCTCCTCTTCCTAGCTTAAGAGGAAAACAAAAACCTCCAAAACGTACCCAGCTGCACCCTGAAGTGAAAAAACAGAGAGTGAAGAACCCCGTTCTGTGAAAACCTCTCTTGAGAGTTGAGGAAACACCATGACATTGTGGTGGAGAGTGTGCAGAAAAATTCACAATGCTGGAGGCTTATGTCCAGAAAGGAGACACAGGAGTCCTGTAACTATATTTGAGTAAAGGGAAAGGCCATGGAGCATTTCCCCTGGGGTCTATCAAACTATTGGAGGATGCAGCCTCCTTTTTATCCTGATTTCCTGCTCACAACACCTTCTTCCTTTCCCCATTGGCTTAGGTCCTTGGAAGGTACAGACTTTCCAATAGGCCTACAGCATGTCCCTCTCTCATAGGCACATCCCTCCTTTTTTGTATCTATAACAAAGCAACGTTCATCATTCTGTTCAGTCTTTGTTCTTCTTCTCCAAGTTCAGGAATTTCACACGGCCTTGGCTGAGCAGCAGTCTGTGTCAATTGTAACATTTTCTAGTTTCTCCCATTCCTTCCCTATCTGGAAGTCCCTGGCCCTATCTACGAGCAGATTTTCATGGTCTGTATATTTGTCTGTATAGACATATTTATCCTATTCCTTTCTAGAGGAGAAGGGAGTGAGTCAGGAGAAGAACCCCCTTGTGTCTGAGTGCTGCTGACCCCAGGGTTTATCAGAGGGTTGGATGGGCCATGGCACAGCAAGAGCCTGGCTTGGCCTCCCTGCCTGGCTTTTCTGCACCCCCAAAGCAAAGCCCACAGCTCCCTGCCACCTTATGCATCAATAAACGAATTGATTCATAAACCCAATCTAGAGAAGAGGAGCCAGGATTTACATTAGTGCAACAAAGAAAGCTTTACACCTTGCTGAGGTCTCTGCCCTTGCAGAACAGAGCCTCCCAGCAGCTCCAGCAGTGCCAGGGGCTGTAAGGTCATCTGCTCAGGCTGGAGGTAGGGAGGGGCAGCTCCTTTCCTTCAGCCTTGTCTGATGGGCACTGCTTGACAGAATGAGCCTCCCGTAAATCAGGGGGTGCTGGGGGCCAGCTGGGCATTCCAGCCTGTGAAAATGCAGGACTTGGTGTGGTGCTTGACAGGGATCAAACAGTGTGCTCAGCTTTATTCCCAACACAAGCTGGCGAGGTTTGGGGCATCTCAGGAGGGATTTTACCCCTGCCATGGGGTAAAACCTTCAGCCTGAAGCCTGGCAAGAGCCCCAGGACCCCGGTGCCCTCCTGCCTGTAGGAGGACACAGTGTGGGTAACCTAGAATGTAATCTTATCCCACAAAGAGTTGTGGCTGGACCCTATTACTAAAGCTTAGGAGCAGCGGGATGATAACAGGCCATACCTGTAGCCAATAAGAACAGTGGTATAGAAGGGTGGATTGGTGGGAGTTGGGGGTAGATGGGTGCTGCAAGAACCAGGAACAGTCAGTGCTCTGAGGATGAAACTCTGAGGACATGGAACCCTTGCACCCTAATGATAAAAGAACTCTTGATATGTAGTAATATATAAGACAATAAATGGATACTGTGTCCTCTTATACCTGCCCAGTGTGGCTGGGGGGAAGCAGGAGTGAGGAGTGGAAAATCTCCTGCCTGTGTGCTGCTGCGGGGGATGCGTGGCCGGGGCTGCATGGGGACACCACGGCGGCAGGGACAGCGTGGCCAAGCAGCACCTGAGTGTGGAGGCTGCTGATCAGCCTGGGGATGCTTTTCCCTCAGCCACTTGGAGGAGGCAGGCTCCTGAGGGTGAGCCTGGCATCTCCAGAGTCCGGCTGCCTTGGAGATGTTTTGGGGGCCATGCTGCCGGGGCACCCTCCAACCTTCAGTGGCGTTCGGTCTCAGTCGCACAAGGGCTGTGCCCCCCTTTCTGCCGTCTATTAAAAACCAGACCCGACATCCCCGTCCCGTGTGGGTGGACACGGGCTCCCGGTGCCGGTCCCGGCGTTTCCCCCGCGAGCCGGGAGGCGGCGCTGTGCCCCCGGCGGCGGCCGGGGCCCCACGCCCCTCACGGCGGGCAGGGCCCCACGGCGGGCGGGCCGCGCCCCACGGCGGGCAGGGCCCCCGCGTCCCATGGCGGGCGGGGCCCCGTGCCCCACGGCGGGCGGGCGGCGCCTCACGGCGGGTGGGCAGGGCCCCGCGCCCCACGGCGGGCGGGCGGCGCCCCACGGCGGGCGGGCGGCGCCCCACGGCGGGCGGGCGGCGCCCCACGGCGGGCGGGCGGCGCCCCACGGCGGGCGGGCGGCGCCCCACGGCGGGCGGGCGGCGCCCCACGGCGGGCGGGCGGCGCCCCACGGCGGGCGGGCGGCGCCCCACGGCGGGCGGGCGGCGCCTCACGGCGGGCAGCGCCCCGCGCCTCACGGGATGTTCCGTGTGGGATGCGCCCCAAGCGCCGCTGCTTTGAGGCTTTTTCTCCACCCCCCGGCACATTCGGGGTTTGGGTTTCGCGCTACAAGCTAAGGAGGTGGTTCAAATTAATAACCCCTGCCCTTTCTAGCAGCGGCTCCATCCCGGAGCCAGCCTGAGCAGGGCAGGGGGGTGAACGGTTCGCGTTGCCCGCATCTCCTTTGCGGGTGGTTCTAGGGGTGAGAGTGTGAAAAACGCCAATCGCTTGGTTTTAAAATTTTAAAAGTTTAATAGTCATAAAACGGTTATAAAAATAGTAATATAATTAGAGGAATAAAAATTTGGACAATTTGGATTAGGACGATATGAGACAATAAAAATTAAAGAGTTACGGACAGTCTGGGTACCTCTTTCTGGGCAAAAGAAGCCCAAAAAGTTAACGGAGGATTAACCCTTAAAAGCAAGGGCTTGTTGCATATTCATACACCTGATCCATGATGGGTAAATTCCATTCAAACACAGGATTCTGTCTGATCAGTGTCAGCTTCTTCCTCTGAATCCTGATGGGAAGAAGTTAGTTTCTCCTGATAAGAGAGAATTATTCTCCTGATAATTCTTTTCCTCTGAAAGATTTAAGTGTCCTCTGGCTGCTATCTCAGTGGAATTCCCCCCTTTAAAAAGAGTGTCTTACATAGCATCTTTTCTATTTAAACCTGATGTTCTAAGCCAAAACCAATATTTAACACATTACTTAAGAAGATGAATACAGCCTAACTTTCGAACACAACACGTATAATATTCATTTCAATCTTTGTGAAAAGCCAATAATAAAAGATGCATTTTTCACAGGCTCCGTGCTGGAGCCAGCGTGAGCAGGGCAGGGGCTGAAGGGTTCCTGGTGGCCACGTCTCCTGTCTGGGTGGTTCTAGGGGTGAGAGGCTGGGAGAACAAGTCTCTCATTCCTGTGCCAGTGCAGGGTTGGAGCTCACGCGGCTGCCAGGTGACCGGTCACGTGTCACCCACGCGGCTGCCACGTGACTGGGTCACGTGTCACCCACGCGTGACCGATCCACGCGTGACCGATCCACGCGTGAAATTTCCATGCGAGATTTCCCCCACGTGTTTTTCCCACGCGAGATTTTTCCACGCGTGAAATTTCCACGCGAGATTTTTTCCACGCGTGACAAATCCACGCGTGACCGACCCACGCGTGACAAATCCACACGTGACCGACCCACGCGTGACTGATCCACGCGTGACTGATCCAGTGTCGCCCACGCGCGACCAAGTCACGTGGCACCTGGGCGCGTGCCGGGCGCGTGCCGGGCGCGTGGGGATTTCGCCAGGTGCGGCGCTGCGGAAAGGGGAGACGAGGCTGCGCTCCTGGGAGGGGACGCCGGCACGGCCGTGCTTGCAGCAGGCGGCGGAGCCGCGCCTTACAGCAGCTCTCAAGCGGGGCGCCCCTGTGGGGAAGGCGCGGCTCGGCCCGCCATGCCGCGGCGGCATGAGCGGCGTGGAGGCGGCGGGAGGCCGCCGCGGCGTGGCCGGGCGGGCCGGGGCGACCCGGTCCCAGCGCAAGCGGCGCCCTGCCGGCAGCGGGGCATTCTGCCGAAACGCTGGCTGGGAATGGGTCAGCCGTGGGCGTCTGCCCTGCCGCGGAGCCCGGGGCAGCTCGGGGTGGGCTCCGTGCCCTTGAACGCCAGGGTGGGGGGGGCGGGGCGGGCTTCCCGCCGCAACGCGCACCACGGGCGCCGGTGACGCGGCGCGGCCGCGCCACGCGGGCTCGGCCCCGACGATCCGAGAGCCGCAGGGGACCGCAAACACGCAGCAATGGCGGGACTTGGGGGCCACCACCGCCGGGGGCGACGGGACCTTGTAGGTCGGCAGGGCCGGCCGCACTCGTGGGGAGCCGGGGGGAAAGCGGCGGGGGCAGGAGGGGGCGGGGCCGCGGTGACGCCGGTGGGCGGGCTCGGAGAAACGGGATTGGGGGGCGGGGCCGCGAGATCCAGGGCGGTGGCTGGGGCCGAGGCGGGCCCGGGTGTGCCTCAGGGTGTCCCTCAGGGTGTCCGGGTGTGCACAGGTGTGCCTCAGGGTGTCCGGGCGTGTTGGAAACTAGATGTAGACTGTTGCAGAAGATTCTCTGAGTTCCTGTTACATACATTTAAATAAAGCTATTTATTTCTTGCTTTCCTAGTTTAATTCCTGCAGGTCCTATTGCAGCTGCATCAGATCCACTGGCTGCTGCCCCAGTCAGCAAGGAAATAAACACACACACATACAGATGCCGCTGATCAGCTTAGGCCAGCTCAGAAGTACAGGCTAACCCTAGGCCTCTCTTTTTAATGTTTTTTTTAAAGAGGTCTAGAAACACAGAAGTTCTAGAAATAGGAGGAAAATACTGCTATGCATCAAATAGGAGCTCAATGTGCACACCATATTTTATCTGATTGCCTGTGGACTGAAAAGCCACATATTACCCAGCTGCAAACCCATTTTAATTCTGTTCTTTTTATATAATTTGTCAGACTGTGCATTATTTGGTAGCAAAGAGGCTTAGGTCTTAGTGAATGGTTTTCTGTAGTCAACTGGAATGAGGGAGTCTGCAGTTGCCATAATTCTTTTGCTAAAAATGTTTTCATGTGTCTGCCTTAGTACTGGCTTATTGTAGTTTATCTGTTGCCTCATGAAAACTCACTTGGCCTTTTTTTAATCCTGAAATCTTACACCAAAGTACAATTTAAAATCAGAGTTACCAGATATTTCAACTAGGTATTTATTTTCTTCAGTTCAACCTTCAGCACAGATTTTACTAAGATCTTCACTTTCTTCTTTTAATTGGTATTGTGTTCTACCTGCTTATTGCTCTCGACTTCCTGATGAAGCTGTTGTTTGCTGTTCAGTCAGTTTACAGTTTGGTAGAACTGTGTTTTTTAACTTTGGAGTGGATGACTTCTTATGGGCCAGTGGAATTCAGCGTTGCTAGCTTTTGTTAGTGACAGTAACACTGACACAAATTGTTTAGGATTCCAAAGATTGCATTTCTCTCTAATTGACACTGAAGTCTATAAGTCATAAAGGTCTGCAATTTCAAAGAAATGAAGTCCTAGATAAAAACCCCAAGATTTTTATTTGCCCCTGATCTTCAGCATGAAGAATACATGTAATTCCCCTCCCCCTCCCTCCCATTAGGTGCAGTGTCAGACCAACAAGAAATCAAAGCAAAAATCTAACTTTTAGAAGCATCTCAGTGTGTTCTTCTAAAGGAGTCAGTTCAGATCCAGAGGTGATTTCCCTTGCTATTTTATTCACACCCCCTGCCCTTTCTCAGAATAACACCAGGATCTAGGACACCAGCAGCTTCTATGGGTCTGCAAGGTTGTCTGTTCCTCCTGTGACAAGATGCAGAGTGGAATACAGCTTTGATGTGAAATGCCTCAGGCTTTCATCTTACAATGAGCTCCCCCAAAAGATCCAAACAATTCTATGCTAAAAAAAGCTAAACTTTATTTAAATAAATAGTTGCATTTCTACTTTTTTTTTTTTTATATATAAAGAACTCTTAAGGCAACTTGAGGTGACACACACAGAAAAAGGATTTATGCGTTTTCTCTTCTTGTCCACTTTCACTGCAGACAGAGCCTAGGTTTGACTTGCTGGGTGCCAGAATTTCTGTGTAGTCCTCTTTGCAATCTCCTTCCAGTCTTTCTAGAGCCAGACTGTTTATTCTTGTAAATGCCCTGTCTATTTCTTCTTGTGGTGCCCTCTGGTTTTCTCTCCCTTGAGCATGCTGAGTTTCCTCCTGTTGCATGGAGCAGGCTTCCTCCTCAAGCAGTCTTTTCAAAGGAACAGAACCCATAACTGAGAACACACAAATTAAATGAACACTGCATTGTTGTATAGCTATGGACAATGGAGAGAGAATGATAATCCAAAGATATTCATATATATTAAATTAATTTATAATTGTTTGTATGCCCTGTGTGTGTGTATGTCCATGGGTGTTGGTTTATGATTCTTACCAATAGCTGTCAGCCCCTTGCATTGGTTTTTTTGTTAAGAGTTAATCAAAGTAAAACCCTGAGTTTGCTCAGCCTTTTCATAGTCTTCCTCACCAAAAAGATCTACTGCATGTAACAATGATGATAAAGGAAATCCTCCTGTTTATGGTAAAATTTCAAATTGATTAACAGTGACATTTAAAACCTTTCAACTGCATCGTGGTAGTTTCAAATTTCAGCAGAGCTACTTTTTCATGCCCCTATCAGCTTGCAAAATCTAAGCCCAGGGTCTTTGGGTGGGCTCACAAAGTCAATGCAGGCAGCATCCAAAGCAATTCCAGTTTCACTGCCAGGCTTTTCACAGTCCCTCCCTGGCCACCTGAAGTACTTTAAATGTGTCACTGTTCAAAATTAGTTTTGCAGAAAACATTTTATAATAATCTTCTTTACACCTGTGATTTTTATTCATTTTGTTTTTAGCTGTCCAGAGCATGTTCTCTTAGACCTTACATGAAGGACTGTGTGTAGCAAGTTCATTCATACACATTCTTGATATTCCAGCAGGCTTTCTCTCATTATCTATCCCCACCTGGAAGGTGTGGAATGAGTTTCAGGAAACTAATTTAGTGTCCTGCCTCCCTCCTACCTCCCTCCTACAATTATCCTCACAGGTGTTGTTGATGGAGTTGCTAATAGTAAGCCAGTGGGTACTTTTGTAAGACAAAATTTCATCCAGTGGGACAAGTGAAGTTCATTGTGTTGCTTCAGTGCTTTCCCTTACCATCTACACTTCAAGATAATCTGTTTAAAATGTATGATATAATGAAGTTCAAAGCTACCCAGCAAAATCCCAAATTAGGGTAATATTCAGAACCCTTTTGTGTTTTCCTAGGTCCGGCTGTTGACCAGCAATCACAGCAATCATCACTTGGTGGAGCCAGATTACTCTGCAAGTGAATGTGCTTCAAAATAGTTTGCAGAAAAGCTATCAAAGACAGAATTTATAAATAGTACTTTAGAGGAAGATAATAAAAAAATTGTGGGATTTCAATACATCCTTATCGAAATTAGAAGCTTTTCAGCTTTGCTTTTAATTACTCCAGCACAGAAGCATCAGACTTGCTGGCCAAAGCAAAGGCTATCTCCTTTTGCTGGAATAAAATGGAAATACAGTATATTGGAATCAAATGGAAATACAGTATATTGGTATATTTGATAACGTACATGCAAACCTGCAAAGATGAAGCCATAGCTGTCAATCTCAGTACAATTTTTTAAAATTCAGCATGGTAATGTTTATATATGTTTTTACATTATTTTCCCATTAATATTTTAAATTTATCCCATATTGTATCTCTCTTCTAAATGTTCTTCATCAAATCTGGAAAGATGCCTAATTTATTTCTTTTGTAGAGCACAGATTATACTTGGAGGAAAAAGGAGGGGATACCACACTGTAAACACCTTCTCTGCACTCTGCTAAGTAGGAAGAGCTCTCAGGAACTTTTCCTCACAACTTGTTTCTCTTCTCTCCATGAATGGGACACTTTTTAAAGAAGTGGCAACAGCAGAAGCACCTCCTCATTCTTATTCTGCACATAACAAAGAACTTGGGGAATTTATGTCTCTGTGTGCCATTGTGATACTCAGCAATCAGAGGTTGCTACTGCAAGTGTGTGTATTTTCTTGTGGTTTGGTGTGTTGGGTTTTTTCCCTATTATTCTCATTTTTTAGTGATTTTAGTGTGCATTGAATTCCTCTGAGATGGATAAGGACAGGTCTTTTTAGGGAGTTCTGACTACTGTGTGAATAAAATCTTACACTTTCAATGCATTCTTTAGACTTTTCAGATCTCATTTACCAGAACAGACTCTGTCACTTGAGCTCAAGCTTCACATTTTATTGTGCATTATACTGAGCACATGGCTCTTTCCTGTTTGGTGACCCCCTGTGCCAAAAAAGAGCCCCTGTGCCAAAAAAGAGCCAAAAATCAGCCATCTGTTGACAGATATATTGTCGGGACCCAGGACATCCCTCTGGCTGTCCTGAGCAGCCAAGACCCTTGCCAGGGGTCTCAGAGACCCTGGCACAGAGCCCAAAATGCCTCTGTGGGTTTGATTGTGGCCCATGGAGCAAATCACCAACCTTCTATGAAGACCAGCAAGCCACAAGAGTTGAAGTAGAATATTAGTGAAGTTATCACAGGGTAAATTATGCATTTTGGGATTTTGGTACAGGGGGGTTCAGGAGGCAAGATGGAGGGAACTGGGTGTGTCCAGCCTTCCTCCTTCTTCTTCTTGGCCTCCATCTTCTGCTGTGATGTTGGCACTTACAGATTGGTTTGGAGTAGAAGCTCACTGTCTAACACAGGTGATGGGCATTGGGGAGTAATTGTAAACACTGCACACGTAGTTTATAGTATAAAGACATAACACCACCCCGGGGGCAGGCAGAGTGCCTGTGGCTGCCCTGCTGAGCAGATCTCTGCTGGGCAGAAAGAAAATTTTATAGATAAGAATGAATAAACAACCTTGAGACCGAGAGATGAAGAGCTCTGACTCCTTCTTTAAGCGCCGGGCTGGGAAAACAGACTCTGGAACTTTTCTCAGGGTCACTCTGGCAAACGAATGATCCCGACAGTAGATCTGGCAACCAGGGTTACAGAACAGGGGAGAAGCTACAGCAAGGGGAGAGAAGCTGAAGATTGGCCAGACAGAGGGGTTTGTGCTCTGAAATCCAAGTTAAAAGGCAAAATTCTCAGTGCCATGATGCCATCACAGTCCCACACATAGCATGCCCAGCTCCCAGGTGTGTTTCTAGAAGTGCATCTGCTTCCCTGACCTGGCAAGGCAAATGACAGCTGAGATTTTCAAGCCTTTGAGATGCTGGCAAACCTGGCACAGAGTGTTCTTATGACTTCTCCTATCCTAGTATAAAAAAACAAGAAACTTCTTGAAAACCTGATGTTGCAGCTTCCTAGACTGTACATGCAAAATCATACCAGGGACATCATTCAGAGCCACTTCAGTTTTCTAAATAATTCGATTTCCTCAATTATTTTTGCATAGAACGTGTTCTTTCTCATGAATAAAAATATGAATCATGAAAACAAAGCATATTTCTAGAACATCTTAATTTATAACTGTGGGCAGCAAGAAGATATATCTTAAGTAGAATTAAAAATTACTGTATTTCTCCCTTGCAAGAGAGGAGGAAAATTTGCATTTGGTTTCTCTGCCTTTTCTTAGGATTTTTTTTTAAGCAGTACCTATTACAAGTTACACAGGATTTTTGACATCCTTGAGAAGGGAAGGAAATGTTTGAAATTTCTTTTTCTGATTTTCTGCTTTCCTTCTGTGATACCATTTGAACAGCTGTATCTAGCTCTGCCAACAAGGGAGAGAGGTTCTCAGCTGAAGGGTTTTAAAAGTTCATTAATTTAATTTATTCTGCCTCTCCAAAGGAGATTTGCATTGTCATTAGAATAGCAGCTCTTAGTGGTTTTTTTTCCCCTCTTCCTTCCTCCCCAGTTGAATTGGAGATTTAGAAACAAAATCCCTGATTTCATGCGTTTTCTAACTGGCATGTCTAGTTTCATTCCTTTTATATAAACTACTTGATTTTATGTGCTCTTATTTTCATTCAGTTTATTGCTCTTTTCTTTTTTTTTTTATTCTCCCTGTGGTTTTGTATCATCAGGAAATTTCCCTTCTTCCTGAACACATCTTCATCCAGGTTAAAAGGGAGAGACAGTCAATCAGTCAGTGAATCCCTGCTCCCTGCAAACACAGTCAGCACCAGCTGCAGCTCAATTAAACTCAACACTTGAATAGTTCACAAGAGAACCCACACTTGTATACACACATTAATCAAATAAATCCATTTTCACCTGTAGGCATATTCCAAACTTCCAGTTAACAGCTTGGACAGGACGTGATGCAAGTAGCAGATAATTAAACCTTCTCAGCATAATATTTAAATTTATGATGTCCTGACATACACAGTAAACAAGGTATGCTAAAGGAACCTCAAATATATGGAGTTTACATGCCCAAATGTTGATGAACACTTCCCCTGAGTAATGCAAGCAACTCAGCTCTTCAGAACCGCCTGACATCTTTCTAGGTTGAAAACAGAGAAAAATATTTTAGGTTTTACTTTTTTCCCCTAGGATTGTGGATGCAACAGTTTGTAGAAAGACTATTTCTATACATGTTCTTAAGTCAACTTAAAAACATCGTCAATAAAGTTATGGTTGTGTTACTGAGACAGAATGTCTGTCTGCATTTTTTAAATTCTGCAGATATGTCCTGGGTTGGCTGTATGATGCTTTTATCCCCAATCATCTTGTTCTGTTCATGCTGAATAGTGAGTTTTGCACCTTTAAGACTTATTGCAGACAGTGAAGGGGGAGAGAAAATGCAGGGTTTTTTTCCTCCAGATACTCCTGTCACTCCCCCACATTCCTCCTCCTGGCCTGTTGTTGTCTGCAGACAGACAGCGGACAGAGCTCTTCTTTTGCTTTTTAGTTAGTGTCAGCTAGCTGAGGCAAAGAAGTTCCCTGGACTGTGTTTTGGTTTTTTTCCCCTTTTCTTTGGACCTGTTGAAACCTGCTCTGGACTGAACACCCAGGGGAGCACCGGCAGCTCACATTTCTGGCCCACCGGGCCGGGCCTGGCCTGCGACAATTCCAGCACCAGAGGGACTGATCAGAGACTGAGTGAGCTGCAACCTGGGGACGGGGCTTTCTCAGTTTGTCATCTCTTTTAGAGTGGCAAGGGATCTCACTGTTTGATATTGTTTTGGTTTTATTGTTTAATAAACAGGTTTTTTCCACCTTTCTCCAAGGAGGTACTGTTTTCCTCCCGGACCAGTTGTGGGGAGGGGCCGATTGAATCTGGTTTTTTACTGGAGCTACTCGGGGAATTTTTCCCCCAAATTTACTCTAAAACTGGACAAGATATTAAGAATAATTCCCAAGGATCAATGATTTCATAATCCATATTTAGAACAACTTGCATGTAACAATATGTGCTTAAATGCTGCTGAGTCCATGTTAATGACCCGCTCTGCCTTGGCCATGGGATGTACTTCAGAGCCAGCAGGCCCCTACTAAAGGCACTCCAGCTAAAAGGTGCCCTGGCAAATATTTACAGCACAAACAGGACGGGACACTCCTTGTCAGTGTCTGAGAGGTTTATTCACGCATCAGTCTCAGCACATTGTTACAACAATGGAGACAAGAGATGCAACCAACTCACTGAATCAAGCAGAATGCCAAAGAGACGTGGTGTTACAGCATATCAGAAAGCCATTTCCATCTGTGTTTCAGCCAATCACACATAGAATACAAGAATATTGACAATACTTCTATCCAATCAATTAAAGCACACGTAGCTGTGGTTAAAACAATTGTGGCCTACTTTCAAACACAATAGCTTGTTCATAAGAAACAAGGCACAAAGCTCTATTCAAACCTAACCTTCTAAAGATATACATTAAGTAAACTTGTTACCACCTAAGGCAGCACCTAACATAGGCTTATTGTTCATTTCTCACGTCTACATTACTAATTTTTCTGCTGCTTTTTCCCAACTTTCTTAAAACCCACTAATTTTTAAGATTCCCACCAAAGGCGCCCCAGTCTGTGGAGAATACAGACCACGTCAGACTCCATTCCAGCTTTCCAGTCTCATTAAGTAAATGTCTTCTGAACAGATTTCAGACAAGGTCAGGCTGGCCATGCTGATTGCTGTTTAGAATGTGTTCCAAAAGGAGCATTACTGACACTGGTTGGGAATATTTTACTGAAATTGCTTTTGTCATTAAGTGACTGGTTGTCAAACTGAAGTATATTTAGCTTACTTTGGGACAGCTATCTCGACCCCATGCTGGGGAGAGATAAAGATGGACAAGCAATTGTCCCAAACCACAGCAATCAAGTTCACAAACTCTACTGGGATCAAGTCCTGGCTGCAGTAAAATGTTGGACTGTTTATAGATAACATATATATGCAACAGTTCCACCCCCAGGAAACCTGGTGCTCATGCTATGTTAGAAAAAGGCTTAAACTCACCCCCCTTTTTTAGAGCAGGTTGTAGAGCATGGTGAATGTGATCTGGAAGTGTCAGGGCAAGCACGCTTTCCCCTGGTGAAAACCTCCAAGAAGCTTTAGTTTCATACTCATGTGGAGTGAAAAATGTTTGAAATATGGAATTACATGAGAAAATTTTTTTTTCCACAGCTGTATTTAAAATCCCCTTTTTTCTAAAGAGGTGGGGAACATTTTTTGGTGATAGACTGGTAGACATAGCTGTGAAAAAGTTGTGCTTGTCACAGGCCATCAGCAGTGATCCTCCCTTGGGCTGAGGGCAGTGACACAGACAGATCACTTCCCACACCCTCTGCAGGAATTGAGCTGGATTGCTGGAAATTAAATCATGGTTCCTTGGCTGGCTGCTTCACCTTGCACCCAAACATTCCCAGCTCCAAGCAGAAAAGACCCTAACCTGGAAAGCTGGGAAGTTATTGGAGACACCCTGTGAAAATTGTGCCGCTGTTCTTTCTTTTGTTCTGACACAGAGCACTGAAGGTAGCTCCAGAGCCTGCTTAAATCACTGAGATCCTTTGGATTGGCTTTGTTGTCTATGGATCAAGTCCCAGCAGAACTCTGAAAATAAAACCCCAGCACTTTACAAAATATTGTTAATTTAGTGGTGAAAAGATTTGCTATATAATTGATAAATAATAGGAAATTTTCCAAACCTATCTTAAAATCTTTACCTCACTGACACTTCCTAGCTCCAAAATAGTTTTTATAGAGGATTATAGTAGTGCTCTATGTTCTGAAACCACTGGTGTATTCTTTCAGACATTCCTAGGTATCTGCTTGCATTTGAAAGGCACAGACAG
Organism: Setophaga petechia; assembly: GCA_024362935.1. Lineage (NCBI taxonomy): Eukaryota > Metazoa > Chordata > Aves > Passeriformes > Parulidae > Setophaga > Setophaga petechia. Next base: position 292,699 of record JANCRA010000026.1, read on the forward strand.
TTCTGAACTCTGATTAAGGCATGATTTATGATATGAAAAACTTGAGCATCTTTTGGTAAAAGGAAAAAAGAAACCCTAGCTTCAAAAGCTGCTCCAGTTCTGAAACTTTAATATATTTTACCCATTTTAATTCAGTTCAATTTTAAATAGAAGCACTGAAAACAGTGCCATAGGCTACATGGTGGCACAGCTTTAAGGTGGCAAGTGAAGTAACTTGTGGATATTTAGAAGTGCTCAACAAAGCAGAAATTGCAACAAGGATGGGAAGACAGGAAAAACTCATATGCCTACAAATAACTGAATGTTTCCCTAGGGCATAAACATTAATGGCTTTAATTAGATTATAATTGCTCGTGGAAGCATAGTCTTGCACAAGATAAAAATACCTGACATTGCATTTGCAGCTAGGCAACTGCACGAGAAGTACAAGGAGGTTTAATGTTAAACAGAAGTTATTTACTAAATATAAGGTGGTGCACAGTATATGCTGTGTTCTCAGGATATATTAATGTTTTTCAGATGGCAGCACTGTTTCATAGGTTTGGCACTGAGCTGGAGCTGTTGGAGTCAGAGATTGTAATAACTGAAAAGATAACAGATGGCAACAGTGTTTGTTTAACTGAGGCTCTTTTTATTTTCATCAGCACACTTGCAAAGAGATGCCTCAGTGACAATGCTTGGAATGCCCTGTCCTTGTGTTGAGCAAAGATCTTGATATTCCCCCAGTGTTTATAGCCCCACAAATTAAAATCCTGATTTAGGTCCCTGAACTGCATTTCAGCTGAAACAGTCCTGTCACACTGCAGGAGGTTTGTTCCACCAGGTTATCACATGATCACTCAGTCCTTTTGCCCCTTCTGGAAGTCTGCTGGTTTCCAGCCTGTAAAAGTTGATTTTACAAAGTGAATTTATTCTCAGTATGGGAACTGAGGAGCTTGAACCCTCAGCTGTAGTTTTGCTGAAACCTGACCTCTCATGGAATCTTTGATCTCTTGGCTGTATGGCAGCATAACCACACCGAGAGAAGGGCAGATAATCTCCTGCCCTCTTAACTTAGAATCAAGTGATTAAGTTTCCTGTCAAAATAAATTTTATACCACTGAAGTAAAAGAAAAATGAGTTCTACTCTCTTGCACACTGTTTAAACACACTAGCCACTAATCACTTATGGATAGAAGAAAAGGGCCATGACAAAAACACTTTAAAAAGATGCAGCTGCTGCAGATTGGTTCAAAACCCTGTGCAAATCAGAGAATCCCTGCTGTCTTAGCATGGGGCAGATCAGGTGTCCTCCTGCTAGTTTCTCATATGGAGGGATCATCTGTCCAGCAGTGCTGGCTCTGTTAGAGGTAGAAGGATCCACCGTTCTTGGCATCTGTTCACACTATTAACAGCATGAAAGGGATTTTTTGTTATTGGTTTTCACAGGAAGTGGATACATGAGGATTTCACAATTCTGAAATGTTGTGAGATAATCAAAATGGTTAGAATATGTGAATCTCTCAATTATGTTTACTTTGCTGTTTAGAACTTTCAAGAGAAGTTTAAAAATGCAATACAAATATATAATACATAAAAAACCAAACACTGCATCTGACTTTAATCTGAAGCATAGCCTGAGGCAGCAGGAATTTTCTCACTGAGAGCATTTGATCATTGCCTAGCATCAAGGTATGAGCTCTGCCACAGCCTCAATTCACAGTTGAGATCAACTCTTACATGGACTGTTCCAAAAGCATTTAGACACTGTCTGGGGGAGAGGGAGCCTGTGCTCTGATCAGCTCCAGCAGACCTGGGAACAAACCTGTGAGGACACTGCCTGCAGTATAAACTTGGAACAGTGTACACTTGGATATTTGGCATGGTTGAACACACGCAACCCCACTAAAATTAAAGGAATAAATGTAGATGGAAAAGCAGCATGGAAGGTACTGATCCCATGCCTTATACTCCAAATCAAGAGTGCTCCTGAGCAGTTGCTCATTCTGAAAATATCAAGTGTGTGAGCGAGAGGTTTATCTTGTCTTTTGAGGGGGAATTTCTGAATAATGATTTCAGCCTTGTGTTTGGTCATTGCTGAGCATTATAAACAACCACTCCTTTGCCTTTCAACTTTCTGATTGAATGCTTTTAAAATAACTTTCTGAAGAAGTCCAATTGTATAGAAGGCAGTGTTCTGCATCTCTGGTTGCAGGCTCAGTGCAGCCTGATGATGCCATGTAAACATGGTCAGTGCAGGAAGCCTGGCACTATGGGATGGTGTCCTAGAACTGAGTGTGGAATAACATGGGGTGAAAAACAAAGCAAGGATGTATCAATGGCTGGGACTTCTTTGTACTCGAGACAGAATACAGTCCTAATGGGCCAGATTGTGAAAGAAACTAATGTAAAGTGAGCCTGAATATAAGAGTCACTGTCAGATGCAGCCAGGGCATTACTGGAAAAGTGCAGGATAATTTCAGTTCTCTAACACAACTGTCTGTGCCAGCTGGGACTTCATTCCACCATGGCATTCAAGGTCATTCAGGGGTATATAGCATAGTATCCATACATATATATAGAAATACTCTGTATATACACACATATACTGCAGAACCCGTCCATAGGGACCAGAAAGAACCACAGCCATAGAATAGAAAATACAGCCCAGAAGAAGCACAGAAGCAGCCATTGCAAACCACACTACAGCTGTGTGCTCAAGGGGTGGGTATATTTGTCTGTGACACACTGCAAGTACAGACTGACAAAACAGGTGCTGTATCACAAAGGTATGTGCTCTACACATGATGCAAAGAACAAATGTGGATTTCCAAACCAGTGCTACAAAATCAGTGTATAATTGATGTCGCTTCTGTGCTTTCAAGCACAATTGTTTTTGCCTGGTTTTAAGATGTAAACAAAATGGAAACAAGTCTTTTATAAACCAAATCTGCAAAGGACTGAAGCAGTTGACAGAGTGCTCGTGGAGCCAGCATGGCAGCTGTTTCCAGTGACCAGATGGATGTGCAATTCAGACTCAGCATTTATGATTCTCCAATGTCACTACTGCTTGTCACGAGTAGTGTGCCACAGTCACACTAAGCTAACTACAGCTCATCAGTCTGCAAGCTGCTAACAGCTGGTCAAGAGCCAGACTCAGCAACAGCCTTCAGCAGTTTTGGCTGAAGTCATCGGTGTCCAAATATGATCCTGACATTTCTGCAGAGCACCATTAATTAGCAATCTGCCCGAAGCTGGCTCACACGCAGCACTCCCCATGGCATCTATCAAAGTTACATGGAGCAGGAAGCCAAGCACACTTGCTAACCATAGGAACCCCATTCACACATCTTGCTGTTGTCTATGGCAACAACTCTGGCATTTTTCATATTTCATCCTTAGGGTCGAGTTCCTGCAGAAGCCAGTGCAGTACCCAAGCTTTCCCACATGCTTAGTAATTGCACCAGTGTGCTCTGAACTTCTTAGAGCAGTTGATAAGAAAGCTGGTGACAGGCCAGAGCTTACTTCTACTGTGTTGGAATATATAAGTAAAGAAATAAATGAAGTATCCCTGAAATAATAAATGGCATTTTGTAATTATTTTGTATAATCTCATATAGTAGTGATTCTTCAGGCAACATCTGGAAAGCCAAATATATCTAGGTTACCCTCTTGTCTCGTGTAGCTTCAAGTGCACCAAGACTGATAGGGGTGCATTTTTCCACTTAGCAAGAATATCACCTGTATACAGCATGTGAACAAGATTTTCCACGCAGATGTATGTTCAAAAGCATACAGGGGTGACTATTTGCACAAAAAGACACTTTCATTCTGAATAGCACTGAGTAATTTCTGCCAGATAAAAGGAGAAATGCACGGTGCTAAAGCAGTACTGCACATGGTTATCAGACCATGCACACACGCTGCTCCTGATGAACACAGAGCTTATCGGCGTTCTTATGGGCAACTAAAACTTCTCCATGTATAAGGTTCACATATATAAATTTAGTCCTCTAAAAATTAACAACTGGGTTAAAAAAAAAAAGAGAAAAAGACTCTTCTTCCTATTCTTTCACACTTACATGCACAGGCCACCAAGATATTGACACTGTGTTTTTAAACATTTCACAGACACCTTGTACTCGTGAATCAAAAGGCCAGCTACAGATCCCTTAACAAATTATTGGAAGAGAATCCCTTTGTCAGGATAACAGAATCTGTGGAATGATTACTGTGATAAAGATAAACAGAGGCTTCTCGCAGGTGAGAAGTCAATGCGATATGGAACTTTATTGTAACTTTATGACACATAAAACAACAATTTACATAGGTGAAAAATGCCTAACGGTTGCACAAAACTGACTAAATACTAGTAGTAAATCTACAGATATTGAGTAAGACACTGAATCAACCTCATTATACCCTTAGCTACACCAACCCGACACTCTACGGAAACAGTAAAATCTGGTCCCTAACGGAAAGAATATTCACACGAAGGTAAAAACCTGTCACTGATAGCTTGTGATCTGAAGCTGTGTTACTGCCGAGCATCTTGTATTTCACCACAGACCTCTCTATTTGGTGACTGCACAAGAGAGTTACTTCCAGCTGCACACCCAGGAGCAGCAGCATGCCCACTTGTGGTTCTCCAAAATGCCCAGCATAAAACTGATCAGTCTTTGTGGCCTGGCAGGGCTTGGGGAGAGGCCAGGAATGAACGTGTAAAACCAGCGGGGCAGAGACGTTTTTAGGTTACGATGGATCTTCCCAGCAGCACTGAAGGGGCTGTGTCTCCAGCAGCTGGAAGAAGCGCCCTTTCCCGCTTTTTAAGCCGAGTACCTGCAATGCTCCCCTTAAGCCTGTCGATAAACATCAGCGCCCGGGCAGCGCTTGTTCCCACCTAAAAGCAGGACGCAGGCAAAAGGCGTTTCGCACCCCGCCCTGAAGGACGCGGCTCCTCCGAAGACCGACAAACTTTTGACGCTCACGCACGGCCTTCCGCTCTCGTCTCGGCGGGCACCGCCTCGCCCTCCCCGGGCCGAGCTCGATCCCGGGGCACACCCGCCGGGGGAGGGCGGGGGCGGCCGCTTTGACCCAGCGCGTCTCCCTCCCCCTGCAGGGCCGTGCCGGGCCGCGGGGGTGCCGAGCGCTCCTCTCCGGCCCTCGGGGGGCCAAGGGGGGAGCGCCAACCCACCCTGCAGCGTTTCTCCTGCAGTCTCTTTCAGAGGATCCGTGGTGAGCCAGGTCTGCTCCCCAGGCTGGGCTGCTCCTGAGGGTCTGGGCACTAAATCTCGCCTAAGTCACATCTGTGCCAGAACAGCTCCTGCTGTCCTGTGCTTGCACAAGCAGCCAGAGGGAATGGAGCTGCCCTCAGCCTGATTCCTCCTTCCCTGCAGAAACAACCTGGGGTTGGTTTTTGTGCTCCAAACCCTCTGGCCCTGCCCACAGTGCAGCTGAGAGGGAGAGGAGCCGGGGGAGTGTTTGGCTGTGCGGGAAGCCCGCACCGCCCCCCCCCCCCCCCGCCCCGGCGTTCGAGCGCACGCAGCGCACCCCGAGCTGCCCCGGGCTCCGCGGCAGGGCAGACGCCCATGGCTCACCCATTCCCAGCCGGCGTTTCGGCAGAATGCCCCGCTGCCGGCACGGCGCCGCTTGCGCTGGGACCGGGGCGCCCCAGCCCGCCCGGCCATGCCGCGGCGGCCTCCCGCCGCCTCCACGCCGCTCATCCCGCCGCTGCATGGCGGGCCGAGCCGCGCCCCCCCACAGGAGCGCCCCGCTTGAGAGCTGCTGTAAGGCGCGGCTCCGCCGCCTCCTGCAAGCACGGCCGTGCCGGCGTTCCCTTCCACGAGCGCAGCCTCGTCTCCCCTTTCCGCAGCGGCGCGCCCGGCACGCGCCCGGCACGCGCCCGGCAGCCACGTGACATGGTCACGCGGGGGTGCCACGTGACATGGTAACGCGTGGGCGACACTGAATCGGTCACGCGTGGATTTGTCACGCGTGGATTTGTCACGCGAGGCATTTTCTCGCGTGGATTGGTCACGCGTGGGTGACGCGTGACCGGTCACGTGGCTCGCGCGTGGGGGACACGTGACCAGTCACGCGACACGTGGCAGCCGCGTGGGCGACACGTGACCGGTCATGCGGCACCCGCGTGGGTGACACGTGACCGGTCACGCGGCACGTGGCAGCCGCGTGGGCAACACGTGACCGGTCACCGGTGGTCCCCAGGGGCTGGGGTTGCAGGTGAGCTCTAACCCTGCATTGGCACAGGGAGGAGAGACTTGTTCTCCCAGCCTCTCACCCCTAGAACCACCCGCAAAGGAGATGCGGGCAACGTGAACCCTTCACCCCCTGCCCTGCTCAGGCTGGCTCCGGGATGGAGCCGCTGCTAGAAAGGGCAGGGGTTATTAATTGTAACCACCTCCTTAGCTTGTAGCGCGAAACCCAAACCCCGAATGTGCCGGGGGGTGGAGAAAAAGCCTCAAAGCAGCGGCGCTTGGGGCGCATCCCACACGGAACATCCCGTGAGGCGCGGGGCCCTGCCCGCCGTGAGGCACCGCCCGCCGTGGGGCCCTGCCCGCCGCCGGGGGCACAGCGCTGCCTCCCGGCCCGCGGGGCAAACGCCGGGACCGGCACCGGGAGCCCGTGTCCACCCACACGGGACGGGGATGTCGGGTCTGGTTTTTAATAGACGGCAGAAAGGGGGGCACAGCCCTTGTGCGACTGAGACCGAACGCCACTGAAGGCTGGAGGGTGCCCCGGCAGCACGGCCCCCAAAACATCTCCAAGGCAGCCGGGCTCTGGAGATGCCAGGCTCACCCTCAGGAGCGTGCCTCCTCCAAGTGGCTGAGGGAAAAGCATCCCCAGGCTGATCAGCACCCTCCACACTCAGGTGCTGCTTGGCCACGCTGTCCCTGCCACCGTGGTGTCCCCATGCAGCCCCGGCCACGCATCCCCCGCAGCAGCACACAGGCAGGAGATTTTCCGCTGCTCACTCCTGCTTCCCCCCAGCCACACTGGGCAGGTGTAGGAGGACACAGGATCCATTTATTGTCTTATATATTACTATATATCAAGAGTTATTTTAGCATTAGGGTGCAAGGGTTCCATATCCTTAGAGTTTCATACCTCCTCGATGTTTCTCGTACACAGCTCCTCGGAGCACTGCCTGTTCCTGGTCCTTGCAGCACCCATCCACCTCCAGCTCCCACCAATCCACCCTTCTATACCACTGTTCTTATTGGCTACAGGTGTGGCCTGTTATCATCCCGCTGCTCCTAAGCTTTAGCAATAGGGTCCAGCCACAACTCTTTGTGGGATAAGATTACATTCTAGGTTACCCACACTGTGTCCTCCTACAGGCAGGAGAGCACCGGGGTCCTCGGGCACTTGCCAGGCTTCAGGTTGAAGGTTTTACCCCATGGCAGGGGTAAAATCCCTCCTGAGACCCCCAAAACCTTGCCAGCTTGTGTTGGGAATAAAGCTGAGCACACTGTTTGATCCCTGTCAAGCACCACACCAAGTCCTGCATTTTCACAGGCTGGAATGCCCAGCTGGCCCCCAGCACCCCCTGATTTACAGGAGGCTCATTCTGTCAAGCAGTGCCCATCAGACAAGGCTGAAGGAAAGGAGCTGCCCCTCCCTACCTACAGCCTGAGCAGATGACCTTACAGCCCCTGGCACTGCTGGAGCTGCTGGGAGGCTCTGTTCTGCAAGGGCAGAGACCTCAGCAAGGTGCAAAGCTTTCTTTGTTGCACTAATGTAAGTCCTAGTCCCTCTTCTCTAGATTGATGTTATGAATCAATTCGTTTATTGATGCATAAGGTGGCAGGGAGCTGTGGGCTTTGCTTTGGGGGTGCAGAAAAGCCAGGCAGGGAGGCCAAGCCAGGCTCTTGCTGTGCCATGGCCCATCCAACCCTCTGATAAACCCTGGGATCAGCAGCACTCAGACACAAGGGGGTTCTTCTCCTCACTCACTCCCTTCTCCTCTAGAAAGGAATAGGATAAATATGTCTGTACAGACAAATATACAGACCATGAAAATCTGCTCGTAGATAGGGCCAGAGACTTCCAGATAGGGAAGGAATGGCAGAAACTAGAAAATGTTACAATTGACACAGACTGCTGCTCAGCCAAGGCCGTGTGAAATTCCTGAACTTGGAGAAGAAGAGCAAAGACTGAACAGAATGATGAACGTTGCTTTGTTATAGATACAAAAAAGGAGGGATGTGCCTATGAGAGAGGGACATGCTGTAGGCCTATTGGAAAGTCTGTACCTTCCAAGGACCTAAGCCAATGGGGAAAGGAAGAAGGTGTTGTGACCACAATCAAACCCACAGAGGCATTTTGGGCTCTGTGCCAGGGTCACTGAGACCCCTGGCAAGGGTCTTGGCTGCTCAGGACAGCCAGAGGGATGTCCTGGGTCCCAACAATTAACTTTTGCCTCTCCATCATTTAATTGCAACAATGCCTAAATCAAAGTGCGCAGCCCATTACAAATCCAGATGCAAACTGTGAAAGGAAGTCGCCGTTTCCCTGGCCAAAGCAGCGTGGTGTGCAAGTGTCACCCTTGGGAGGAAATGATGGTGAAAACAACACAGACACTTGAGCACAGGCCAGGGAAGGAATTCATCTGAATTCCATCACCACACAATGAGCCACGTGTTCACATCTGCAAAAATATTCACTCTTCTCAAACAAAGGCTGAGCTTACAAGCACAATAAACAAAGTTGTTCATTCAAGAGATTGCTCTGAAAATCAAGACTCCAATTCTCCAGCGCTCCGAATGGAGCACTCATCTGCTTACCCAGATCACACACTCCGATGTTGGCCCTAACTGCAAATGACAGTAAATAAATATTTATTTACTAATAAATATGGTTCACAACTAGATTCTTCCTGTGCCTTAAAACAAATATAAATATATAAATAAATATAAATATAAATATATAAAGAAATATAAATAAAATTATAAATATACATGTACATACACATATAAATGTATATATAAATATATATATAAATATAACATATAAAAATTATATCTATATATATTTATATATATATAGAAATATACATATTATATATATAAATATAATATATATTATATATATATTATATATAAAATTATTTATATATGAAATACATATAAATATTTTATATATAAATATATAAATAAATTTATATATAATATATATAAAAATATTATATATATAAATATATATATTTATATATATTATATAAATATAATTATATTATAAAATAAAAAATATATATTTTTATATATATATAAATATATAAATGAATATATAAAAATATAAATATAAATATATATAATAAAAATATAAATATATATAATATATATTATATATAAATATAAATATATAAATATATAAATATATAGATAAAAATCTAAATCTAAATATAAATATAAATATAAATAAATCTATATAAATATATAGAAATAAATAAATCTATATCTAAATAAATCTAAATAAATATATAAATAAAAATCTATATAAATATAAAATATATAAAAAATACATATAAATATAAATATAAATGTATAAAAATGCATATAAATATAGATGTAAATATAAATATAAATAAATATAAATACATCTAAATCTAAACCTAAATAAATATAAATATAAATATAAATATAAATATAAATATAAATATAAATATAAATATAAATATAGAAACAAATATAAATAAACAAATATAAATATATGAATATGAATATATAAATATACATGTATATAAATATATAGAAATAAATATGGACATAAATATAAATATAGATATAAATATAAATATATGTGAATATATAAATAAACATAAGTATGAATATAATTATATAAATAAATATATGAATAAGCATAAATATAAATATAAATTATATAGACTTGTAGGATAATATAATTATATAACTATAAATAGAAATATACATTTTCTCTAAACAAAAATTGGGATCCCTCTATAGTCTGCCGTTTCATTTGTTCTCGTAAAATAAGGTAGGTGCAAATCAAATGGAAACAAATTTCCAAGTAAGTATCAATTTCAAATTCCTAATTAAATTTTCAAATTCATAATTTTAGAAATCATATTTTAATTGAGTATCAGCTGTGGACAATCACAAGGAATAAAAACTGACTCCTCAACTCATCAGTTTATTTTGTATTCAAAGAGTCCCTGTAGGTCAATTCTTAAATGTAGAGAAATTGAGGTATGGGAAGTTTTTGTTCCTAAGTCCTTTTTAAATTGTTAGAGAGAAGAGAGCAACATTTTTGGGAGTAACAGAAGTGTTGGAAGTAACTCCAATATTTATAGATTGCTGTGTTGAAAAAATTTAGCAAACTCCCAACAAAGACATTGTTTTAAAAAAATCATAGAACAAATGTTAAAGTTCAATATTCACATCATCCTTTTTTGTGGCAGACAAAGCAGAAACCCCTTCATTGAAACCTTTGATAAATGCAGACTTGTTCTTCAGTGAGAAAAATGTTCCGGCTTAAAAATTTCACCTGCACCTGCAATTCTGTGCCTGCCACACGTGTCCTGTGTGCGGAGTGCAAATCTGTGCCCTGTGCACAAAGGGATCGATCCCGTCTGCTCAGACACAGGGCACCCGAGGAAGGTGGGACAGAGAATTCCCAGGGCGTGTTTCCTTCAGATCCTGTGCCTGCAGTGGGGACTGGCTGCTGCCTCCTGCTCATCCTGAGGCCACCAGAGCTGGTGCCACAGCTCACATGTCGCAGGCATCCTTTGGGAAAAATCCTTTCTGTAGGACTGTTCCTGCTGGAGCTGAGGAGCTCAGCAACAAATGTAAACAATGATTATCTGCTGCTGTGGAATGCAACAGGTCCATCCCTGGTTGGTCCCCTGTAGATGTTTGGATTTGCTGACCACTCAGGGTGGAGCTGCTGTTGCTCTCTGCAGACACTGACCTTTGCTATTATTGTTTGTATCTCTATTCTTAGCTCAGCCAGCTTCTGGAGAAGCTCCTTTTCATCTCTATGTAGAATAGTTATAATGTTATATATATATATCATAATATAAGAAATCAAGCCTTCTGATCATGGAATCAAGATCCTGTCTCTTCCATCCTCTAACAAACCCCTGTGACCACCGTCACAACAGGTTTCAGTAACAAATGTAAACAATTATTATCTGCTGCTGTGGAATGCAACAGGTCCACCTGTGGTTGGTCCCCTGTAGATGTTTGGATTTGCTGACCACTCATGGTGGAGCTGCTGTTGCTCTCTGCAGACACAGACCTTTGCTATTCATTCTCTCTATCTCTATTCTTAGCTCAGCCAGCTTCTGGAGAAGCTCCTTTTCTATCTCTATGTAGAATAGTTATAATGTTATAAATATATCATAATATAAGAAATGAAGCCTCTGATCATGGAATCAAGATCCTGTCTCTTCCATCCTCTAACAAACCCCTGTAACCACTGCCAACAGTCACAAGGGTCCCATGAGAGCTGGCACCTCAACCACATGTCTTGCACACTTTCCCTTCCATTCAGCACCGTGGGAAGCCAAGAAGGACAGGGAATGGGTTTTACTCACAGCCTAAACACAGAGAGCAGCTGTTCAGACCTAAGTGCACCTCAGAATAAGACTCCCAAACACTTGGGAGGCAAAAGGAAGTACATGGCCAATAGCAGGAAAGTCTTAACTAAAAGACTATGTCCAAATAGGAAGTAAAATCAAACCTTCCCACCCCTCTCCCCCTCCCAAAAAAAAATTCAGGACATAAAACTGTTGGGCAACTTTCTGTTGGGCAACTTTGAACACTGGTTTATTACCTATAACATAGCTCTGGCTGATAATTCCTGTCCCATACACATTCCTTAAACAATAAAAAGCTACTTAAAATAATAAAGTTGGTTTGGAGAGAAGTATTGATTTGAGTATTTGATTCTTGTGGAAACAACCTGGGTTTAATCTATCAATGCTATGGTATAGATATTTTTAATGCCTTTACTTAGATATGATAACACAGAACATGGTGCTTTTAAAGTTATACTTCTGTGGGAAGTGCAAAATGTCTAACATAAAAGAAAACAAGTACACAACATTCCCTTGAGTAATTTTCAACCGTGTGAAGCAGAAATCTTCCTCCAAATTCAATGTCATAATCAGACTGTAGAGGACATTTAGTGAATTATCTCCAAGCCTAGAAGCAAAGGTCTACCCAAAGTAAGGGGTTAAATGTGAGAACTCTGAAGAGACAGATGCTGATCTGAATAAGTCACTGAATAAATATGAGGCAAGCTGGAGATTTCTGTTGACCTCCTAAGTGGTGGGGACTGGGAAAGAAAACAACAGGAAGAAATTCAAACAAAATTAACTGCTATAAAATAGTAAAATTATTCAGAAGGTGTGGAGGAATGCTAATGCTTCCAAATGCATTCACCTTTCCATGGTGCCCTTGAACAAGGAAGGAAAGGTAATGCAGCACACAGACAAGCACCTGGAGCCTGCCTCTCTGAACAGCCCCTGCCTGCTTATCCCATCCCAGCTGGAATCCATCCTCGTGCTCTGCTGTGCATTGGCATTTTGCCAATGCCAAAAGCACCCAGTGATGTAAAAGGCACGGCAGCCTCACCTCTGGCAGGCCCTTGGGGATGAGACAGAGTCCTGGAGAGGAGACCCTCCAAAGCTGCAGACAACCTTAGAGCAAAGAGGAGGAAAGCCACCCAAATGGAAAATCAGGAAAGTTCTGTAGATCAGGGCTCTGGGAAAATCGTCTGCCTTTCTGTGCTAACCCACAAGGGCTCAGCCCTCCTGAGTTTTGGGGAAACGGTGGTCACAGGGGTTTTTTAGAGGATGGAAGAGACAGGATTTCCATGATCAGAAGGCTTGATTTCTTATATTATAATATATATATAACATTATAACTATACTACATAGAGATAGAAAAGGAGCTTCTCCAGAAGCTGGCTGAGCTAAGAATAGAGATACAAACAATAATAACAAAGGTCTGTGTCTGCAGAGAGCAACAGCAGCTCCACCCTGAGTGGTCAGCAAATCCAAACATCTGCAGAAGACCAATTATTCCAATGGACCTGTTGCATTCCACAGCAGCAGATAATAATTGCTTACATTTGTTTTGGGTTTATGATAGAAGAAGAGATTTAACTCCTTTCTTCATGAATTCCATTATCAATTTCCACTTAAATAATCTAAACTATGACAGCAAAGTGGCCAAATGTTGTTTAAGGACAAGTGTGTTTTAAGAGCAAGGAGTACAGGTAAGAAAGACCTGGGTAAGAGGGTTTATAAAAAAGCCCTATTTCAGGGAGATGTTCCAATCCCAGCTCTGAGACGCTTCCTGAGAGTCACCCAGCACAGCTCACCTTTTTAAGCCTGGACACCCTCAGGGGTTGTGTAAAAGGACGTTTTCAGTCCCACCTGGATTCAATGGCAGCTCAGGGCATCGAGCACTTAACAACCAGGACCAGGGTTAAGCATTCACCTGCTGACCAACAGCACAAGAGATTTTGTGGCAAAGGCAGGTGGTGAAGTGAAAGCAGCCACAGCTGGGACCTGAATCACGGGGCCAGCCGAGGCACACACGCTGTGGGGTCAGGCACACAGGTGTCTGTGGGACAGACATGGGGGGAAAGGGAAAAAAACCTGATTTACAGCCATCTTCTCTGAAGCTGCACAATGAGCTCCACAGCTCAGAGACATTTTTTTTCACGGCCAGCTTAAGAGCCTCACAAAGATACCTGTAAGTGCTCTGGTTAACTCCCAGCCATTCCAACATTAATAGCCCATGGGGTATGATGAAAAGCAGGCTCACCTTCACTTCCCCTGTCATGTTTCCTTTCCTTACTCAAACTTGCATTCACTACAGGAGGAGAGGCAGAGAAGCCACAGCTGAATGGAAGACTGACTTCTTTTCTTGGGGACCTAGAAATTCATCACAGCCCATCAGTAAAGATGTTTTCCAGTCACATTATCCTTCAGTTTCTGGTATCATCCAAGATCCTATCAGCATCTTTAAGGGTGCTCTGTCTTCACTCTTCTCGCATTTTACCTCAGGTTTTCTGCAAGAAAGAGATTCTTGTATTGGTTTATGACAGAAGAAGAGATTTAACTCCTTTCTTCATGAATTCCATTATCAATTCCCACTTAAATAATCTAAACTATGACAGCAAAGTGGCCAAATGTTGTTTAAGGACAAGCGTGTTTTATGAGCAAGGAGTACAGGTAAGAAAGACCTGGGTAAGAGGGTTTATAAAAACTAGGTTCCTCTACCAGAATAGACTACAAGAAATAGCCAGGTTTCTAGCTAAACAAGCAAATACAGAGAGAGAAAAGAGTGTGGGATAACACCAAGATCCTAGAATCATGGAATAACAGAGTAGAGTGGGTTGGAAGGGACTTTTAAAGATCACCTAGTGTGACTCCCACTCTGAGGGGCAGGGACATCTTCAACTAGGTCAGGTTATGCAGAACCCTGTCCAAACTGACCTTGAATGTTCTCAGGGATGGGGCATCCATTTCTCGGGGAAACCTGTTCCACTGTTTTATTAGCCCTATTGTAAAAAGTTTCTTCTTCATATCTCATCTAAAGCAAACCCTCTTTCAAAGGTTTAAAACCATTGTCCCTTTTCCTATCACAACAGCTAACACGTTTGCCCTCATCTGTGTTATAAGCCTTCTTCTGTACCTGAAATAAAGCCTCCCCGGAGCCACCTCTTCTCCAGGCTAAACTCAGCCTTTGTGTATAGGAGAGGCGCTCCAGTGTGTGCCCCGAGCCTCACGGCTCTCCTCCGGGCTCGCTCCAGCCGCTCCATGTCCCTCCTGTGCCGGGACCCCAGAGCGGGATGCTCCAGGTGGGGTCTCACCAGAGGGGAGCAGAGGGGCAGCATCCCCTGCCTGGCCCTGCTGGAGGCGCTGCTTTGGCTGCAGGCCGGGCTGCAATTGTCTGTCTGGGCTGTGAGCGCACACGGCTGCCTCCGGCAGGGCCGCTCTCGGTCCCGCTCTGCATCCCTTTACCCTCAGCCTGTGTCCATACCGGGGGCTCTCCCGAGCCGCCGCAGCGCAGCACCTTGGCCTGGGCTGGAGCTGAGTCCCGGCCCGGCTCGGCGGCCGCACGTCCCGGCTGGGCTGGAGCTGAGCCCCGGCCCGGCTCGGCGGCTGCACGTCCCGGCTGGGCTGGAGCTGAGCCCCGGCCCGGCTCGGCGGCCGCACGGCCCGGCTGGGCTGGAGCTGAGCCCCGGCCCGGCTCGGCGGCTGCACGTCCCGGCTGGGCTGGAGCTGAGCCCCGGCCCGGCTCGGCGGCTGCACGGCCCGGCTGGGCTGGAGCTGAGCCCCGGCCCGGCTCGGCGGCTGCACGTCCCGGCTGGGCTGGAGCTGAGCCCCGGTCCGGATCGGCGGCCGCACGTCCCGGCTGGGCTGGAGCAGAGCCCCGGCCCGGCTCGGCGGCTGCGAGGCCGCGGCCGCGCCCTCAGGGCCCCGCACGGCCTGCGGGCAGCGCCCCCTGCCGGCCGCGGCCTGAGGGCCCCGCATCGCGGCCGGGACGCGCTCCGGAGCCCGAATTTCAAATAAAATCAAATAAATACAGGAATATACCGTGAACGAACACACAGAGTGACCCTGGACGCTTCGCAGTTATTCCAGAAACTACTCAATGCTCGCAGCTTCAACTGCTAGATGCTTGCTGCATGCCTCTTCGGTCAGGCTGGTAACAGCAGTGCCTTTCCAAACAGTGAGCCTCTTAATAAAATTAGGAGGCAGTTCATATTTTGGCTTTTTTTTTTTTTTTGGGTTTGTTTTTTTCTTTTTTGTTTTTGTTTTGTTTTGTTTTAAGTGAAACTTCCCTGGTGTGTATGTGTGTATGTATATATATATTTAAGTCCTTGACAAATTTGGACTCCACTCGAGCAGCAAGAAAGCTAAAGTCAAATTAATCCGAATAGATTACCTAGATGAGACAGTCATTGCTGCTGAGCAAACCTTTAGGGAGAAAAGTTGTCCTTGAGAAATATTTTATGAAACTGCTGCTCTAAGAAAGGGGCTAAATCTATGAATAAAACAGCCACAGAGAGTTCCAGGGTCCCCACTGGCTCAGTCTGTTAAGAAGAGAGAGGCAAGGGGGAAAAGGGAGAAAGCAAGAGGCTGACAGGGAGAATTCCATTATACACAGCAACTCCAAACACCTCTACACCCAGAGAAATCTGGAAGTCTGTCCCACAAGTACAAGAATCACAAACAATGCTTTGCCCCAAGGCATCCCTGGAGCCAGACAAAGCATTTAGAACCCTTGGGTAGGTACCAAGGAAGAAGAAAGGAACTTCCTTCCTCATCATATTCTGAAGCACTGGCTTGTCTTGGGGCTCTGCCTCTATTCCATAGCCAGAAATAGCAGTAGAGGTGTTTTCCAGGTCAGAATTCAGCCTGGAGACACTCACTCCTCCCATTCTGACTGCAACTTCTGCTCAAAGTCAGTTCAGTGTGGGAGGGCTCTTGTGCCATCCTTAACTCACATCAGATTCAGCTCACCTGCATCAGAGGCAGCCCAAGGGGCCATGGTAAAGTTAGACCAGGATATCAAGAATCCCCCATCTTTCAGTCTCCCCCTGTAAAGCATAAAAACAATTTTTTCCCATTTACTTTTAACATTTCTAGAAAGCATTAGTGATGCAATGCTTCATACCACATGCACCTGCAAATTTGACAGGCAGGAATGATTTGTCTGGACACCTCACAATTCAGTAAATGAAGAACAAGACACTTGGCCACACCAAAGATCCAGCTGGCCCTGTAACCTGTCTCCAGCTGACCAGCAGCAAAGTCAAGGGGAGAGGACAAGAACAGCAAAAGTTTGAAGTGACAACCTCAGACTGTGCCCTCACATCCACTGTTCTGTATATCAGGGACCTCATGAAATGAAGGAAACACAACCATGGATGGGGATACCTATTTTGTTGTTTTCTTACTCCCATGTGCTTGCACATTTACTTTAGGCACCCATAGGAATTTTCATTTTATGCAACACCTTATGGAAAAGAGTTCCATCACTTTATTGTCTATTTTTCTGTGTGCCACTTAGAATTTTATAGACATCTATCATCTCTCTTATCTCCCTTTCTATACTGAAGTCTTCTCCTTTTACATTTTACTCATTTTCAATCATCCAGCCAAGTAACTCAAACAATACCACACAACTTGGTGACCTAAACACACACCTGTACTAAAAAATATTTATTTAAAGGCAGGGCTGGGGGTAAAAACGTTTTTCAGGTGTTTCTTAAGTGAAATATGGTTTTAGTAAAACAGTGCTGAATAACAATAGGTTACAGGCATTTGTTTTTCTTTGAGCAAATTAGTCACAAGAACTAAACACCTTATTACATTTATTACATTTATTGTAAATCTTCTGCTAGGTAATACTCTCATCTCAGCACCTTCATCATTGCTCCCTAAGTAAGCAGAATGTGCATGACTATGCAAGTTTGGTTGTGGAGGGGTTTTTTTGGAGGAGAAGACACTGTGTAACAAAAAAACCTCCACGCTCATATTGTCAGACCGAAGCAGAGAGAGGTTCAGCTGATAATTGGGACCATATATATTACCAGACATTGCTTGCTAGGAAGCTTCTAACCCAAATAAATGCACTGACTGAGGGCAGTGTGAACACTGAAATACATGGATATGTTCACCCTGAGCCTGTACAATAATGTCTTGTACTGGCAGAGTGTCATCCTACAGCAGCAGCAGGAAAACAAAGCCCTGATGACCAGTGATCATGAATAATAATAAATAAATAAATAAATAAATAAATAAATAAATAAATAAATAAATAAATAAATATTAATAAATAAACAAATAAATAAATAAATAATTTCTGTGGGAATAATACCCTCTCAAAGAGCATTCAAGCCAAATTTTCTCCTATGCAATTGACCTGTGTTTTCCCTTCATCCAGCAGCATTGTGGAGTGAGAAACAGCACCTTCCCAATGCTCTCCTCTGTGGGCTGTGCAGCAGGGCTGGGCTGTGTGCTGCCCCTCAGCCATCCCCCAGGCTGCAGGACTTCCAGGAGGATTTGCCACTGTTATTTCAGTGAAGTTATTCCCACATATGGTTTATAAAGCCCTGTGAGGTCCTGAGGGAGAAAGGTGCTATATAAATGCAAATTGTTGCTGTTGTTATGCATGAGCCATGGCCAGGTTTGAAACTAGACTGACTATGAAAAATGTCATTTATTCTGACCTTTCCTGATGAGAACCACTGTGAATAGAAAATCTCTAAACTTTTCGGACATAAAGACAAACTCCAGTTTAAATTCTCTGGGAGGTAATAGCAATACTCAAAGTGAGCAAATGAGTTCAGGGGATAAGAAAGGAATGCTCCCTGGTACTGATAAGAAACCAGCCTTCAGGCCAAGGAATTTGGGCTCTAATTTTGACCCTGTACTAGACTCTGGGACAACTGGGAGGAAATCTGTTCACTGTTCTGTGCTTCTGTTCCTAACTCTCCTCCTCCCTCAGCCACCATCTGGTTTGTCTATCCATATGGAACATGTCTATCTACATTGCAAATTATCTCTAAGCTCACTGTTTGTGTAGTGCTTACCCAAAACCTCCTCCTCACCATTTCCACGTGAACAAAGCAGCTAAGCAGCTGCAATCCTGTCAGGTGCCAGGGCAAGTGTAAGTGATGGGATGGTACTAATGGGAAAAGGGGAAAGCAGGGCCATGGCTCTCCAGTACACCACCTTCTTCCTCACCAGTAAATATTGAGATGCTTTCCAGCACTATTTTGAGAAGAGTGAGCTAGCTCAGAGGTAATTAGCTGGGGCAGAGCATTGCATTAATATAGTTACAGTGCCTCAGGTGTGAGCTGGATTGTGCAGAGCCAGACTGGGAATCACAGCATGGCTGCACTGGGCTTTGAAGAGTTATTCTCAGTACTCACTAAGGAAAAAAAAATTATACAGAACAAAGAGACTCGGGAAGAAGTTCAACATCTTCTTTCCCTAATGATCTTGAAAGGGTCTCCCATCAGTGCTGAAAGCTGACAGCCTCTAACGTGCCCTCTCCACTGGGTACTCACTGCTCTCCTACTCTACTACCCAGATACACAGGGAGCAGCCTGGTGCTCCATCTGCTGCTGGAGGAAGTTGAATGTGATTGTCAAGAGACACCAGAGTAATTGCACCATTCCTGTATTACCTGACCTCTCTCCAGGACAGGCCTTCTAACAGAAGTCCCATCTTTAGCCAGATGTGACAGCTGTAAACTCCAAGGCAAAGTGCTGACAGTCACAGCTGGTAAGAAAAGGAGCAGAGATGTAAAACTTTCATGCAGTTTTACTATTGAAAGTACATTTTCCTGTATTAATGCAGGAGATTGTACCATTTCTTAAAATTGACATTTCATTTTAAAAACGATGCTGACTGAGCAGTTCATGTCAGGAGCTAAGAAAATGAATTTCTGCCCCTTTTTTTTAAATATGGGAAGGTGCAAACTTTCTAAATTTTCTAAGGGCCAGCTTCAGCCCAACCTAATTTCATGGGGAGTTACATGCACCACTGTAAAGTTAGCAAGACTACATCAAAGCAGGTGTTGGTTCATTTTGGTCAAGAGTAAGAACAAGTTCCTATCCAACCAAGCAACCCATCTCACTGCATTGATTCAGCCTTTTCTGGACAACTCTTCCACAAGAAATTGTGAAGTGTGAAATTAATCTTGGGAAGCCTCTAGAAACTTATCCTTCCATACTGGGCATTAATCCCTCTCATTCACAGATCTATTCTCCATATTGCCACAAACTGTCTCTCAGTGTCCCAGACTTGCACAAAAATAGCCAGGAGACCAAATATATTGCAATCTAGTGAAGCACCCAGTTTAAAATTTGGCTGGGGGTTATTTGGGGGGATTCTGCTTGTTTGCTTGTTCCTCCCCATAACAAAAGATTTCACTTCTTTGGATACTCTGTACCTGCTACCTCACGTACAGTGGTGAGTACTCTCTGACTAAATCTAAGAATTATCTACAGTCATGGAATCCTGCATGGCAAAATCACTTTCATTGGAAACTCAGAGGCATCAAGAAAAACACTATGAGAACATGCACATTATTCTAATCAGCAACCATATATTTTTGCAAAGTAACATAGAAAAGATACTTATTCTGGTCTCCAACCCTAGAGATAACCAACTGCTCTGTCTAAAATGGGAAGCAGTTGGGCTCCAGAACAGATCATCTGGAAAAACCACATCCACCTGCATATGATTACAAATTCAATGAAAGTCTTGTGTAATTAAAAGAAAAAAAAAAAGGGGTTTGATGAGAAAAGTTAGAGATAAGGTTAAGGAAAACAGAGAATTTTGAGGAGATTTGCATTTCAGACTGTCAGCCCATCTGTAGGCTGGTAGAGTTCAAAGTGAGGAATTTGTCTTCCTGCA
The DNA here is from genome assembly GCA_024362935.1 of Setophaga petechia. Taxonomy (NCBI): domain Eukaryota; kingdom Metazoa; phylum Chordata; class Aves; order Passeriformes; family Parulidae; genus Setophaga; species Setophaga petechia. The sequence goes on from JANCRA010000026.1 coordinate 313,112, forward strand.
GGTGCCATTAAAGGTGTGTTAATCACAGCTTATTGCCACCACCATTCTGAAGACACAAGCACAGTTTATATTGCCTTGAATGGGATGTGCAGAAGATATTGCCAGAAGTAAACATTGAATGCCTCCTCTTTCCCCTTCTACTTCCACAAATGAACTATTTTTCTTTAGGTTTATATTGGATAAAATGTTTTCATCTAGTCTAGGACAAAACTGCTTCTTGTATTATTTCACAGAACATGTGTTCTTCATTTCCTTTACTGGCATGATACAGAAGATAAATGTGTATATTATTCAATGTATAAATATATAACCAATGCTTCCATGTGCTGACTGCACACACCAAAACTTGAGAGGCTCCAGTTCTGAATTCTAAAGCCTAAGAAAATAGAGGGTATTTCTATACTTCCTTATTGCATCCACTTTTATTAATCTAATTATTGCTACTTTTTTTTTAATTGATTTGGTAGTTTGGAATCAAATGTTACTGTGTTGTATTGTTAGAGCCAAAAGAAGGGATTCACGTGTGACCTGGTGCTTGGGTACTGGGTAAGAATGACTCCTGTGACTGTGCCTCCAAGCTCCTGCCTCCTTTATTCACTCTCCTGTATCTTCCTCACCTTTCACATGTCATTGTTTCATTATTTTCACATACACAGAACCTCCTCCATTTTTTATACACATGAAGCTCACCATGTGTGCCTCAAGCCAAAGCCTGTCCTTTCAGCAAAGCCAAATCCAGGAACAATATTGCATGGCAATGCAGTGGCACTGATGTGACCCACACAGAATCAGGGCACACCGTGCCAGATCCTCTCCAAACAGCAGAAGATGTCCTCAGGTCTGAACTACATTAAGGGGTGACCAAACACCATGGCTTTAGACTTCTGAACACAGAGGAATAAAAATGACTGGCTGAAAAATTAAGGACTAGGTCAGGTGCAGAATCAGGGATAAAAACAGGTCTGCAGAACTCCAATCTTAATGGAGGCAAGGGGACTTTCAGTCACATTTCTTGCTCTGTGTACACCTGAAATCACACTTTCCTGCTCTGGAGGGAACAATTCCTACACTCCTAATGCTGCTCTATATATTGTCTCCAGGGGTATATAGTACAGTACACATACATATATATAGAAATACTCTGTATATACACACATACACTGCAGATACCGTGCAGAGGGACCAGAGAGAACCGTGCCACAGCCATAGAATAGAAAACACAGCCCAGCAGAAGCACAAACCCAGCGATTGCAAACTGCATCTCCACTGCATGCACTGTCTATACAATACACAGGCAGGGAGCAGAGAGAACCGTGCCACAGCCATGGAACAGAGCACACAGCCCAGCAGCAGCACACAGCAGCCATTGCACACCGCACACCCACGGTACGCACTGTCCATACAGTATCACAGCCATGGAACAGAGCGCACAGCCCAGCAGCAGCACACAGCAGCCATTGCACACCCACGGTACGCACTGTCCATACAGTATCACAGCCATGGAACAGAGCGCACAGCCCAGCAGCAGCACACAGCAGCCATTGCACACCGCACCCCCCCCCGCCCGCCCCGTCTCTCCCGCGCACGGGCCCCGCGCCCCCTGCCCGGCCCCCCCGCCCCGGCTGCCGGCGATCCCCAGCGCTGGCACCGGCACAGCGCCCCCTGCCGCCCGCGGCGCCGCCCTGCACCGCAGCCCCCCCGCGGGGCGCTGCCCACCCGCACGGCCCCGCACGGAGCCCGGGGCGCGGCCGGCCCGCCGGTACCCCGATCCAAACCCACACCGCGGGGCACGGGGCAGCCGGGACACAGCCCCGACCGCCGGGCACCCGCGGGAACCCCGCAAAAAACGCCACAAACCGAGAAAAAACACCCCGGACACGACGGCCGCCATCTTGCCTGAAACCCCGGCACCGCCGCCATCTTGCCGGAAACCACGTGGGCGAATGGGCGCCGCCATCTTGCCTCAACCACGTGGGCGAATGGGCGCCGCCATCTTGCCAGAAACCACGTGATGGCAGGGCTCCAAATGACCCCGAACTGACCTCGACTGACCACAAATGACCCCAGGTTGACCTTTAATGCCCCCAAATGACCCCTGGAAGCACCCTGGATAACCTTTGGTGACCTTTGGTGACCTTTCGTTTGACCTTTAATGCCCCCAAATGACCCCTAGATGACCCCGAGTGACCCCGAGTGACCCCGGGATGGGGTCCCAGGTCCCAGGACCCCATCCCGGGGTCACTCGGGGTCACTCGGGGTCATCTAGGGGTCATTTGGGGGCATTAAAGGTCAAACGAAAGGTCACCAAAGGTCACCAAAGGTCACGAAAGGTCGTTCGGGGTCTTCCAGGGGTCGCCCGGGGTCACCGAGGTCACAGAAAGGTCATTCGGGGTCCCAGGACCCCATCCCGGGGTCACTCGGGGTCACTCGGGGTCATCTAGGGGTCATTTGGGGGGCATTAAAGGTCAAACGAAAGGTCACCAAAGGTCACCAAAGGTCACCAAAGGTCACCAAAGGTCACGAAAGGTCGTTCGGGGTCTTCCAGGGGTCGCCCGGGGTCACCGAGGTCACAGAAAGGTCATTCGGGGTCCCAGGACCCCATCCCGGGGTCACTCGGGGTCACTCGGGGTCATCTAGGGGTCATTTGGGGGCATTAAAGGTCAAACGAAAGGTCACCAAAGGTCACCAAAGGTCACCAAAGGTCACCAAAGGTCACGAAAGGTCGTTCGGGGTCTTCCAGGGGTCGCCCGGGGTCACCGAGGTCACAGAAAGGTCATTCGGGGTCCCAGGACCCCATCCCGGGGTCACTCGGGGTCACTCGGGGTCATCTAGGGGTCATTTGGGGGCATTAAAGGTCAAACGAAAGGTCACCAAAGGTCACCAAAGGTCACCAAAGGTCACGAAAGGTCGTTCGGGGTCTTCCAGGGGTCGCCCGGGGTCACCGAGGTCACAGAAAGGTCATTCGGGGTCCCAGGACCCCATCCCGGGGTCACTCGGGGTCACTCGGGGTCATCTAGGGGTCATTTGGGGGCATTAAAGGTCAAACGAAAGGTCACCAAAGGTCACCAAAGGTCACCAAAGGTCACGAAAGGTCGTTCGGGGTCTTCCAGGGGTCGCCCGGGGTCACCGAGGTCACAGAAAGGTCATTCGGGGTCCCAGGACCCCATCCCGGGGTCACTCGGGGTCACTCGGGGTCATCTAGGGGTCATTTGGGGGCATTAAAGGTCAAACGAAAGGTCACCAAAGGTCACCAAAGGTCACCAAAGGTCACCAAAGGTCACGAAAGGTCGTTCGGGGTCTTCCAGGGGTCGCCCGGGGTCACCGAGGTCACAGAAAGGTCATTCGGGGTCCCAGGACCCCATCCCGGGGTCACTCGGGGTCACTCGGGGTCATCTAGGGGTCATTTGGGGGCATTAAAGGTCAAACGAAAGGTCACCAAAGGTCACCAAAGGTCACCAAAGGTCACGAAAGGTCGTTCGGGGTCTTCCAGGGGTCGCCCGGGGTCACCGAGGTCACAGAAAGGTCATTCGGGGTCCCAGGACCCCATCCCGGGGTCACTCGGGGTCACTCGGGGTCATCTAGGGGTCATTTGGGGGCATTAAAGGTCAAACGAAAGGTCACCAAAGGTCACCAAAGGTCACCAAAGGTCACCAAAGGTCACGAAAGGTCGTTCGGGGTCTTCCAGGGGTCGCCCGGGGTCACCGAGGTCACAGAAAGGTCATTCGGGGTCCCAGGACCCCATCCCGGGGTCACTCGGGGTCACTCGGGGTCATCTAGGGGTCATTTGGGGGCATTAAAGGTCAAACGAAAGGTCACCAAAGGTCACCAAAGGTCACCAAAGGTCACCAAAGTCACGAAAGGTCGTTCGGGGTCTTCCAGGGGTCGCCCCGGGGTCACCGAGGTCACAGAAAGGTCATTCGGGGTCCCAGGACCCATCCCGGGGTCACTCGGGGTCACTCGGGGTCATCTAGGGGTCATTTGGGGGCATTAAAGGTCAAACGAAAGGTCACCAAAGGTCACCAAAGGTCACCAAAGGTCACCAAAGGTCACGAAAGGTCGTTCGGGGTCTTCCAGGGGTCGCCCGGGGTCACCGAGGTCACAGAAAGGTCATTCGGGGTCCCAGGACCCCATCCCGGGGTCACTCGGGGTCACTCGGGGTCATCTAGGGGTCATTTGGGGGCATTAAAGGTCAAACGAAAGGTCACCAAAGGTCACCAAAGGTCACCAAAGGTCACGAAAGGTCGTTCGGGGTCTTCCAGGGGTCGCCCGGGGTCACCGAGGTCACAGAAAGGTCATTCGGGGGTCCCAGGACCCCATCCCGGGGTCACTCGGGGTCACTCGGGGTCATCTAGGGTCATTTGGGGGCATTAAAGGTCAAACGAAAGGTCACCAAAGGTCACCAAAGGTCACCAAAGGTCACCAAAGGTCGTTCGGGGTCTTCCAGGGGTCGCCCGGGGTCACCGAGGTCACAGAAAGGTCATTCGGGGTCCCAGGACCCCATCCCGGGGTCACTCGGGGTCACTCGGGGTCATCTAGGGGTCATTTGGGGGCATTAAAGGTCAAACGAAAGGTCACCAAAGGTCACCAAAGGTCACCAAAGGTCACCAAAGGTCACGAAAGGTCGTTCGGGGTCTTCCCAGGGGTCGCCCGGGGTCACCGAGGTCACAGAAAGGTCATTCGGGGTCCCAGGACCCCATCCCGGGGTCACTCGGGGTCACTCGGGGTCATCTAGGGGTCATTTGGGGGCATTAAAGGTCAAACGAAAGGTCACCAAAGGTCACCAAAGGTCACCAAAGGTCACCAAAGGTCACGAAAGGTCGTTCGGGGTCTTCCAGGGGTCGCCCGGGGTCACCGAGGTCACAGAAAGGTCATTCGGGGTCCCAGGACCCCATCCCGGGGTCACTCGGGGTCACTCGGGGTCATCTAGGGGTCATTTGGGGGCATTAAAGGTCAAACGAAAGGTCACCAAAGGTCACCAAAGGTCACCAAAGGTCACCAAAGGTCGTTCGGGGTCTTCCAGGGGTCGCCCGGGGTCACCGAGGTCACAGAAAGGTCATTCGGGGTCCCAGGACCCCATCCCGGGGTCACTCGGGGTCACTCGGGGTCATCTAGGGGTCATTTGGGGGCATTAAAGGTCAAACGAAAGGTCACCAAAGGTCACCAAAGGTCACCAAAGGTCGTTCGGGGTCTTCCAGGGGTCGCCCGGGGTCACCGAGGTCACAGAAAGGTCATTCGGGGTCCCAGGACCCCATCCCGGGGTCACTCGGGGTCACTCGGGGTCATCTAGGGGTCATTTGGGGGCATTAAAGGTCAAACGAAAGGTCACCAAAGGTCACCAAAGGTCACCAAGGTCACCAAAGGTCACGAAAGGTCGTTCGGGGTCTTCCAGGGGTCGCCCGGGGTCACCGAGGTCACAGAAAGGTCATTCGGGGTCCCAGGACCCCATCCCGGGGTCACTCGGGGTCACTCGGGGTCATCTAGGGGTCATTTGGGGGCATTAAGGTCAAACGAAAGGTCACCAAAGGTCACCAAAGGTCACCAAAGGTCACCAAAGGTCACGAAAGGTCGTTCGGGGTCTTCCAGGGGTCGCCCGGGGTCACCGAGGTCACAGAAAGGTCATTCGGGGTCCCAGGACCCCATCCCGGGGTCACTCGGGGTCACTCGGGGTCATCTAGGGGTCATTTGGGGGCATTAAAGGTCAAACGAAAGGTCACCAAAGGTCACCAAAGGTCACCAAAGGTCACCAAAGGTCACGAAAGGTCGTTCGGGGTCTTCCAGGGGTTCGCCCGGGGTCACCGAGGTCACAGAAAGGTCATTCGGGGTCCCAGGACCCCATCCGGGGTCACTCGGGGTCACTCGGGGTCATCTAGGGGTCATTTGGGGGCATTAAAGGTCAAACGAAAGGTCACCAAAGGTCACCAAAGGTCACCAAAGGTCACGAAAGGTCGTTCGGGGTCTTCCAGGGGTCGCCCGGGGTCACCGAGGTCACAGAAAGGTCATTCGGGGTCCCAGGACCCCATCCCGGGGTCACTCGGGTCACTCGGGGTCATCTAGGGGTCATTTGGGGGCATTAAAGGTCAAACGAAAGGTCACCAAAGGTCACCAAAGGTCACCAAAGGTCACCAAAGGTCGTTCGGGGTCTTCCAGGGGTCGCCCGGGGTCACCGAGGTCACAGAAAGGTCATTCGGGGTCCCAGGACCCCATCCCGGGGTCACTCGGGGTCACTCGGGGTCATCTAGGGGTCATTTGGGGGCATTAAAGGTCAGGTCACCAAAGGTCACCAAAGGTCACCAAAGGTCACCAAAGGTCACGAAAGGTCGTTCGGGGTCTTCCAGGGGTCGCCCGGGGTCACCGAGGTCACAGAAAGGTCATTCGGGGTCCCAGGACCCCATCCCGGGGTCACTCGGGGTCACTCGGGGTCATCTAGGGGTCATTTGGGGGCATTAAAGGTCAAACGAAAGGTCACCAAAGGTCACCAAAGGTCACCAAAGGTCACCAAAGGTCACGAAAGGTCGTTCGGGGTCTTCCAGGGGTCGCCCGGGGTCACCGAGGTCACAGAAAGGTCATTCGGGGTCCCAGGACCCCATCCCGGGGTCACTCGGGGTCACTCGGGGTCATCTAGGGGTCATTTGGGGGCATTAAAGGTCAAACGAAAGGTCACCAAAGGTCACCAAAGGTCACCAAAGGTCACCAAAGGTCACGAAGAGGTCGTTCGGGGTCTTCCAGGGGTCGCCCGGGGTCACCGAGGTCACAAGAATAGAGTCATTCGGGGTCCCAGGACCCCATCCCGGGGTCACTCGGGGTCACTCGGGGTCATCTAGGGGTCATTTGGGGGCATTAAAGGTCAAACGAAAGGTCACCAAAGGTCACCAAAGGTCACCAAAGGTCACCAAAGGTCACGAAAGGTCGTTCGGGGTCTTCCAGGGGTCGCCCGGGGTCACCGAGGTCACAGAAAGGTCATTCGGGGTCCCAGGACCCCATCCCGGGGTCACTCGGGGTCACTCGGGGTCATCTAGGGGTCATTTGGGGGCATTAAAGGTCAAACGAAAGGTCACCAAAGGTCACCAAAGGTCACCAAAGGTCACCAAAGGTCGTTCGGGGTCTTCCAGGGGTCGCCCGGGGTCACCGAGGTCACAGAAAGGTCATTCGGGGTCCAGGACCCCATCCCGGGGTCACTCGGGGTCACTCGGGGTCATCTAGGGGTCATTTGGGGGCATTAAAGGTCAAACGAAAGGTCACCAAAGGTCACCAAAGGTCACCAAAGGTCACCAAAGGTCACGAAAGGTCGTTCGGGGTCTTCCAGGGGGTCGCCCGGGGTCACCGAGGTCACAGAAAGGTCATTCGGGGTCCCAGGACCCCATCCCGGGGTCACTCGGGGTCACTCGGGGTCATCTAGGGGTCATTTGGGGGCATTAAAGGTCCAAACGAAAGGTCACCAAAGGTCACCAAAGGTCACCAAAGGTCACGAAAGGTCGTTCGGGGTCTTCCAGGGGTCGCCCGGGGTCACCGAGGTCACAGAAAGGTCATTCGGGGTCCCAGGACCCCATCCCGGGGTCACTCGGGGTCACTCGGGGTCATCTAGGGGTCATTTGGGGGCATTAAAGGTCAAACGAAAGGTCACCAAAGGTCACCAAAGGTCACCAAAGGTCACCAAAGGTCACCAAAGGTCGTTCGGGGTCTTCCAGGGGTCGCCCGGGGTCACCGAGGTCACAGAAAGGTCATTCGGGGTCCCAGGACCCCATCCCGGGGTCACTCGGGGTCACTCGGGGTCATCTAGGGGTCATTTGGGGGCATTAAAGGTCAAACGAAAGGTCACCAAAGGTCACCAAAGGTCACCAAAGGTCGTTCGGGGTCTTCCAGGGGTCGCCCGGGGTCACCGAGGTCACAGAAAGGTCATTCGGGGTCCCAGGACCCCATCCCGGGGTCACTCGGGGTCACTCGGGGTCATCTAGGGGTCATTTGGGGGCATTAAAGGTCAAACGAAAGGTCACCAAAGGTCACCAAAGGTCACCAAAGGTCACCAAAGGTCACGAAAGGTCGTTCGGGGTCTTCCAGGGGTCGCCCGGGGTCACCGAGGTCACAGAAAGGTCATTCGGGGTCCCAGGACCCCATCCCGGGGTCACTCGGGGTCACTCGGGGTCATCTAGGGGTCATTTGGGGGCATTAAAGGTCAAACGAAAGGTCACCAAAGGTCACCAAAGGTCACCAAAGGTCACCAAAGGTCACGAAAGGTCGTTCGGGGTCTTCCAGGGGTCGCCCGGGGTCACCGAGGTCACAGAAAGGTCATTCGGGGGTCCCAGGACCCCATCCCGGGGTCACTCGGGGTCACTCGGGGTCATCTAGGGGTCATTTTGGGGGCATTAAAGGTCAAACGAAAGGTCACCAAAGGTCACCAAAGGTCACCAAAGGTCACCAAAGGTCACCAAAGGTCGTTCGGGGTCTTCCAGGGGTCGCCCGGGGTCACCGAGGTCACAGAAAGGTCATTCGGGGTCCCAGGACCCCATCCCGGGGTCACTCGGGGTCACTCGGGGTCATCTAGGGGTCATTTGGGGGCATTAAAGGTCAAACGAAAGGTCACCAAAGGTCACCAAAGGTCACCAAAGGTCACCAAAGGTCGTTCGGGGTCTTCCAGGGGTCGCCCGGGGGTCACCGAGGTCACAGAAAGGTCATTCGGGGTCCCAGGACCCCATCCCGGGGTCACTCGGGGTCACTCGGGGTCATCTAGGGGTCATTTGGGGGCATTAAAGGTCAAACGAAAGGTCACCAAAGGTCACCAAAGGTCACCAAAGGTCACCAAAGGTCACGAAAGGTCGTTCGGGGTCTTCCAGGGGTCGCCCGGGGTCACCGAGGTCACAGAAAGGTCATTCGGGGTCCCAGGACCCCATCCCGGGGTCACTCGGGGTCACTCGGGGTCATCTAGGGGTCATTTGGGGGCATTAAAGGTCAAACGAAAGGTCACCAAAGGTCACCAAAGGTCACCAACGGTCACCAAAGGTCGTTCGGGGTCTTCCAGGGGTCGCCCGGGGTCACCGAGGTCACAGAAAGGTCATTCGGGGTCACCCGAGGTCATCCCGGGGTCACTCGGGGTCACTCGGGGTCATCTAGGGGTCATTTGGGGGCATTAAAGGTCAAACGAAGGTAATTTGGGGTCACGAAAGGTCACAAAAGGTCATTTGGGGTCATTTGGAGTCCTGCCGTCACTTGGCCTCTGGCAAGATGGCGGCGCCCATTTTCCCATATGGGTGTAGACAAGATGGCGGCGCCCATTCGTCCACGTGGTTGGAGGCAAGATGGCGGCGCCCATGCCGTCACGTGGTTTCCGGCAAGATGGCGGCGGTGCCGGGGTTTCAGGCAAGATGGCGGCCGTTGTGTCCGGGGTGTTTTTTCTC